>BSBN01001545.1:0-342110 GCA_027924645.1 Cunninghamia lanceolata | reverse complement strand
AATTGGTCAATTGCAATATCGAATTCTAAGGTATGTTCAAGTAATGTCCATTTTAATTCACATATATATGTTCTTATGTTCTTTATGTCTTTATGTTCTTTTTGTTCTAAGATATATATGTGTCTAGGTATATTAGTTAGTTCAGTCAAAGAGACTCCAAATTCCTCATGTTTCCACCTTATTTCAGCCCTTCATGCCTTCATTTCACCTATTTTCACCTATACAAGAGAAAAACAATATCAAATACTTCATAAAATAATTTTAGTGAACAATTGTTTGTCATACTCATATTCATGATCAATGGATCCAAAATTGATTCCAAGACTCTTAATTTTTGCCCTAGGATGATATAGAAGGATTGATTCCTTAATATGCATAATGATTCATTCAATAGAACCATGCAAAGGCTTGAATCTTAGACTATCATATGCCCCCTATTATGACAATCCTACTTGTCTCTATTGATCATTTAGACATAATTGTTAGGTATCCTTTTGATAGCTTCTCCATGCATGTTTCATAGTATGAAATATCTTGGAGAAGGTTGGAGGATGTGGAGACATCTTTAGTGTCTTGGGATAGGACATTCCTTATGCACCTATTCATGATGATTTGTATACATGACACAACAATATTTTCAAAATTTCCTAATTGTCCTTTGTTAGTACTTGATGGTGGTTACCTTGATCGACTATATACCTTTCAATACCCTAAATTACAGAGATTAGTTTAATGATTTTTATGACAATCCTAGGTATGGATACCCTAAAGAAGTCAAGGACTGTACTCTTTGACCATATTGGATTGTAATAATCCCTCTCACTACATATGTAGTTTCCTTAAGGGTTTTAGGGCCTTTAGTAATGTTGTACCATTCTCATATAGTCCTCACTTAGGAATTTGACAACTTGGGAGACCTTTATATATGACTGTCCTAATGGCTTGGGCAGTCTTTGATTATTTTGGATTGTGATAATCCCTTCTTGAGTTGTTCATGACTATATAATACAACAAAATACCTCTTCATCTACCCTTTCCATCACCATCAAAACATTTCCTTCTTCCTATGAAAGATTCCTATTGTTATGGCACCATTTGGATGACCTTATCATGATATTATCTTGACTAATAATAGCCCTTGTTATGGTTATCATGTGAATAATCCTCCATGAAACCCTCATGTAACTTGTTGAAAGTGTGAAGATATATTGACCTAACTTGCAACCATAGAAAGAGCCATTAAAGACTTGTCAAGAAACCATGTTAATCAAAGAAAATGCATATGAAATAAGGCTCTTAAATCCTTCTAGGAAGACAGGGATCTTGAGGGGCATACTTAGTAATAGTCCTATGGCACTTTGCAAGACAATCCTCATGGAAGAAGAGTTAAATTAGTGATTGTATAGTATATTAGTGACTATCCAATAGTACAGTCATTAGTGACTGTCCATATTATGCTAGGGTCATATTTTAGGTTGCTAGGCAAGTTTTGAAGGACTGTCTTGATGTTATTAAAGTTACAAAGTGTGGTCATCAGTGCAAATGTGGTTATAAGCCTTTGAAATTGTCATTTCTCAATGCTGATCAGTCATTTATGACTGTTATAAATAGCATAGTCATGTTTTGAAATTGAAAATCATATGCTATAGATCTAGGTGATTGTCATCATGGGGGTTTTAGTATCTTCATGGGATTGATTATTGATCCAATGCTTGAGAATTTTCCCAATAAGACCTAATGTGCATGTTTCTTTCTATGACAATGGAAGAGGGTTTTCCACTCAGCAAGAACACACATCATTCATTTTACAAAAAGAGTATTATACAAAAGAGTTACCCAACCACCTTGTGAGAGTCAAGTTACTAATTAGTTATAGCAGTCATAGCATAGAAAATGGTCCAAGGCCATATCATTGAGTTGAAGAAGTTATCCTTGTGCAAACTTTAAAGGTGCTACCATGCAAATTTTGCATAAGACTATCATAGATAGGACTCTCATAAAAATGGTTATACATTTGTTTGACCCCATATTGATCAAAACACCTAGCATGAACTCAAGTTTTCAAAAGGACTTCATCACTAGTCTTGGATCACATCTAGAGACCTAAAGTTGACTACCATTATTGCCAACAGGGTATGGACAACCATCAAAGCATAAAGGCTATAGGAATTTTGCCAGATGTTGTAATTGCAACTACCCTTGTAGACATGTATGCAAAGTGTGGAAGCATAGACAAGGCACATGGATTGTTTGATACAACACCTCAAAACATAAAGGATATAGGATTTTTTGTCATATGTTGTAACTGCGAGTGCCCTTGTAGACATGTATGCAAACTATGGAAGCATAGACAAGGCATGTGGACTGTTTGATAGAACACCTCAAAGCATAAAGGATATAAGATTTTTTGTCATGTGTTGTAATTACAGTTGCCCTTGTAGACATGTATGCAAACTATGGAAGCATAAAGGATATCAAAATTTTGTTAGATGTTGTATTTGCACTTTCCCTTGTAGACATGTATGCAAAGTGTGGAAGCATAGACAAGGCACGTGGACTGTTTGATAGAACACCTCAAAGCATAAAGGATATAGGATTTTTTTGCATATGATGTAACTGCAGCTACCCTTGTATACATGTATGCAAACTATGGAAGCATAGACAAGGCATGTGGACTATTTGATACAACACCTCAAAGCATAAAGGATATAGGGGTTTTTTTCATGTGTTGTAATTACAGTTGCCCTTGTAGACATGTATGCAAACTGTGGAAGCATAAAGGATATCAAAATTTTGTTATATGTTGTATTTGCACTTGCCCTTGTAGACATATATGCAAAGTGTGGAAGCATAGACAAGGCACATGGACGGTTTGACCTACAACCTCAAAGCATAAAGGATACCAAAATTTTGTCAGATATTGTATTTGTAGTTGTCCTTGTAGACATGTATGTAAAGTGTGGAAGTGCATAGACAAGGCATTTCAATTGTTTGACCTAACACCTCAAAGAGATCTTCTGTCATGGAATGCAATGATTGGAAGATATGCAAAAAATGGATTTGTTGAAAAGGATTTAGAAACTTTCAAGAAAATACAATTGACATGTGTAATTTGGAACATGGTATGGACAACCATCAAAGCATAAAGGATGTAGGAATTTTGCTAGATGTTGTAATTGTTGCAGCCCTTGTAGACATGTATGCAAAGTGTGGAAGCATAGACAAGGCACGTGGACTATTTGATCATACAACACCACAAAGAGATGTCCTCTCATGGGATGTAATGATTGCAAGATATGCAAAAAATGGATTTGTTGAAAAGACTTTAGAAACTTTCAAGTAAATGCAATTGGCACGTGTAAAGCCAAATTCCACAACCTTTGCCAGCATCCTCCCTATCTGCACACCAAAATAGAATGTTTAGAACAGTGTATGGACAGCCATCAAAGCATAAAGGATATAGGAAATTTGTCACATGCTGTAATTGTAGTTGCCCTTGTAGACATGGATGCAAAGTGTGGAAGCATAGACAAGGCATGTGAACTATTTGGCATGATGCCCCAAAGAAATGTCACCTCATTGAATGCAATGATTGCAAGATATGAACAAAATGGATTTTTTGATAAGGCTTTAGAAACTTTCAAGCAAATGCAATTGGCAGGTGTAAAGAAAATTTCCACAACCTTAGCCAGTATCCTCCTTGCCTATGCCAAAATGGACATCCATCAAAGGATAAAACATATGGGAATTTTGTTAGATGTTGTAGTTGTAACTGCCCTTAGAGACATGTATGCAAAGTGTGGAAGCATAGACAAGGCATGTGAATTGTTTGGCATGATGCCTCAAAGAAATGTCACCTCATGGAATGCAATGATTGCAAGATATGAACATTTAATGGATTTTTTGATAAGCCTTTAGAAAGTTTCAAGAAAATGCAATTGGTGAGTGTAAAGCCAAATTCCAAAAACATTAGAAGTGGTATCTTTGGAACACAATATAGACATCCATCAAAGCATAAAGGATATAGGAAATTTGTCAAATGTTGTAGTTGTAAGTACCCTGCAAGACATGTATGCAAAGTGTGGAAGCATATACAACGAATGTGAATTGTTTGACATGATGCCTCAAAGAAATGTTGTCTCATGGAATGCAATGATTGCAAGATATGCATGAAATGGATTTTTCATAAGGCCTTAAAAATTCTCAAGCAAATGCACAAAAGTAAATTTCAATCAAACACAGATTTTGGCAAGTCTAAAACCAAATTGCACAACCTTATCCAACTTCCTCCTTGCCTATGCCAGAATGGGATCTAGGGAACATGGTGTGGACAACCATCAAAGCATAAATAATATAGGAATTTTGTCACATGTATTGTATTTGCAGCTGCCCTTGTAGACATGTATGGAAAGTGTGGAAGCATAGACAAGGTGCGTGAACTATTTGAAATGATGCCTCAAAGAAATGCACAGTCCCGTAGAATGCAATGATTGCTAGATATGCACATAATGGATTATTTGAAAATGATTTATAAACTTTCAAGCAAATGCAATTGGCATGTGTAAAACCAAATTCCTGTAACGATAATTGATCATCATATTAAATATTTAATATAAACTGTCATATATACATAATGTCATGAACATAACATTTAGTTTACATACAAAGCCATATAGGCATGTCCAAACAAAGCCATACAGGCATATATACAAAAATATACATCCTTAACATAGAAAAGTATGTATACAAAGCCATCTAGGCATACAAAAAATGCCCCAAAAACTAGTTTCCTATGGACTTTTATGAAATAATTAGTGGCCCTTGCTTGACCGTGAATATGGAGAGCCAATCCGTGACTCATCCTCTCTCTACCGTCGAGTAGACCTCTTTGACAGAAGTTCATCCAAATCCACCTGTTAATACAATCAAACAATATGCACATTACTATAGAAAATGTACATGAAATATATAACATCACATATGTAATTGATTGCTTACCGCCATTCGATGATCACTCTCCAGCATCTTGTCTCAAGCTTCTTTGTCTGTAGTTAGACGGGATGGAGTTGTGACCTCCTATGAGAAGCATCAAGAAGCAAAATTGACTAAACATAAATATCATTTATGTACATCAAATGATATGAGATAAAACAAGAAACACAAAATTATGACATTTTTCATGTTATTGGCCCATACCTCAGTCAAAGGATTTGAAGACATCATGCCTACAACAATGCCTATCTGCGCTGACTCACGAAGATGAGGAGGAGTCTCCACATTCAACATCTAAAAATCAAGTTCAACATTATTCAACCAAAATAAATACATAACATTATTTTTAAAATGCATAATGATTAGAAATGGTTAAATTTACCTTGGTAAAAGTGGTGGATTTGTGTCCATGGGACCAAGGAAACCTAGGAGGTGTCGGTGACTGTTGAAATCATCAAATTATCACAAAATAATATTACCATTGACATATCTACAATAATTATGATCATGTGATAAATTACATACCTATTGACTTGACCTCCTCTCATAACCTGCCAATGGATGGCTAACGGAGGTAGGATGAAGACTCTGACCTTGGAATTTCATTGCGTAGACAATTACATACATTATTTTTGACTTATAATATAGATAGTCATATAAAATTAATTACAAATTTTAAATAACAATATATTAAATCAAGATGAAACTTGTAAAAAATTACCTGAGAGTCAATACCAAATGTAGTCTGTAATATATCATTGGTGAGAACAATATCATCCAATATGGATGTCTCCATCATTAGATGTTGCTCCTGCATTGCAGCATCTTGCTGAGGGTCCTACTGTGAGTCCTGCGTCCCATAATCACACAGGTTCCCACATGAACTGCACAAATGTGGGGTAAAATGACGCCTACTGCTCTCACCCTCATCGGCCTGGGTAAGATCATCGACATGCTATGATAGAGATTGGGTGAGAGTAGTCAATGAATGTAATGTCTCCACCTCAACACTCTCCTTCAAAGTTGAAGGGAGTGACCTACGTTCTAGCCTCAACAGGGGTACAGCCACATGGTTTTGATCTCACTGAGCCCCCTCTCTATCTTAGGCAGAGCCACCAACTCTACCTTGGAACTCACGAATGTCAAAATAATTGGGAATCTTCTTGAGGATGAACTCGCAATGGAGTTTCCTCAAGAAATATTGTGGCACCTCATCATTGTTGCATGGACGCTCATCGAAGACCATGTACCATCTATCCCAAAAGTTTTGGTATATTTCTTCATTCCTACACCAATGAATAGGAAACCGTTTGTAAGTTTCTTCTAATCCTTGGCTAGTTTTGGGATTAATAAAGTGTGCACATAATTGAGATTTTGTAAATTTTTCATTCTTCACTTTTTCATATGACAACTTGTCAGCATAGTATTATCGACACCTCTCCCTATAGTCTTGAAATTCGGTGATTTGTTTTGTCACCGAATCGGTGTGGGAAACAATCTCCTCTAGTGACTTCGCAAGCACCCTCCTACGATTGATGCTTGTACTTGGATTATTTAGTGTTTGAATACGAGTTTGAAGGTGTTTCTTGTTTTCTTCTATTATCTGTAGGTAGTTTTCTTGAGTATCCCTTACATTGTGAGGACGTGAAGGTGGGTTTTGAGGGTTTGAAGGGTTTTGGGGGTTGTTTTCACCCTCATCAGCTGTATTTGGGTTTTCTCTTGCCTCAATAACTGTAAATGCAATATAAAAACTAATAAAACATTTCAAAATTAAAAAATTCTTCTCAAACTAACAAAAATTGATCAAACCCTACCTTCTTCAGCTGCTAGACCCTCCAAATTTGTTGCACGACGTCTTTACCGGCAAGGTGGCATCGTGAAAATGACGTTTTCTCTCTTGCACATTCTTGGAGAGGCTTTTCTTGAATGTGCTTGTGGTTTCTTCTTAGTTTTTTGGGCACACAAACTCCTTTGGTCATGGTGAAATGGTAGAAATGAGTTTATTTTGCACTTTTATGTCAAAGAAAAATGCGAGCGCGTTATAACGCACTCGTGTTTTTTCTTGTTTTAGACCAAAAAGTCCCATGGTGGCAACTTTTTGGTCCCCTATCTTTGTGCATACGCCCCAAAGAGATTTTTGGACTAATCTAAGAATTAAAAGTGTGAAACAAGAAGTTTAATCTAGGATTGCAATTTAAACTACTCAAGAAAACTAATCTAACCAACTTTTAAATGAATCTATCAAGGATATTGCAACACATGATTACTATTCCCAAGAGCAAATTGTGATCTAATTATCTAAGAAATCATGAAAAATATGGATTATGGTTGAATCATGTGCCTCCAGCCACTACCCTCAAGAATCCTTGATTCAAAAACCTCTTTATCCTCTTGTAGCAGTGGGGTCCTCCTCTTGGCAGTAATTGGGAAGAGAGAAAATGAGCTTGAGAAAGCTATGAATTAGGGAGAGATTTTGAAATCTTTGAAGCACTTGGTCTTGGGAATTTTGCTAGCATAACAACATTATATGAAGCCTTTGAAGGCTTGGGAAACAAAATACTAAAACAAAAGGCACCCATGTCTTGCAAGAGCATAAAAATCCTAATTGGAGAGCAAAACAAATCTTGAGAATTGGTTGCAACAATGGATTTGCCTCCTAGGGGAAATATTTGAAGCTTTACAACAATGAAACTAATGAAGTGAAATCTTTGAAGCTTTGAAAACTAAAGAAAGAAACTAAGAAAGAGACTCAAAGGCTTATAAAGAATATTGAAAAAGCTTGTGAAGATGAGAAGAGCATTCTCCAACTTGAGAAATAATGGAGAGGTAAGGGGTATTTATACATTGGAAGGGCTCATAAGATGGGGAAATTGATTAAAGAGTTAACAGGCTTGATTGGGGAGTGAACTGGATTGATTAGGGAGTGAATAGGCCTTAATAGCCTTGAATCACAAGAGAAGAAATGGAGTTAGCATGAGATTGATTGAGATATATGAAAAATTGATTTGTGAGCTAGAATGGAGTGATTGGGAGCCTTGAATCAGTTAGAAAAGTTGATGATCAATTAGGGAAGGTAACTGACACAACCAGGGCTCAATTTGGAGCAAATTTGGGTCTAAACTGAAGAAGAAATCACACTCAAAAACATGTCAGGGTTTCCAGTGGATCTCCAATGGGTCACCACTTTCACCAAGGTAGGCCTCTAGGTGGGGATCTTAATGTTCAACAAGTTTTCCAGGGGGGATCATGTTGCACTGTAGGGTCACCAAGTGGGGATCTTGTTGCACAGGTGGGGATCTAGAAAGGAAGGGGTTTGGGTGAAAATTGATAGTTAGAATGATTTTGGAGGGTCAAAGAAGCCATTTTTTATTGGAGCTAAGTCAAATAGGATCTCCACTTACATAAGTAGGGTTGCCAGGTGGGGATCTAGAATCAACAAAAGCTAAGTCAATTATGAAATATGGGTATGGGAGGTCATTTTAAGGCATCTAGGGTGTGGAGTGAGATGAAATGAACTATGGGAAAGGTAAAATTATCTCACTAAGATCAAAATTTTCTATGTAGGCAAGGACAAAAATATAGAAGAAGAATGGTCGACAAAGGCAAAAGTGAAGAAAAGTAAGGATTAAGAAGGGTCGATGGAGCGATAAATTGATGTTGACATGTCACCAAGAGAAGAGCTACTAAGAAGATGTTATATTCACACTTGTGTGTGCGTGGTTAGGATTATACATCATCATAGAGTACTCGTGGAAGATCATGCATGTTTTTAGTGCTTATAGCACCAAGATCTTTCATTTCAAATTTAGTTGCATGTTGAGACTTTAATTCTAAAATCATTCATTTCCCTTTACCAATAAATAGAATATTATCAACATATAATGTAATAAACAAAAAATAATAACTATCAGATTTATAATAAACATGGTGATTTGATTTAGAACTCTCAAATCCCAAACTTAACACATGTATCAAATTTCTAGTACCACATCTTAGGGCTATGTTTGAGGCCATACAAATATTTCTTTAATTTACAAAGCAATTTACTTTTACCTTTCACCACATAGTTCTCTGACCGTGTCATATAAAGATCCTCCTCCAAATCACCATGAAGGAATGCTATTTTCACATCCATTTACTCAACCTCTAGATTATAAGTTGCAACAATCGAAAGAAAGGATAAAAAGGATGTCATTTTTGCAATAAGAGAAAATATCTCACCATAATCAACACCGTCAACTTGAGAGTAACCTTTTGCAACCAATCGTGATTTGTGTTAAATTTAGCAATCAGATTGACAGTAAGGAACAAGAAAACACAAATGCACACATAACACAAAGATACCCTAGGAAAACCTCTCTCTTAGAGGTGAAAAACCTAGCAAGAAAATCTCAGATCTGATTAGATTAATGGCAGAGGCAGATTACAACTTTGCCCAGCTAGGGCACAAAATCATAGGCACCAAGACTACAACTGAACTTTAGTTCTGAACTGAACTAATTATAATGATCAGAATGAGGTTCGCTTGCACATGAGGTGATTGCACAACAAGTGGGATGAACAAATTAAATTATCAAACCACAGAACCGGTTGAACCATTAAACTCATTGAACCATCGAACCCGATGAACTGTCAAACTTGTTGAACCATTGAACCTATCGAATGGTTCAACTATCGGCAAAACTCCTTGAGCTATCGAACCCTTTGAACCTTTGGAGCCCATTGAACCCGTTGAACCGTCGAACCCGTTGAACCGTTGAACCTATCGAATGGTTCAACTATTGGCAGAACTTCTTGCTAATTGTAGAAGTAGATCGCTGATGGAGAGTTGTCTCAGAGCAGAATTCGATGTATCTTGTATATGAATTGTGACTACAAGTCACTTTACATTTATAGGAGATTGCCCAAACAATAACCTTGGTCGGCCTTATACAATTTGGCACCAAGTTATAATAATTCAAATTACATACAAGTTATAGTGAAATAGGTCCTGACCTATTTGCAATTTCAAGATACATTGAATAATGAATTCACCCAATTAGGGCCTGCCTTAAATCAGATAATACAACTAAGATTCTTGAAATGCTAAGGCTGATAGGCCATTCAACATTTTATGACTAGGTCAGTCTCTGGAAGGGTTCCTACCTAGCTACCAAAATCAACACTCCCTCTTAGCTAGGGAGGATTCCTTCATAAGGATCAAGTCACATAGTGACTACCACCATGGCTACTCCCATAGATGAAAACATAAGTGCTTATTGTCATCTCCACATGACGTTTACCATAGATACTCCTAGAGGGTGAACAAGCACATCATGGAATTTCTCCCATGATATCCACCATACCTACTTGTAGAGGGTGGATTCACCACGCCTACTCACAGAGGGTGGAAGAGGGCTTTCACCTCAAACTTCTCCCAGAGAAGAGTGCATTACCACCATGCCTACTCGCAGAGGGTGGATCCACCATGCCTACGCGCAGAGGGTGGAAGATACAGTATAATGTATCACTGATGCTAAGACTCCCTTTCATCTAGGGCTTCATTCTCCACAACTCCAAGCTTGTCTTGAAAATATAAAAGCTTTACTCGAGTAAGAGGTTTGGTGAGAACATCCGCCGTTTGCTCATTAGTGTTGATGTACTTCAGCTGAATAGCATTCCTTTGCACCATATCCCAGATATAGTGGTACTGAGTTTCCACATGCTTTGATCTGTCATGAAACATAGGATTGGCAGAGAGCTTCTTACAGCTCTGGTTATCACTATGAATAACTGTAGGCTCCCAAGGTTGTCCAAACAATCTTGCAAGGAGTTTTCAAAGCCACGCTGCTTCTCGAGATGCCACACAAGCTGCAATATATTTTGCTTCAGCAGTACTCAATGCTACTAAAGACTGTTTCTTGCTGCACCAGGATATCATGGCAGATCCCAAGCTAAAGCAAACTCCAGAAGTGCTCTTTCTATCAGTGACACTTCCTGCCCAATCAGAATCAGAATAGCCTTCCAAGGTAATGACTGTATTGGAAGAGTACTTCAATCCATATCCAATTGTACCACACAAATATCTCAAGATATGCTTGGCTGCAACAAGATGAATCTGCCTTGGTTCACACATGAACTGGCTGAGGGCACTCACTGCATAGCAAATGTCAGGTCTAGTGTTAACTAGATACATCAAGGATCCAATCAGCTACCTGTATTCAGTAGGATCCACAAGATCAGACCTAGCTACAGATTCACTCAACTTCTTTAAGTTAGTTTCCATAGGAGTAGGCATAGGTTTACAATCTAACATTCCAAATCTCTTCAAAATATCAATGGTATATTTTCCTTGACTTAGAATAATTTCATTGGGTCTTTGCCATACTTCTAACCCTAGAAAGAAATGCATGAGACCTAGATCTTTCATTTCAAATTCTAAAGTCAATTCTTCCTTACATCTAAGAATGAGATGATCTTCTTCAGTTAGGAATAAGTCATCAACATATAAAACCAAAATCAACATTTCACCATTGAATACCTTAAAGTAAAGGTTAGGATCAACATCATTCTTACAGAATCCTAGGCTTACCAAGTACTTGTCAATTCTTTCATACCAAGCATGGAGGGCCTACTTAAGGCCATATAATGCTTTCTTCAATTTGCATACATGAGATTCTTTCTTATGGATCACAAAACCTTCAGGTTTCTCAATGTAGACCTCTTCTTCAATAACACCATTGAGGAAGGTTGTCTTTACATCCATTTGATGCAACTTCCATCCCTTAGCTGCAGCAATAGCAATGATAGTCCTGATAGAGGTATATAGAGAAACAGGGGCAAAGGTTTCCTCATAATCTATGCCTTCTTTCTGAGAGAAGCCACGAGCCACAAATCTAGCTTTGTATTTCTCAATACTTCCATCAGCAACATGTTTAATTTTAAACAACCATTTGGAAGATACGACAGACTTACCTTTGGGGCTAGGCACAATATCCCAAACATCATTCTTGATGATAGACTGATATTATTCATCCATAGCATTCTTCCATGCTTGTTGTTTCATGGCCTCTTCAACGCTGGAAGGTTCAGTCTCAATGAGATTGCACATCAATGCAACATAGTTGGAGAATTTCTGAGGCCTCCTACTTTTTTTGAATGTGCCACTTGGAGCTGCAAACTTTTCTACCTCTTGAATCCAGAGAGGTCTCTTCTTACTCACGGTAATGTCCCTAGGACCATCAGTAGGATCCAAAGGTTCACTTGGATCATTATGATTTTTAGATTCTATAGACTCTCTCTAAATCTCAGTATCATGCTCAATATCCATGTCTTGAGGCTTATCATGAACTTCATTGTCAATCTCTATACTTGAGCCTTTAGATCTTTTGAGTGCAATATTTTCTTCAAAAGTGACATCTCTACTAACCTCAATAAACTTCTGACCTGGAATGTAAATTCTGAATGCTTTGGATGTTTCGTTGTAACCCACAAGAATGCCTCTTTTGCCAGAAGGTTCCAACTTGGTTCTCTTCTCTTTGGGTACATGGATATATACTGGACTTCCAAAGATCCTCAAGTGACTGATATCAGGTTTGATCCCTGAAAATGCTTCGTTTAGAGTAATATCTTTCAATACACGGTGAGGGCATCTATTCTAAATGTAGATAGTGGTCCTAGATGCTTCGGCCCATAGGAAAGTCTGCAGATCTTGATCATGAATCATAGCTTTTGCTGCCTCAACTATGGATCTGTTCTTTCTTTCTGCAACCCCATTTTGCTGAGGGTTGTAGGGAACACAAAACTCCCTCTTGATCCCTACCTCAACACAAAAATCATGAAAACTACCCAAGGTGTATTCACCTCCATTGTCAGACCTTAAAACTTTAATTCTTTTCCCAGATAGATTTCCAGCTAAAGCTTTAAATTATTTGAATCTACTTAGAACTTCATCAGATTCTTTTGATTTGAGAAAGTAGATCCAAGTTTTCCTAGAGTAGTCATCTATAAAGATTACATAATACAAGAATCCAATTGGGGAAGTAATAGACATAGGTCCACATAAATCAAAATGCACAAGAGCTAATTTCTCTTTAGACCTACTTTCACTTTGATGAAATGGACTCTTAGTGTTTTTACCCATAGGACAACATTTGCATGTATCATCATGAATATGGCTAAGTTTAGGCATACCTTTAACTATATTCTCAAGTGTAGGGAGGGCTCGGAAATGAAGATGCCCAAGTCTTCTATGCCATAACTCGCTTGACATAGGTGCTTCATGAATGAGAGCTTGAACTGGACGTGCCGAAAGCTTATATAGGCTCTCATACCTATTCCCAATGACATGAGCTGATTTGATGTTGGACTTCTTAGGCCATGCAGCACTCTTCCCTCAGAAAATGCAATTTGATAACCTTTATCTTCTAGTGTTGATATGGAGATAAGGTTTCTTTTGATTCCCGACACAAACAAAATATCACTAAGGTGAAGAGAAATTCTAGAATCTAAATTAAGGGAAGTAGTACCAAAACCTCTCACAGAATAGAAAGCATCATCACTAATGACCACATGAAGATTAGACTCTTTCTCCACTAAATCTGAGAGGTGCTCTCGATAGCCGGTGATGTGTCTAGATGCACCACTATTAATTAGCCAAGTATCACTATCTGAGGGTACATTGCTTGACAAAGTAGATATGAAAAGGAAATCTTTAGTATTAGACTGATTTGAGACTTCATTTAAGTTTGCTCCTTGTTGCTTAGGCTGGGATAAACAATCACTTGCATAGTGACCGAATTTGTCACACCTAAAGCACTTGATGTGAGATAGGTCCTTTTTCTTTTTCTTCGAATCATGAGGTGGATTAGACCTTTGATCTATGTTCCTCTTGAAATTGTTCTTCTTCCAATAGCCTCCTTTCTTCTTGAAAGACTGGGCAACAAGGACATGATTCTCTTCATGAGTGTTTTTGATAACTCCTCTAGCAACCAGTCAAGACTCTTCTTGAATACAATCAGCCCTTAATTTGTCAAACTTGGGTAGATCAGCCCTTGCACTAATTCCTTGAATGTAGGATTCCCAAGATGCTGGAAGACCATTGAGGGCTAGCATAGTTAAATCATTTTCATCAATAATTTTTCCAATAGATGAGATCTGATCTCTCATATCAGAAATCCTCATGAAGTAAGCCATGATGGATTCACCTTTAGCCATCTTGTTGTGATGAAGCTGCTGCTTCAAAGCTAGAACAGGACTAGTGTTGTTGATTTCATACAACTCCTCCAAGGTTCTGAACATTCTGCTTGTTGTCTTTAGCTTGGAGATGATGAGAACAATGTGATCCTTTACTAAATCAATTAAGATCTTCTGAGCTTGAAGATCTTTCTTCCTCCATTGGGTCTTTTCTCCTTCTGTCTCAGGCTCAGAAGATTCTTTGGTCACAAAGTCTGCAAGGTCATTTTCATTCAACACAAGCATGATGCGGACTCTCCATGATGTGAAATTGGAAGCCCCATCCAATCTATCTTCCACCTTGAGACTGAGAACCATCTTGAAGAAGTGATAAGAGCATAAATAGATAATTGTTTACTGCAAAACTGATTATACTAATTCAAACTTGGCTTTGATACCTTGTTAAATTTAGCAATCAGATTGACAGTAAGGAAAAAGAAAATACAAATGCACACATAACACAAAGATACCCTGGGAAAACCTCTCTCTTAGAGGTGAAAAACCTAGCAAGAAAATCTCAGATCCGATTAGATTAATGGCAGAGGCAGATTACAACTTTGCCCAGCTAGGGCACAAAATCATAAGCACCAAGAATACAACTGAACTTTAGTTCTAAACTGAACTAATTATAATGATCAAAATGAGGTTCGCTTGCACATGAGGTGATTGCACAACAAGTGGGATGAACAAATTAAATTATCGAACCACAGAACTAGTTGAACCATTGAACTCCTTGAACCGTCAAACCCATTGAACCCTTTGAACCTATCAAATGGTTCAACTATTGGCAATACTCCTTGAGCTGTCGAACCCTTTGAACCTTTGGAGCCCATTGAACCCATTGAACCGTGGAACCCATTGAACCGTTGAACCTATCGAATGGTTCAACTATCGGCAGAACTCCTTGCTAATTGCAAAAGTAGATCACTGATGGAGAGTTGTCTCAGAGCAGAATTCAGTGTATCTTGTATATGAATTGTGACTACAAGTCACTTTACATTTATAGGAGATCGCCCAAACAATAACCTTAGTCGGCCTTATACAATTTGGTGCTAAGTTATAATAATTCAAATTACATACAAGTTACATTGAAATAGGTCCTGACCTATTTGCAATTTTAAGATACATTGAATAATGAATTCGCCTAATTAGGCCCTGCCTTAAATCGGATAATACAACTGAGATTCTCAAAATGCTAATGCCGATAGGCCATTCAACATTTTATGACAAGGTCAGTCTCTGGAAGGGATCTGACCTAGCTGCCAAAATCAACAATTTATACTTCTCAATACCTCCATCTGAACCAATCTTTTTCTTAAACACCCATTTGCAACCAAGAAGTTTTCATCCTTCAAGCAATGGTACTAGGTCCCATGTATCATTCTCTTCCAAAGCTACCATTTCTTCATCCATGGAAATCTTCCAAGACTCTACATCATTCATACCTAATGCTTCTTCTATGGATCTTAGTTCATCCATGTTAGTATTCAAAGAAAAATACATCTCTAGTCATCAAGTGAATACCTTTTAGGTGATTGTATATGTCTTGTAGACCTTTGAACAATTAAGGTGGAGATTCTTCCTCCTCTTCTGAAGATTCAGAGCTAGATGAGCTATCCTCAACTTCTTGTCTATCTAGGGGCCTCGATTCAACTTTCTTAGGTGTAGAAGGAAGTTGAATCACATATTTCTATTCACTTTGTTATGGTTTCAATGTAATAGGAGAAGACATAGTTTCTCTCAAAATCACACTTATACTATATATTACCCTTTGTGCAACAAGGTCCCAAAGCTTGTGTCCTTTCACACCATAATTGTAGCCAATGAAGATACATTTCACAACCTTATTTTCCAACTTTGTTCACTTCTCCTTTGGAACATGTCCATATGCCTCACAACTAAAAACTCTAAGATGTCTCAATGAAGGATTTTGACTTGACCATGCCTTCATAGGCATTTTATCAACAAGAGCTGATGTAGGAGACATGTGAATCAAGTAACAAGCAGTGGCAATAGCTTCAGCCCAAAACCTTTATTTTAGATCAACACCACTAAACATACTCCTAGCCTTCTCCATCAGTGTCCTATTCATTCTTTCTACAACTCCGTTTTGTTGTGGAGAATATGGAGTTGTCTTTTGTCTTTGAATGCCACAATCTTTATAGAATCTATCAAAATCATTAGACAAAAATTCACCATCATTATCAATCCTCAATCACTACCTACAAGAGACACACTGTCTACAAAAGAATAAGTATCACATACTTGAACTGGAAAATAACATCTTCATCATGCTTGAATCAGTTCCATTGAAGCTCAATACTTCTGCTCTGCCTTTCTCTCTCCTCCTTGCTACCACTCTCTCATCTCCATAAGACAACTTTCAAATGACTTCGCAATCCCTTATTTATACAAGACATCAACCAAGGAAAGATCATCTAAGTTGGCAAACATCCACAAGAACATCCGCAGGATGTGTAACTCATCCAGTCAGCCAATCATAGAAAGAACACCATCATCTGGAAGTTATTCTTCAATTGCGAGCTCCAACTCTAATGCAGACCACCAACACAAACTAGACATGATCCAAAGACCACCACAAGTTTACTTGAATTACCAAGAACATCCACACTTCATCTGCTTACTGAAATCCTTCTCTCCTTCATCTGAAACCTCAAGAACATAGTCTGTTATCACTGTCACAAAAGAATAGATGCTTACGGACCTTCAAACTATGAATTAATCATGTTGACATTCCACTAAGATGTCCTCAACACTCCCTCAAATCCGCAAAATAGGACAATGCATTTCTGGATCTCACCAGATGTTTCTGTAACACTCCGTCACCTCTAAACACCCACCGGAACTAGTTTTACTTGAGTGACCACAACTTCTTCATATCTTCATGTAGACCTCTGAAATATCTACTGGACCACCTTGAGACACATATCTACAAACCCTTTAAACTGCATCCTCTGATCCTTAACCTATCTTGGACTTTTACCTTATTGTCATCACTGTTCCTGATTGAGACTAATTTTCTCAATATCCTCAGCACACAGCTCATCCAATCATTATCATTAATGCAACAGGAGTATGTTGACATCAATGACAACACTGTTTAGGCCCATACTTGCAACAATCTCCCCCTTTGTCATTGATGGCAACATATGATGTGAAAAACTATTTTAATCATCAAGACATGAACTTCTCCTTATTAACACAACTCCCCCTATCAGTAACACCCATTCACATGTCTTCTCTCCCTTTACTACTCCCCCTTTGATCAGAAACCACATTTTTTTCACATGTCTTCTCTCCCCCTTTGACATCAATGGAAAAGGGCACATACTTGCAAATCCACCGCTTAAATCATATCTGTTGTTCCCCCTGAGTAGTAGCTCCTCATCATCAATCCGGACCACAAGATGTGACTGTGATATCCACCAAACTGATGCACATCAGTGTACCTTAGTTCATCACCGGAGGGGCAACAACCCCTAACTTCTCCCTGAGATACTCAAAAGAGTCCTTAGGTAGAGGTTTAGTAAATATGTCTACAATATGGTCCTTGGAAGGCACAAACTCCAATCTGACTTCATTCTTGTTCACTTGCTCTCTCAAAAAGTGAAACTTGATGGATAATGTGTTTAGTCTTTGAATGCAACACCAGATTCTTAGATATATTTATTGCACTTGAATTATCACAGAAGATTGTGATAGGTTCCTCATACTCCACTTTGATATCTCTTAGCATCTGCTTCATCCACAAAACTTGAGTGCAACTACCTACTGCTACAATATATTCTACTTCAATTGTAGATAGAGATATTGCCTCTTGTTTCTTGCTAAGCCACGAAACCAATCTCTTCCCTAAAAAGAATGCTCCACCACTGGTACTCTTCCAGTCATCCACATCTCCTGTCCAATCAACATCTATATATGCATGAAGAGAGAAATCATGATCTCTAGGATACCACAGACCATACTCAACTGTCCCTTTTAGATATCTAAAAATCCTCTTGATTGCCATGACATGAGATTCTCTAGGATTAGCCTAGAATCTAGCAACAAGACCAATAGCCTGCATAATGTCTAGTCTAGTTTGAGTGAGATACAATAGTCCTCCAATCATTGACCTATACTTTGTCTGATCTGCCTTAGGAGAGTCATCATCTTTGGTTAACTTACATCCAGTTGCCATGGGAGTATTCATTGGCTTTGAATCTTCCATCCCAAATTTCTTCAACAATTCTTTCACATATTTGGTCTGAGAAATGAAGATTCCTTTCTTTGTTTGAGTGATTTGCAGACCCAAGAAGAAATTCATTTCACCAAGCATGGGCATCTCAAAATCACTTTTCATTTGATTTGCAAAAGTTTTACACAAACTATCTCTTCCTCCAAAAATGATATCATCAACAAACACTTCAACAATCAAGATGTTTTCATGATCAATTTTGAAATGCAAATTACTATCAGTAGTACCTTTGTTGAAACCAATCTTCAAAAGATGCTTATCCAATCTTTCATACCAGGCTCTTGGGGCTTGCTTCAGTCCATACAGTGCTTTCTTCAACTTGCAGACCATATCATAATGATCAGATAATTGAAATCCATCTAGTTGCTCAATGTATACTTCTTCTTCCAAGTCACCATTCAGGAAGCAGACTTGACATCCATATGATACACCTTGAAATCCTTGAAAGCAGCAAAAGTAAGAAATAATCTAACTACTTCAATTCTTGCCACTGGAGCAAAAGTTTCTTCAAAATCAACTCCTTCTATTTGAGAGTAACCCTCGCAGACCAATCTGGTTTTATTTCTGATTACTTCGCCAACTTCATTTAGTTTGTTCCGGTAGACCCATTTGGTTCCAATCACATTTTTATTTCTAGGTCTGGGAACAAGATCCCAAGTGTGATTTTTCTCAATTTGCATCAATTCTTCCTCCATTGCTTTAGTCCAGTTTTCATCATTGCAAGCTTCATTCACCATCTTAGGTTCAATTTTTGAAATCAGACAATACTCATTTGAGTTTTGAGCAATTTTCATTCTTATTTGTACACCTTTGCTTTTATCACCTATGATCTGATCTTCAGAGTGATTTAGTCTTACATACCTAGGCACTTTGGGAGTTACTTGCATTTCTGCTTCTTGATCAGGCTCATTCAAACTTATCTCTTCTTCCTGATTTATCGGATCAATTTGGATCTGAATCTCAGAAGAGGCTTGGGCTCCTTGAGTCAGAACACCATTCTGATCATCTTCATCATATTCATAGAATCTTGAAGGTTTTTCAATTCCTTCATCAACCTTTACATTTGTACTTTCTATCATCTTTCTCAATCTCTTGTTATAACACCGATATGCTTTTGTTTGAGTAGAGTAACCCAAGAATATTACTTCATCACTTCTAGCATCAAACTTTCCTAGATCTTCATCTCTTTTGATGTAACATTTTCTACCAAAGACTCTAAAATACCTCACAGTAGGAGTGATGCCAAACCAAAGTTCATAAGGAGTCTTACTGGTATTGTTTCTGATTTGAACTCGATTGAGAGTATAGACTACAGTGCTGACGACTTCTCTCCAATAGATTTGAGGAACATTTGCTTCCATCATCATTGTCCTGGATGCTTCCTGGATGGTTCGGTTCTTTCTCTCAACTACTCCATTCTGCTGTGGGGTCCTAGGAGCAGACAACTGTCTCTTGATTCCATGTTTCTCACAGAACTCTATGAACTCACTGGATGTGAATTCTCCACCTCTATCAAACCTCAGACACTTCAATTTTAATCCGGTTTCATTCTCTACCATAGCCTTGAATATTTTGAATTTCTCAAGAGCTTCTGATTTCTCTTTTAGAAAGGTTACCCACATCATCCAGGAATAGTCATCAATTAGTAGCATGAAGTATCTATCACCTTGAATACTCCTGATTCTTGCCAGACCACAAAGATTAGTATGAACTAAGTCCAATAATCTGGTAGAAGATAGTTCCTTACTTTTGAATGTGACTCTGTTCAGCTTACCCAACTGACATTCTTTGCATAAGTTGTTAGAAGGTTTCACCAATTTTGGAAGATCTCTTACAACTTGAGTATTGCTTATCTTGATGATATTATCAAAATTCACATGACACATCCTCTTATGCCACAACCAACTCTGATCAATTTGAACAAATAAGCAACTTTTACTAGTACCAACCAAGTGAAAGATATTACCTTTAGTTTGAGTACCGGATGCAATCTCTGTTCTGGAACTTTCAAAGATCTTGTATTTTCCATTCTTGAACTGGAGATCATAGCCTTTGTCCACCAACTGTCCAACACTAAGAAGATTGTGCTTCAAACCTTCAACATACAGTACATTACCAGTTTTGTTCCTTCCATCAAGAGAAATAGTTCCTCTACCTCTGATTCTACTAGTAGAATTATCACCAAACTTTACCACTCCTCCTTCATACCTTTCCAAATCTATGAACTTATTTTTGTCACCTGTCATATGGTGAGAGCAACCACTGTCAATGAACCAATCATCCTTTTCTTCAACTTGGGCAGCCAGAGCTCTTTCCACGGTCTTATGATGGACAAATATAGAGGACATTGGATCTTCTTCCTTGATGGCAATGAACACCCATTCATTTCTGGATTTGTTTCCTATCTCTGATTCATCATCTGTTACTCCTTCATTATCATCATCTTCATGTACATAATAATAGTTCTTTTGGAACCTTGGCTTGTTAGGATTTTGCCTTGAAAACCTTTCCGGACACCTTGAGGCAAAATGACCAATCTTATTGCAGTTAAAACACTTGAAAAGTAGTTTTCCTTCATACTTACCAGATCCTCTTGGCAGCCTCTTTGCAATAAGGGCTTCAAGTTGAGCATTTTCTGCTTCTTCTTCTAGATCTTTTCTTGATCTTTCATACCATGACAGCTTCCTTGATGAATTCTCTCCCGGATCAAACCTTTGTTTATCTTTGACATAGGCACTGGATTTGAATGCAGATTCAGTCTTGGGGGGGTCATCTCCAAACTCTGTCATTTCAAATGCAACCAATTTTCCAGCCAATTGATCTCTTGTGACAGTTGTATGGGCTCTAAATTCTTCAATGGCAGCAGCTTTTATTTTGTAAGAAGCAGGAAGGGATCTGAGAATTTTGCCAACAATCTCATCTTCATCCAAGACTCTGCCAGCATTTCTAATTCCAAAAACAAGCTCATTTACTCTTGGCATAAAAGTAGTGATGTTTTCATCTTCTCTCATCTTCAGATTTTTGAATTTTCCTTTCAGACTTTGTAACCTTGCACTTTTGACATACTTATCTCCATGCAGAAGTTTCAATTTTTGCCAAATCTCAAAAGCAGTTGGTAGGTCAATAACATTTGAGAGCTTTGCATCAGATAATGCACTTAGAAGAGCCTCTATAGTCCGCAGATTGTTTTCAGCGTCTGTGATTTCATTTTGGGTTTTCGGACCACCCTGTGGAGGTACATACTGTGTTGTAACCATGGTCCAGTATGCCATTCCCATACATCTCAAGTGACATTTCATGCGACCTTTCCAGAGATTAAAATTGGTTCCATCAAACTTCAGACTATCCTTCTTGTAAGACAACATCCTGGATCTCCTCAAGTGGTTAAGCTCTTGTAGAGGAACTTAGCTCTGATACCAATTGTTAGACTTAGGGCACACAACTAAGAGGGGGGATGAATTAGTTGTCCAAAACTTTCTCCCAATTACACACTTAAATCCTCTTAGTGATTAGTAGTATATTAATCATGAAACATAATGCACTTAAATCAAAAAGCAGAAACACATCAATACATAAGACACCAAGATTTCGACGTGGAAAACCCGGTTAAGGGAAAAACCATGGGGTGATTAACCCAAGATTGTATTCTCTGTTAGAAGAATAGAAAGAACAAAATGGCACATGCCAATTAGGGCTCACTGCCCAAGCACACTGCTCACAAGAGGCTCACTGCCTACAAGAGACACACTGTCTACAAAAGAATAAGTATCACATACTTGAACTGGAAAATAACATCTTCATCATGGTTGAATCAGTTCCATTGAAGCTCAATCTTGCTACCAATCTCTCATCTCCACAAGACAACTTTGAAATGACTTTGCAATCTCTTATTTATACAAGACATCAACCAAGGAAAGATCATATAAGTCAGCAAATGTCCACAAGAACATCCGCAGGATGTGTAACTCATCCAGTCAGCCAATCACAGAAAGAACGCCATCATCTGGAAGTTATTCTTCAATTGTGAGCTCCAACTCCAATGCGGACCACCACCACAAGCTTTCCTGAATTACCAAGAACATCCACACTTCATTTGCTTACTGAAATCCTTCTCTCCTTCATTTGAAACCTCAAGAACACAATTTGTCATCACTGTCACAAAATAATAGATGCTTGCGAAACTTCAAACTATGAATCAATCATGTTGACATTCCACAAAGACGTCCTCAACACTCCCTCAAATCCACAGAACAGGACAATGCATTTCCGGATCTCACCAGACCTTTCTGTAACAATCTGTCACCTCTGAACACCCACTGGAACCGGTTTTACTTGAGCGACCACAACTTCTTCATATCTTCATGCGAACCTCTGAAATCTCTATTGGACCACCTTGAGACACATATCTACAAACCCTTTAAACTGCATCCTCTGATCCTCAACCTATCTTGGACTTTTACCTTATTGTCATCACTGTTCTTCACTGTTCCTGATTGAGACTAATTTTCTCAATATCCTTAGCACATAGCTCATCCAATCCTTATCATTAATGCAACAGGAGTATGTTGACATCAATGACAACACCAGTTAGGCCCATACTTGCAACATCAAGGTTATATAATATTCCAAATTTGACACCTCTAGAAATCACTATAGCACCTCTAACCATTTTCCATCCTACATTAAAAAAGACTACCTGCACACTTGCATCTATTAGTTTTCTCATAGACAATAATTTTCATGCCAACCCAAGGATGTGCAACACACTATTAATCCTTTTTACTCTACCATCAAGAAATTTGATTTTAGCTTTAGCATGGCCAATAATTTTCAAATAAGAATCATCACCCAAGTGTTGGGATTAAGGTGCCATCAACCATGTAAACCCTATTTGTATGGTTTTTGCTGTTCTTGGAAAGTTCCAAGGTTCTTGGAGAGTTCCAACATCCTTGGAGATAGGGTGTTTATTTTATAAATTTATTCATAATTGATGAAGGTTTCACCATCAGAGGTAAATTATTTTTATTGGTATGGTAAATAATTATTTACTGGCCTTAGTAATTAATTAGTTACCGGCAGGTTATTACGGAGTTACTTTTACTACTCAACGAATCTTGGTAAATAGCAAATGAGGTGAGGTGGAGAATCTTGGCACCTATCTTAGGGAAATACACATGTCATAAGTTTGTAAGAGTATCTATGACAACATACAACTTTCATAAGGTGTAAGAGATTCTATGAAAGCATATGATAGCAATTATTGTCTTGTAACTGCCTATTCTTAGTTCTAGGCACCTATATTGCGAAGATGCCTATGATAGGTGTAAGGGAATCTGTAAGAAGATGATTTTAGAGTATCCCAAGATAGGAAGGTTGGATTTTGTCCATCTCCCATGAATTTGTTTGTTGGGTACTCATTTTGTATAAATATGAGACTTGAGAGTGAAGGTTGAAAGAGAGAGTTCTTCTGTACACAGGTGCTGTTGGATTGAAGAATGAAGAGGAGATTGGAAGTGGATGTATTGTAATCTTGTTTTGAAGATAATACAACTTGGGCCTCTCTTCTTGGTGGAGTTTTTTTTTCTGTAAGGGTTTCTCCACATAAACACTATGTTATGTGTTTGATCTTCTACTCTATTGTTACCTTGTATTGTGAGATCTTGCATTCTTATGTTGTTGATTTGTGCCTCTTTGTTGCTGCTATCTTATGGTGATGTTATAATTGTTTTTTTAAGTTCATATAAGGTGGTTATGTCAAGTATTTTAGAGTGGTTGATTTTAGCATCATAAAGAAGTTGAATCTCTTCATGGTATTTCAAGAATTAAGCAAACTTAATTTATTAGATTTACATACAATTTTTAGATTTCTATTTTGTAGTAGCCAAAACCTTGTATCTCATGAATTGGTATCATATCTTGGTGATTTGATGATTAACATTTGGATTAGATATTGTTCATTTATTCCAACAATTGGTAACAGAGCATAAGGTTGTTCCATGGATTGCATGTACTTAAATGTGAGTTACATGTAATTGTATGGACTTGCATGTGCTTGCATGTGAGTTGCATGTACTTGCATGGACTTGCATGGACTTGCATGTGATGGATTCATGGTAATTTGGTTTTGGGTATTCCTCTAGTTTTTAAATTTAGCATGAAGAGCTTGTGAGAATCTGTTGGAAGGAATTGTAGAATGTTGGAGGTTTTTGGGCTGTAGTGGATGTTTTGTATGTTGGCATTATTTATAGATCTGTGAGATTGGAATCCATGGTATCTAACTCTCGGATGGATATTGTCAATGAGATCTATGGTGGGCTTTGGAAGCTCATGGGTGAGGATCTTATTTTTCATGGAGTTGGTCATGTGTTTGTTCCTTATAGAGTGGTGACCTGGAGCTCCGGTTTGGCAATATGTGAGTATCCTCTTCTTTGGTGGTTTTATTCCTTCACCTTGTGGTCATGTGCAGTGAAAGGGTGTTCATGTTGGGTGAGTGTTTTATGCCCTCTAGTCACATAGGAAAACACCTACTATTTAGACTATTGTATGAAGTGCTTATGTTGGATTCACGGTTTTAGCCCTTGGTTACATGAAAGCACTGGATGATTTGCTACTAGTTGCATGTGGGTTGTGGAGTTGGTCTTTCTGTGATCTGGACACTCTTGAACAACCCGGTTCCTCCTTTTTCATATTCATCTTACTTTGGATATGTAGGTTTTACAGTTTTCTTGTTTCAAAAAGGTGTGGATTCATAGATTTTTGATATTTCATTATTTTAGATGACATATATGGTGTGAATGTCTAGATGTTCAAGTGATTTCAGATTTACAGAGAGATGGTTTTGCAAGTTTTACATTTTAAGCAAAATCTATGGTTTGTAGATCTATGGAAAGATTGTGTTCAGACTCTTAAAGTATTCTGGATGGAAGTAATTACATATTTACAGAGCTGCTTGTTGGGTTCTTATGATCTATGGTTACTCTTATATGGATTTGTTTGGAAAATCAGGTCTAGTGTTGATCCTGGTGTTTGAGTCTTGTAAATCTACATGTTATACCTAGTTATCTTTGTTCTACATGTTACTAATGTCGGGTTGAATCTATTTTTTAGTTATTTGAGATTAGAGCATTGACCATGTTTTTCTCCTTTGAGATGTTGCATGAGTGCAGATCTTGTAAATTGTCTAATGAGGATTTTGTTTGGTTGGCCTTTTCTTGGTCACCTTGATTGCATTGGTATGCTTATTGCAGTAAGACAAAAGGATGGTTTGGAGTACCTGATATAGTTGTTCATTAGAATCTATAGTAGTAAGTTATGGTGCATGAGAAGCTTTGTTCACTTTCAGTGGATTTTTGGTAATGATGTTGGTCATGATACCATGCATAGCTCAGTATCACTTTTAGTGGGAGTTTTGTGCAATTACATAGTGTGTTCTATCCTCTTTGTTTTCAAGATTTTGGTTCTAAGTTGTTGTTTTTGTAGTGTGTAGTGAGCCATGGATAATCTTTGGTTAGAAGATGGATGATCTTTTGCAATGGTTGTTGGTGTCATAAGGAGCTCTTGTATTCTTCCCTTAGGTTACAGTGAGGTTTTATTGACATCTTTGGTTCTATTGACAAAGGATGCTTAATCTTCATGCTATTTGAAGAGGTTTTAACATCTTGTTTCATGGAGGACCCTTAGAGTCTTTGGTAAAGGTGTTATTGCTCTTCCTTCTGGAGATGATGTAGTTCTCTTTGGTTTTGACTATTAATTATTTGCTTGGAGCTTCATGATTTTATAGGTTGCATTTGAAGTTAGCATGGATTGATTAGTGGGTGCTCATGGATACTAGAGAGACTTGGGTTAGGTTGCAAATCTCTTTCACTTAGAGATATGTGTTGGAATGGTTACTTGTTATGAAAGTTTTTCAACAATAAAAACCAATGAGCCTACACCTAGAAATGGATGTAAGTCCATCATAGACCTGATGAGAATGTTGTCTTTATTGAAATCTTATATTGCTTAGTGTTGTATGAACAGGAAAATCTTGTATCCCACTCTTGGTCTACTCAACAGGTGAATTATCTAAGAGGTGTTTCCCACATGATTATTAGATGCATTCTTTATATGTATCTTGTCTTCCCTTGTGCATTAGTCATGAATGTTGAGTTTTGAGGGCTTGTTGAGAAGTATATGCATGATTTTATATATTTTTGTTGTTCTCCTTGTAATCTTGAACTTGGGTTAGTTTTGAGGATTTGTAAGGAGAGGTACAAGAGATGGTTAGTGGCTTTTGGCATATTCCCTTATGTTGTGGGAATGTTTGGATAGTTTGATCTACTTTCTGTGAGACGTTTACATCTATTTTTACCATGTTTCATCATAATTTGAATGGTTAGATGTTTGTATCCTTTCAATTCAGTTTGGGAGTGTTGAAGGTGTTGGTTTAGGACTGGACAACTGAGAGGGGGGGTGAATTAGTTGTCACACTTTTACAATCTTTTCTTTCTCAATCTTCCTTTTCCATTTATAATTAAATTAATGATATAAACATTTCAGCATCAATCAACAACATATAAACATAAAACATAGATAACACATTTGACACTAAGATTTTGACGTGGAAACTCGGTTAAGGGAAAAACCACGGTGGGGTTTAACCCACAAATATTAATACCCTGTTAAAAGTATTTTTACAAATGGGAATGCACATGCATTTGGGCTCACTACCTATGGAAACATTACAAGAGAATGATAGAGATTTGAACTAATTAATAACATCTACTTATGCAAGAATTTCAGTTCCAGTTAAGTGCAAAAACTGATCTTACACATTTCATCTTTTCTCTGCTCTTCTTACTATTCTGCCTTCATTCACATTTTGGATTTTTTCTCTTCTCACATTCACCTTATTCGCACACACACACTCTAAATCATCTAATTTCATCGGCTATATATATCTGCAATATGATCTACAATCATCCTATTAGTTGACTTCAACAACACTTAGAACTTTTAAGAATGCTCTGCTTTATCGGCTAGATCTATGTATAACTTAAGGTGAGGACCAAAAATTTCTCTTGAAAATCATTAATCATGTCAGCCACTATCACCAATCATTGTCATTTGTCCAACAAATAACTTCCATACATTCATAATCAAGATCTTCTGCAAGGTCAGCCTATTCTTCTTCTATCTGCTCTGACAAACTGGAACTCGGTACTCAGAGGCTAATATCTTTTGAGTCCTTCATCATCAAAGGACAAAAATCTAGAGTTAGACTATCTTGACAATCCATATGACTCCCCTAGATCCATAGCTAATCATAACTTGCCACCAGAGAGATCTAGACCAAAATGTCAGACCCTGTTGCTGGTCTATTCCTAACTGACCAGACTTAGACAAATTCTGAATCTAACTTCTGGTATAACAAATTGTGTTATGTGGATGATCTTAGTTTCCATCAATGACAACATATATCATGCCTAGCAGTGTCTCTTTCCAACAATCTCCCCCTTTGGCATTGATGGCAACACTTAGTGAAAAAATGACTAAGTGTCTTGAGCAACTCCCCCTTTGTCTCTACATTCTTGCACTTCACTTGTTCTGTTGCTCCCCTTTGCTAAATACCTTATTTTTCACTGCCCTTCACTCCCCCTTTGACATCAATGGAAAAGGGTGGGATCCGCAAGTCAAAGTTCTCCAAAAATTTTGTATACATTACCGCATATGTACAAGTTGATGCAGAGGCATCCACACTATAACCTTACAATACAGCATGGATGTCTGCAGACCATCATCATCATCATATTCATCCTCATCATCATCATATTTTTGCTTAACACTATCAGCATCATCATATTTACTGTCGCCGACTGATATCCTCCTGCAGACAAGTCTTAGCACTTTCGCCTGTCAACAGCATCATCACATTGACTACCGGCAGCATCATCATGTTTGACCAGCGCGAACATCCTCCTGACGTCCACTGTTCACTTCAGCGACAACTTCCTCCTTCACTACCTTCAACATCATCATGATGTTCAACGGGCGCAAACATCCTCCGGTTGCACTGTTTATCGGGCGCCAAACACTAGCGGCCTCATCATGATATTTAACATCACCTTCGTCAGCAGGATATCAAATATCCGGTTGCTCCAAATATCCTGATGACGACCTTCAGCACCTTCCCTTCGACGCTCCGATAGCCGACAACACAAGCAACAGCATCATGATATTCAACATCATGATAATCAACAGGATAACGAACATCCGGTTCTTCCCATTTATCCTGATGATGATAAAACCTTAACACCTCGCACCGTAGCCTCGATGCTGACGTCACCTGATATCCTGATGACGTAGATCCTGATGACGATGACGTCACCCACAGTTTCACAATATCCTGCTACTCTGAAATGTCCTGATGACGTATATCATGATGATGATGACGTCATATCCTGCTGTTGGCCAAACTTAGCTTTTTCGGCCCGCGATCAACTTGATCAACCCGATCTTCAACCTGATGCCGATACGCTCTTCCTCGGCCCTCCTGATGATGATCACCCCGACGCTCCTTTACTTCATACGCTCGAAAACATCATGTTCATCTTCACTTATCCGGATGACGATACTCAAGCTGTCTGCAGGATATTCACCAAGATATCCTGATGATGCCGTCTTCGCGAACTTTCAGCCTTAGCGAAACTTTACTTCGCCGATCCTCCAGGGATGACCCGATCCACTCTCAGGGTGATCTTCACACTCTATCTCATCAGCTTGACCTAGCACATGAGGATGCTAGGCTTCTCAACACCCTTCGACGGCGATCCTGCACACCTGCATGCAAACAGAAAACAAACTACAACCTACCCTACTGTACATCGCCATTCCACCGATCAGATAGATCAACCGGTGGAATGGATCGATAAATCCATGAACCCACTCAAACCAGCAAATCGATTACAGAAAGGAGATCAAACAGGAAAACGAAAACAGGATCTTTATTGATTTCAAAGATGCAATACAATATGATCAGACTATCTCTCTGCTTCACTCTCTGTAACCTAGCTCGATCGATGATATCTATCTGTATCTGTATATGCAATATCAACCGATCTCATGCTTAAATAGATTTGTCTTCGAGTACTACTGACCCGACTCCAAGCGGCTGGGAACTCTCTCCAAGCGGCTGGGAGATCCCACCGACCATACATCACGACAGCTGTGCTAACAAACTTCCTAAAAATAGCAAAAGCATGGTCAGCATGATCTTATCATGATCAGCATGACCTTATTACATTCATTTGGTCTTAACAGACCTTCTTGAAAACACAAACAAGACCTAAAACTACCAACTGCCTTATCAAGACCAGCTGTCAGGTAGGTGCCCTGCACCATACTCCCCAATAGAAAAGAACTCATGTCCCATGAGTTTAGGATGTGGAAGACTTCCACCTTGACACTTTGCCTTGTCAGTCTTCTGACCTGTTCCAGCTTTTGCTGCTGCTGTCTCTTGGCTTCGCCAAGACTGCGGAACTGTAACTTGCTTTCTGGCAAGTGAATCCTCATGCCTGTTGATGTAGGCCTTTCTCAGGTTGTCGCTGTGTTTGCCAGGTTGTCTGACCAGAACCTCTGTCTGAACTGCCTCTTGAACATCTTCAATGTTCAACTCTAGCTTCCTGTCAACTGTTATAGGACAAGCAATAGTCCCAACTATGACAACATCCTTGTCATTCCTCTGAACTGGTTGCTGTTTGTACCCCTGTTTCTGCACCTGCTGCTGACCTCTGTCAGTCACAACTAAAATTTTCTTCAGCTTGTTGTCTGTAACAACACCTTTCCCTGCAGTATCCTTCTCTGCCCTCATGCCTGCTCCTCTAGGCATCTGCACATACTCCTTCTTTCCTAGTAAAATGATTTGGGCTGCCTTCTGTACTGCAGCTTTTGCCTGCAATGGCATCAACTTAATAATCTTCCCATCCTTCTTGATGGTGTAGGTATTAGCATACCCATCATACAGTACCCTTCTATCAAATTGCCATGGTCTACCCAACAGTAGGTGACAACATTCCATGGGCAATATATCACACAAAATTCTATCATGATATGCTCCAATCTGGAAATCCACATATGCCTGTTCAAAGAGAAAAAGTGATTGACTATCACTCACCCAAGATGCCTTGTAAGGGTGTGGATGTGGAATCCTTTCCAACTTTAGTTTATTCACCATTTCCTGAGAAACCATGTTGTCTGTTGAACCAGTATCAATGACAACCTTACATACTTTACCTTTGCTCTTACATGTGGTTTTGAAAAGAGCTCTTCTTTGCATCAGATCCTTTGATGCCTGCAAACTAATTCTCCTTAGCATCAGTGATTCTCCACTCTCTGGATATGCATCTAGACAAGTGTTTGGACTTTCCTCTTCTTTCTCTTCTTGCACAAGTTGTACTCTCTTGTCATTAGTTCTATCATTTCTGGATGATGAACCTTTGTTTTCTGGACATTTGAAGGATGGATGACCAAACTCTCCACAGGTGAAACATTTTCCTGAAAATGTAGTAGAACCTCTACCACCTCCAAATCTTCCTCTATTACCTTTCCATCCACCTCTGAAATCAGACTGTCCCTGTCCTTTACCAGTGTCTTCTTGACCCTCATTGGTTTGCTTTTGTGTAGGGGTTGCTCCTCTTCCCCTATTGTTTCCTCTTCCTCTCATGGACTTATCATGTCCTCTACTCATCTTTTCTTCAATCCTGATTGCCATTTGATAACAATCCTCCACACTCTTAGGGTTAGCTAAAACTAACTCATCCTGTATGTTAAATCTCAAACCAGCCAAGTACCTAGCCACCTTTTCTACCTCATTCTCATGATGACCAGATCTCATACTCAACTTATAAAACTTCTCAGTATATGCCTTCACATCCCTTTCCTTCTGCTTTAAAAATTGCAGCTTCTTAAACATCTGGATTTCATAATCCCTTGGCAAGAATTTACCTTTGATCCTTGCTACCATCTTATCCCATGAAGTGATCTTTGACTTCCCTTGTTTCCTTCTCTCAGACTGTACATAGTCCCACCATACCAAAGCATGACCTCCTAACTTGGTCTTTGCAATCTTCACCTTCTGATCCTCAGCAACATCTTCACATTCAAAGTGATTATCAAGTGCAGGAATCCAATCCAATAACTCATCTTCATTCAAGCTTCCAGTATACTTGGTAACATCAACCTTTACTTTAGGTTTATCACCCTGCACTGCCTTTAACAGTTTTACAAATTTCTGGTCTTCAGCCTCCAGATCTTCAGCTACCTCTTCATATTCTTCAGTAGTATCTTCATCTTCTTCAGACTCACTGTCTTCCACTTCCCTCTTTTTGTTCTTTTCCAGGGCTGTAAGCCTGGCTTGAAGTGCTTCAGCAAGCTCCTTCATCTTCCTCATCTCTCTGGCATGTTTCTCCTTCATCTCCTGCAATTCCCTTGCAGTCCCACTACCTTTCGGAGGCATTTTGTCAACCTCTCACTCAACACACAACACACAATTCAACTCTACCTCTGCCCTTTTAGTGACAGAATCAACACACAACAGCCCAGACCTTTTGCTGAGCTCTGATACCACTATGATGCAGAGGCATCCACACTATAACCTTACAATACAGCATGGATGTCTGCAGGCCATCATCATCATCATATTCATCCTCATCATCATCATATTTTTGCTTAACACTATCAGCATCATCATATTTACTGTCGCCGACCGATATCCTCCTGCAGACAAGTCTTAGCACTTTCGCTTGTCAACAGCATCATCACATTGACTACCGGCAGCATCATCATGTTTGACCAGCGCGAACATCCTCCTGACGTCCACTGTTCACTTCAGCGACAACTTCCTCCTTCACTACCTTCAACATCATCATGATGTTCAACGGGCGCAAACATCCTCCGGTTGCACTGTTTATCGGGCGCCAAACACTAGCGGCCTCATCATGATATTTAACATCACCTTCGTCAGCAGGATATCAAATATCCGGTTGCTCCAAATATCCTGATGACGACCTTCAGCACCTTCCCTTCGACGCTCTGATAGCCGACAACACAAGCAACAGCATCATGATATTCAACATCATGATAATCAACAGGATAACGAACATCCGGTTCTTCCCATTTATCCTGATGATGATAAAACCTTAACACCTCGCACCGTAGCCTTGATGCTGACATCACCCGATATCCTGATGACGTAGATCCTGATGACGATGACGTCACCCGCAGTTTCACAATATCCTGCTACTCCGAAATGTCCTGATGACGTATATCATGATGATGATGACGTCATATCCTGCTGTTGGCCAAACTTAGCTTTTTCGGCCCGCGATCAACTTGATCAACCCGATCTTCAACCTGATGCCGATACGCTCTTCCTCGGCCCTCCTGATGATGATCACCCCGACGCTCCTTTACTTCATACGCTCGAAAACATCATGTTCATCTTCACTTATCCGGATGACGATACTCAAGCTGTCTGCAGGATATTCACCAAGATATCCTGATGATGCCGTCTTCGCGAACTTTCAGCCTTAGCGAAACTTTACTTCGCCGATCCTCCAGGGATGACCCGATCCACTCTCAGGGTGATCTTCACACTCTATCTCATCAGCTTGACCTAGCACATGAGGATGCTAGGCTTCTCAACACCCTTCGACGGTGATCCTGCACACCTGCATGCAAACAGAAAACAAACTACAACCTACCCTACTGTACATCGCCATTCCACCAATCAGACAGATCAATCGGTGGAATGGATTGATAAATCCATGAACCCACTCAAACCAGCAAATCGATTACAGAAAGGAGATCAAACAGGAAAACGAAAACAGGATCTTTATTGATTTCAAAGATGCAATACAATATGATCAGACTATCTCTCTGCTTCACTCTCTGTAACCTAGCTCGATCGATGATATCTATCTGTATCTGTATATGCAATATCAACCGATCTCATGCTTAAATAGATTTGTCTTCGAGTACTACTGACCCGACTCCAAGCGGCTGGGAACTCTCTCCAAGCGGCTGGGAGATCCCACCGACCATACATCACGACAGCTGTGCTAACAAACTTCCTAAAAATAGCAAAAGCATGGTCAGCATGATCTTATCATGATCAGCATGACCTTATTACATTCATTTGGTCTTAACAGACCTTCTTGAAAACACAAACAAGACCTAAAACTACCAACTGCCTTATCAAGACCAGCTGTCAGGTAGGTGCCCTGCACCACAAGTAGTTTACATGAACTTGAGAATGTCTGCAAAGCTATTTTTTATTTGCACAAGTTCAGAGGCCCAAGTGCTCTTCATTCCATCTAAAATGGAGATGTGCCCACTTAGTAAAAATGAGTATGCTTCTACCTTTGATAGATCTATTGGATCACTAGTCTGAGTTGCACTCTGAGCTTCAGATAGGGCATTATACAATGTCTCTAACTTAGGAGCAATTAATCCCTGGAGCTCACACATTCTCTTCATAATGTTACCCTTTTCTTTAACAAGCCTCTTTATTTCATCTGTCAGCCTGATTATTTGGCATTCTTGACTTATAGGGGAAACTGTTAGAGGATCAAAATTTTGAGAGAGATCTGACAATTTATGTTCTTGCTCCTTTATCTTTTTCTCAATATCCTCATTAACTTTGGGCCAAGATAGACATAATTTGTATATATCACTTCATCATTCAGAGCATTCTAAATACTTTTTATGCTAATACTTAGTATTCTTCTATCATTTCCTATCAGATTCTTTATTTCACAAAATTTCTTATCCAGGAATTCTTTCTAAACTTTTGCCTCCCCAGACTTCTCAAAGGATTCAAAATGAGTATTCATAGAACTTACAAGATTTTTTAGATGTTCAGAGGGGGAATCAGATGGACTCTTCTGGTAGGTAGGCATTAACTTTTCCAAAATCTTGGATGCAAGCCTCAACAGTTCATTGTCCTCCATGTGGAATTTTAATATCTTTTCTCTGGCCTTTACTTGGGTGAATGAAGCTATTTTCATCAGTTGAATTGGAGAGAGATCATCTGGATTGGATAGACCTTGGAGTAGTTCAGGTTCATCAAGCCCACTCAACTCTTTTTCAAGAAGAATTTTCACTGCATATGCAGTGTCTCTTGAAACATTTTCTGAACCATCCTTTTGTTCATCAGATTTCTTAGTATCTGCTTTATGTGTTTCAACATTTGCACTATCTTCTTCTACTTTATCTTCCTTTGTGTTCTCTGCAGAAGAACTCTTTCCTATTTGTTCACCACTTGCTACCTGATCTGGAGGGCTCTGTGAAGTGGCAAGATTGTCCTCTTTCTCTACCGTATCAAGTGGATTGGGAGTATCTTCTGTACCAACTACTTTATCCAAAATTTCTGTATTCTCTTGATTTGCTTGTTCTACTTCCGAAATAGAGGCTTCACCCAATTCAGGTTGCTGTTCAATAATGTTCTCTTCTTCATCATCTGAAACTTCTTTTGTGATTATGGGAAAATTATGCTTTGTTAATGCTTTCAAAAGAATCTCTTGGGTTTCTTCAATGATTTCACTTGTTTCTCCAAGCATGAGCTTGTTCATTCTCCTTTTGCTTTTAAAGTCATCTTTGACTTCCTTGAATATCATATCTATTTGATCAGGAGAAATTTGAGGACACAAATTTATTAGCTCATGTTCTCTGATCTCCATGTCCTTGCACTTGGCATTTTCTTTTCTGGTTGAGTTTAAACCAGTTACATTTCTAATAGCATCCCTGGTAATCTTGAATGGTTTTAACAACCAAATGAATTCATCATGCATCCAACTCAGGACATATCGGACCCATTCATCCTCATCAAATGTTGGGAACCCCATAATCTTAATAAAGTGTTTATCCTGTAGGGTCTTATACTCAGGTTTGAGTTCGTGATTTTCATCCATGAGTTGTTTCTCAAATAAGTCTACATACCTTGAATCTCCAAACTCATCTATATTTGCATGAATATAAACCCTAATGTCATCTACATGCAGTACACCATACGAAACACTTGAAAAAGCACCTAACGGGTCGACTTCAATTGATTTGTGAGGATACTTTTTAAATTTTGGTCGAGGCCTTTCAGTAATGGCAACAACATGAGGAGTAGCCATCTCAATAGATTTTAGATTCAAAGCTTTATAGAGAGGTACCTTTTTCTTTCGCGGGGTTGGGGTTGATCAATTGTTGGTTGAATCCGCTCTTTGCCTCAATCTTTGGATTTACAGCTCAAATACTCTTCTTCTTATTTTCTTCAAAAGCAAGGTGATTCAAATGAGTGACCAAGTGACCTTTTAAAGCTTCGCATTACCTAATTTGCCTTTGTAATAAATGTGTTTCCCTAATTGTATCCAGTTACATTGTTTTTGACAGAGCTTCATGAATCACTCTGCAAGATTTCATATCAACATATTTTCTTCTAGAAATCCTTCCAAAGGTTCTGAACCAATTCAAAATATTCTCTTTTATTGTACCCGACTAAGCACCCACTTACTGACTAGGGGAATTTGATGTTTAATGCAGCTCCCCCTGAGCCAGAGCTTCTGACTTAATTCCTAGAGGAATTGTCAGCACCAGATTTTGGTGCGGACCCATCACTATTATTTATTGTATCTTTCTTTATCCAAATCTTGTTCATTTCACTCCATATCTCATTCAAATCAATTTTCCTTTTGCCTCTGTCTTATCTCTGCTCATCTAGTTTTCTGTTTACCAGACCTCTTCTTCCATTGTTCCTATTTCTACAGAATCTTGCAACATGACTAGATTTGTTGCAGTTAAATCATACTTGATTTCCTCTTGACCTAAACTGATTAGCCATGTGTCCAAATCCATTGCAAGAAAAGCAGTAGCCATTGAAAGAATTGTTGTTTGAGTTATTCATTATCATACTTCTACATTCATTGGATGTGTGACCATACCTCTTGCATTTGAAGCATTAACCAGAGAAGGATGGACCATTTTGATTTGCTCTACTTCTGTACTGAATAGCTCTATGACCAAATTTATTGCAATTGAAACAATTTTCATTAAATGATGGATATCTTTGAGCATTAGGCTGTCTTACTAGAGTTTTTCTAATTATGTTCCTTTTATTCCTTGGTTGAAAATTTCTTTGTCCAGATCTGGAGCTTTCACCTTTCTCATATCTAAGATTACGCTTGTCATTATCCTTTTTTGTTCTTCAATTAGTGCTTTGAGTTTAGCTGAGCTTATTTTGAACTTCTCCTTATACCCATTTGCAATTTCTAGGTCATGTATGAGAGTGATAATCTGTATCTCAAGTTCTCTTTCATTGTTTCTGCTTTCTTGTAGATTAGATTCTAGGAGACCAGCTAGTCCATCCATTCTACATCATTCTTCAGTTCTCTCTTACAGATTTTGCTTCATCTCTTCTTTAGCTTTCTTCCTATCTTTAATTTCCTTGGTCAATCTCATCACCCCAGTTTCCATTTCATGTTTTAGGACAACAACTTCTTTAGCTAACTTTTCACATTCTTTTGTCTTTTCTTTCAGGGCCTTGTCTTTTAGTGGAAGAGATTGCTCCTTTCCTTTTGCATTGGATTTTCTCAACTTTTCTTTTAGGATCTCAATGAAGTCTTCAGCCTTTTTGAGATTATCTTGCAGTTCTTAGACTTCTGCCTTGGACTGCTCAAGATCATCTAGGGCGAGATTAAGTTGTCCTTAAAGATTATATTCATCCATTTTTACTGCCTTCCCAGATCTTCCTTAAGTTGTTAAACTTTTCCAAAGGAACCTTTCTCTGATACCAATTGTTGGTTTAGGATTGGACAACTGAGAGGGGGGTGAATTAGTTGTCACACTTTTACAATCTTTTCTTTCTCAATCTTCCTTTTCCAGTTATAATTAAATTAATGATATAAACATTTCAGCATCAATCAACAACATATGAATAGAAAACATAGATAACACATTTGACACCAAGATTTTGACATGGAAACCCGGTTAAGGGAAAAACCATGGTGGGCGTTAACCCACAAATATTAATAACCTGTTAAAAGTATTTTTACAAATGGGAATGCATATGCATTCGGGCTCACTACCCAGAGCTCACTGCCTATGGAAACATTACAAGAGAATGACAGAGATGTGAACTGATTAATAGCATCTACTTATGCAAGAATTTCAGTTCCAGTTAAGTGCAAAAACTGATCTTACACATTTCATCTTTGCTCTGTTCTTCTTACTATTCTACCTTCATTCACATTTTGGATTTCTGCTCTTCTCACATTCACCTTATTCACACACACACTCTAAATCATCCAATTTCATCAGCTATATATCCGCAATATGATCTACAATCATCCTATCAATCAGCTTCAACAACACTTAGAACTTTTAAGAATGCTTTGCTCTGTCAGCTAGATCTATGTATAACTTAAGGTGCAGACCAAAACTTGCTCTTGAAAATCATTAATCATGTCGGCCACTGTCACTGATCATTGTCATTTGTCCAACAAATAACTTCCATACATCCGGAATCAAGATCTTCTACAAGGTTGGCCTCACTACAACAAATCCCTGTGATTAGCTCCCTTTTTTGCTCCATTTTTTGCTTCCACCCACTGTTTTAATGTATTTTTCTCCAATTTTTTAAAAAAGTCAACGCTATTTATCAGGATGGCACTATTTTTGGCATTTTTTTGCACCGATTAGAAATTGTAGGTGCTAATTTCAGTGCAACATAGTGCCTAATTTACCGCCTACATGAGTGCCGCTATTAGTGCTGACGTTAGCCTCGAATTTAGCATCAACTTTACCACCTAATTTAGTACAGACTTTAGCCTCCACTTTGGTGCCCTCATTAGCACCGCCTTTAGCACCTACATTACCGCCAACTCTAGCCTCGACTTTAGCATCGACTCTAGCGCTAACTTTAATGCCTACCTGTGTTAGATAAATGCCACATGGTGGAGGATGGTGTCAGGATGAGTGCTGATTGTTGTGGCAATGTTATGGTCAAATGTGTTATGAAAATGAGGTGGCATGGGTAGTGGGCTATCAATGTTGAGAAAGGGGTTAGGGAGGATGTAATGGAGGAAGGGATGTGTGTCATTTTATGATGTTTATATATGGATATATATATATATATATATGGAGAGAGAGAGAGAGATAGATAGATAGCAATAGAGAGAAACTAATTTGTGCCTAGTTATGATGGATGATTATAGAAATTATAATGAGTATGATATGAACTTGATATGAACTAGTATAAAGAAACTAATTTGTGCATAGTTATGATTTCAATAAAATTTAATTGATGTGCAATTTACTAGAATTGAAGTAAAAGGTTGCCTTATAATTGCCTCAAGACTAAAGATGGTAAACAATATATAGTTACAAGGAATAGTATGCATTCTACTTTATAAGTCATAACAAATGTCATCTAAGACAACTACCATATGACTTGTTGATGCTTATTTTATTTTACTATTCTAATACATACAACCTTAGACATATGTCTCCCATCATGAACTAGATAACTACCATATAAATTGCATAACTTATTTTGTATAAGCACAAAATAATCTTGCATAATTGATTGTTTCATGTTTAGTTTGCATCAATGACCTACTCTTAATTCATGTTTAGTCAGGGTGATTTGAAGGAAGATCAAAGTTGCACTCCAAGTAGATGTGTGGATAAAGAAGGGCTTAGCGGAATATGGAAACCTTTAGATTTTGTGATTTTTGTTTTTCCATTTCAAAACTATTTGTTTTCTTTCTTTACTAATGATCATTTTTTCATAAGCCCTTTCCTACACTCAAATCTTTAGTTTTAAACTCACTTGCATGGAAGATGCATTAAAGGTATCAATTATATATGTTCCATGATTTAAATCCATTATTTTATGGTTCTTAGTATGACAAAAAGAAGGATGTTGTTGCTTCTTAGACTTGTTGCACACCTTGTACTAGGTCCACAGGTTGGTGGAATGGTATCCGAAGACACAATGGCTCTCATATCAGATTTTTTTGCAAGGAATCAATTTAAAATGGTCTGAGTTCTAGCTTTCATTCCAACCTAGGATTCCATCACAATAATGTCATATTACAGTCTTCAGATATGTGTATAGTTTATGTGCATGGTAGCAAACATTTAGTAATAATTCCTCACACACCACACTGTAACTAAGATGTGTCAATGCCCTAAAACTATATAGGTTCAATCCAAACACTATCATAAGATCATGCTCGATAAGATCACAGATACATCATAGTTTAGGTTTCTAAATGCTTAAGTCCTCCTTTGTCAGATGTTGTAGTTGCAACTGCCCTGTCAGAGATGTATGCAAAATGTGGAAGCATAGACAAGGCATGTGAACTGTTTGACAGAATGCCTCAAAGAAATGTGGTCTCATGGACTACAATGACTGCAGGATATGCACAAAATGGATTTGTTGAAAAGGCTTTAGAAATTTTAAAGAAAATGCAATTGGCTAGTGTAAAGCCAAATTCCACAACCTTTGCCAGCATCCTCCCTGCCTGTGTCAAAATGGGAGCTTTGGAATAGGGTATGGACATCCATAAAAACATAAAGAATAGAGGAATTTTGTCAGATGTTGTAGTTGCAACTACCCTATTAGACATGTATGCAAAAGGCAGAAGCATAGACAAGGCACGTGAACTGTTTGACAGAATGCCTCAAAGAAATGTGGTCTCATGGACTACAATCACTGCAACATTTGCACAAAATGGATTTGTTGAAAAGGATTTAGACATTTTAAAGAAAATACAATTAGCTGGTGTAAAGCCAAATTCTACAACATTTGCCAGCATCCTCCCTGCCTGTGTCAAAATGGGAGCTTTGGAATAGGGTATGGACATCCATTAAAACATAAAGGATAGAGGAATTTTGTTAGATGTTGTAGTTGCAACTGCCATATTAGACATGTATGCAAAATGTGGAACCATAGACAAGGCATGTGAACCATTTGACAAAATGCCTCAAAGAAATGTGGTCTCATGGACTGCAATGATTGTAGGATATGCACAAAAAATGGAATCATAGACAAAAAACATGAACTGTTTGATAGAATTAAAATATGTTGTAGTTATCAAATCCTCAATCATAACTTCCTCGCAATGAATCAAGGCCATTGTAGAGTTAAGCCTAAGGTTTCTTCTTAGTGCAAAATGAGGATTAGGTTGAGACCTTGACATTAAAGCAAAATATAAAGCAATGAAAATGAAATTGCATCCAAGTAATCCTAATTTTTTCTGCCAACAATTCATACCAAAGATTGAACAATTTAAGGATATTGCAACAGGTAATTTGTATTGACACAAATAATATTATTGAAGCATTACAAAGTTTAGGCCATAAGAATCATCCTTTTTTAGACATGGATTGCAAATAATTCTAAAAATTTAAAAGTCTTGGTCATTAACATTATTGTCTGCTACAATGTCATTAAGTGTATCATTGTCAATGTTCATATGTTCTTTCAAGTATTTAATATTATCATCATCCTCATCTTGACCTGCATCATCTTCATCATCATTGAAATTTGACTGTAGACCATCTATATTGTTACCAAATGTATTTGGATCATCATTTTCTATACCATCCATATTGTTGTCTTCCATAACATCATCTAACTCTGGATTGTTGTCTTCTTGTGCCTGAACATAACCATCTTCAACATCATCATGGATGTCAATTTATTCGATGTTCTCTAATCCCTCTCTCTCATTTTGTTGGCCATCATTGTTTTGCTCAGTATCCACTAATGCATCATCAAATACATGCCTTAATCTTGGATCATAATGTATGACAAATATCCATTTCGGGTCCAGAATATCTTCATAGAAAAATACCTGCACATGAATGACATACATATATTAGACATATGGTATAACAATTTTATTGATTAATAAACACATGTATATATTCGCAATAAACTATGAATTAATAGATTAATGATCACTACCGCTTCTTATTTGAGTTAAAGAAATACCTGCTCACAATGAATTGGTAGAACATCAGGCTCCTTATCCTCTGGTAGGAAACATGAGGAATCTATAGAAAACAATCCACTATGGGTATCATGTCTTCGTGTCCTCTCAAATGCTTCATACCATCTACACTTAAAAACACAACATTTAAAAGAGCAAAAATCCAACTCAATAATTTATTGTATTTTCCCAACATATTGTAGATTCCCTTCAATTCTATTCTTATCTTTTGAGCTTGATCGACTGGATTGCTTGAAGTCAACCATGATGCCACAATCGAAGGATCATCTCTTTACATCTACACTTTCTACACGATAATGTCGACCATATTACCACATTGCTAGATATTTCCTCGCCTATGAAAGTCCATTTATTTCAATGAAAACAAATATAATGACGAATATTAAAATAGTTAATAGTGTCAAAACTGTAAGGAAACAACATTTTGTAAAATTCCAACTAAACCTTTCTTTCACATCCTCTACACATGTTGATTTCATCTTTTGTTATGTTTGAATCTATACCTGCATCTTCTATTTGATTTTGAATTTGTTCAGTAACCCATTCTAGTGTGCAATCTTTGCCCCATTCCCCAAGAAGATTAGTGGGAAGTGGAGTATTCCTTGGGTTCGATCTCTTAAACTGTCTCCTTGTTTCTAACACTTCTTCTCTCTTTTTATCATATAGATTGATCCATTTGTTCATAAAGTCCATGTGGTATAGCATGAACTTGTCGAGTATAGCACTTTTGTCTACACCTATTACATGTCAACACGTTTATTTCAAACTCCAACTGTCATGCTATTAATTTGACAAATAAATTACAGAGTCAATTAATGACTGCAAGAGAAACAACCACAGTGATCATGAATTTACTTACTACTTTCTACTTGAACACCATTAGATTATGGTTTTTCTCCATCAATAATATCTAATGCTCATTCTTCATCCTAGAAGCATGGCCCATCTTCAAAATCATTACCAAGGAATTCACATAGGAAGAAAAATGCTTCATTCAATACATACCCTTCAGCCATGCAACCCTCTAGATGTGCCTTTTGTTGGACATATCTTTTTAGAGTTTTCATACACCTCTCAAAGAAAAACATCCACCTCATTGATACAACACCTACCAATTCAATGTCATCAACTAGGTGTATAAGTAAATGGACTTGTAGGTCCATGAAATTTGTAGGGAGATCCTTCTCAAATACACATACAATTTCTGCAATTTCCTTCTTCCATTTTTGCACTTCACATTTGTGGATCTCCTTGGAGATCACCCACCTAATATAAGAATAGTAAATTAGTATGAACCTTTAGTCAAAAATTAAAATGTAATATAATATCTCTATGTCTCTCACACATGAACATTTCATATAACCACATACCTTGTAAACGCTGGCAATCAATTTATGGCATTTCTTAAGTCAACTGTAAGACAGGAATCCCCCCTAATTGTCAATGGCATGATATGCTATCAAACACATTTATGAAAAGGTGATTAGTAATTTGTCCTCACACAACAAAACATCAAAATATATTTAGTACTTAATCAATGTTAGTAGTAAATGTTAAATGGTGATATATAATACCTTCATAAAATTATGAAAATCATGTGTTTTAAATCCTATGATATGTCCATGAACTGTAAAAGCTTTAGCCAATGATGACCCATAGCCAGTAGGTGTCCTTATTAAACGGATGAAATTTTTAAGTTGTTCTAGCTCTTTTTTTTTCAAAATCCATGGAACTTCTGCATATGTTTCATTTTCCCTGTTTGGCCACAAATGTTTTCTATCAATTTTGGTACGCGAAAGAGAATATCTCCTTGAAGACAAGGTGTCCTTATCTTTGCCTCATATATGTCAAAATATAGAATCTGGGACATTTTTGAAGATGTGCATAGGATCTAATAGGTGAGATATTAATAGATCCTTCCAGTAAGGGAGCTCATAAAATATGGATTTCCTTTTCATTCCTTGTGGCATATTAACTACAACTTGTTCTGGTTCTTCAATTGAATCACCCTGATCAAAAAAATCCTCCCAAGCTTTCAATTCAGCATCTTCATACTTCTTAAGCCAATCACCTGGACCTATAATCATGGGAGGGCCTCTATTTTCAACTTTTCCATCAAATTGATTCTTCAAGCAATTTCTAAACTTATGATCTAGTGGTAGAAAAACCCTATTGTTTGTGTAAATAAATTTATGTAGATCTTTAGACTATCTCCCTTGAAATTGTTTTTCACATCTTGGACATGCAAATATCCCCTTTGTTTGAAGCCCTGCAATTCCATAAGTAATGTTAATAATATCAAAAAAAAGTATAAAACTAAGTATGAAATTTGGGACGGAAATAAATTATGAGTTAAATATGTAAATATTTTATCTTACCAGAACAAACACCAAGTCTTGGGAAATCATGAATAGTCCAACATAGCGCACCATACAACATGAAGGACCTATTTGATGGGGGACGTGATATGTCATACATTCTTATGCCTTTCCATAGCAGTTGCATCTCATCAATAAAAGGCGCAAGATAAACATCCATGTTTTTAACTTGATGTTTTCCTGGAATAATGAGAGTCAGTATAAGGTGCTCCTTTCTAACACTTATCCATGGGGGAATATTGTATACTATCAATCCGACTAGCCAAACACTATAATTTGAGCTTAGGAAAGAGAATGGGCACACTCCATCAATTGCAAGACCAAACCTAATACTACAGGGTTCATCTTTGAATTTTCTTGGCCATTTTTCCTCTATGTGTTTCATTGCTTTGGAGTCGACCGGAATTCACATGAATCCATCTTTACTCCTATTTTTTACATGCTAATCCATCAATTGTGCAAGTGACTTACAACGAAACATTTGTTGAAGTCTAGGTATAATTGGCATGTGATGTAAAACCTTCTTTGGAACTGTAGGACCTTGTACATTTGTACGATATCTCTTCTCTTTGCATACAGGGCATTCTACCTTGTTTTCATATTCATCTCTGTATAAAATGAAATCATTTTTACATGAATGAATTTGCTTATATTCAATCCCCAACTCAACCAACAACAGACGCGCCTCTCTGCAAGTTGATGCCAACACATTCTCTTCAGGGAATATTTTGGTTTTGAATGCCCTGTAAGATTGCCAGAGATTAAATCAATTGAATGTTTGACTTATGATGAACATGTTTCATATGTCAATCTATACTAGGATTGTTTATATACAATATATTGTTTTAAATTCTGCTTAAAGAAATAAAAATGAAGTTGATGAATGTTTATGAATTATGTACACCAATTGACAATGCAAAGTAAGAAATGGAGTTCATCTCACTTTAGTAGGGTAGTGAATCCTTTGTCTGACCAACCAAATAGTGACTTGATTTCTAATGATATTAATGTGCATGCCAGTTTTGAAGTTCTACTTGCACCAATTTGAACACGGGTGTCTTCACTGCTTTCTTGATGGAGTCTTTTAGGTTGTTATCATCAACATTACGTTGGTGGTAATTACCCCTGCTATCATCGTTATTGTCAACCATATGATTATTATTGTCATCATTGTTTCCATCCCCAAAAAAACCTGTAAGCATTTCATTCAATCCTTCTTCATGCACTGCATTTTCACTATCATGATCATCATCATTAAGGCTAGCTAGCATGTCATCAGTGTATGCAGATCTCATCAGCAGTTCAAATTTCTCAGTTGCTAGTATTCTCTTCAATGTTTCTCTTTTTTGCCTAGTATGGTTTAAAGGATGGTTTGGATCATCCTGTCCAAACCTTAATAACCCAGTTGGATCTTGGGTATTAGTATGTGTTTCATCAACATCTTCTACCTATGAACAAATGCAAGCATTATTTAATGTTTGGATGACAAAGAGGCCTAGATTCACTCCATGAATATTGGAGGGTCGTATCATGTATCTGTATCCCCAAAATTGAAACACCTCGTACACTATAGGTAGTTGTTGATCACTAGGCCAAGCGCAATATAGTCGAAGATCAAATGTCTCTTTGTAAATTGATCTCAAACTCAGGGGCGAGTCATCATCTCCATCACATTCATTGTCATAGGGTATGTAGTCCACCTTCCCCTTGTCTTTAAGCAAATTATGCATCTTTAAACCAGTTCTTGTTCTGTTACTTGTTTTCATCAATTTCTCCTCTTCAGAGCTAGTATATTGGCACATATTTTTGTTAGATGTATCATCTAATGAATGATCATTGCCCTCTAGGTTGGAAGTCGGTGATCCAGGAAACTTTAAACCAAGAACTTTATCCTGCAAGTATCCATTAAGAAAAAAATTAGTTATTTAAATAATATAAAACAATGTTTAAACGAAGTATACATGTTATTTATATGAAATTGGAAAATTCCTTACCACAATTCCTATTGGATTTGAATCGATTGTAGGAGACATACTAGTGAATGGAAGCTCATCATATACGTAATGTCTTTGTACAATCACTCATTTGAATTGTTTCTTTCCACGACATACAGAACATCCACAAACAACAATTTTCTCAAAGTATTCATCCCATGTACTATAGTCTTGACCAACCTCTTGTTCAGTGCAATCATTTGTTGTATGTAGGATCCATTGTCATATCCTCTTCCACCCACTATCGTCTACATGATTTAACAGTTTTAGGTCCACATCCACGTACATATATTTTTCTTTTGCTAGTTGAACAATCAGGCTTTGTATTTGCTCCAATCTCCATCTAAAATAATCAACAACATGCATTAATTTATGTCAAGATTGGATAATACATTATAAATTTCAATAATACTATGAGAAAAGATGGAGGTATCACAAAATGCCATCAGATCACTTTTTCCTAAGTTAAGTCAAAATTTGAGTACCTGATGTCTCGCTTCATCCATTGTGTCCTCATTTGATATGACATGATCTGTTGCCATGGCCTCGTCTGGCCCCTATAATACACAACATAGTAAATAATGTTTAGTACACCAATTATATCATTTCAACGAATATGCTATCCAACACAAAACCTCACTTTAGTCATATATGTGACATATTCATATCATGTTTTGGCCATCCTAATTTTCAAACTTTTCTCTTCATCATAGAATCACATTTAATCACCATTCCTGTGCATTTTCAACCAATAAGTTTGACCTCAGAGGCCTCATGGAAAAAAAATTGACTTTATCTCCTCTATGTTGTAGCATTTGTGAATTCATAAACACCTTCCTCCTTTGGTTGAGGTTGCTTTCTCTTCTTACCTCTATTGTATCTACAGATTTCATTGTCATATCTATTTCCACCCACTTTCCTCTCTGCGATTTAGTAGTTCTACGCCTTCCACGTCCTCTCTCCATGGCCTCCTCTGGATCCTGTAATACACAACAATGACAATAGTCATGTTAGGTCTCAAAAATGCTGGTTGGAGATCACAAGGGGTTGCCAAGCCCTTGATACATTTTGGGCTAACGAACAAGACCAATTAGTATAATTGAATCTTCTACTCTTTTGGCACTACCAGACCTAGGTGGGTGTACCTATGTAAATGAGGCAAAAACTTAAACTGTGTGTTTCCTAATCTAGCAATCTTATCCACAATGGCAATTGAAAATGGAAAGATATAGTTCTAATTTGGTGTAAATTGTATAAGCAATATCAAGGTAAATCCTATGTTTAATTGATAGAAATTTTTAAGTAAAATGAAATGGGTAAGACCAGTGCCTTGTTGGGTAAATGGAGTCAAATGAAAATCTAAAGATGAGTGGCTTGTATTTGGTAGTAATTCTAACTGTTTGGCACACTAATATTGCTTATACAATGCCAACCCTAATTATATGGTTCTTCTTACTGATCCAATTAATACTCCCAGATTACTGTGATTGACTAGAAGGATTTAATTCCTTTGAGGAAACCAATTAATCATATCACACAAATACAACAAATGTGCATTGATAAACTGAGTCTATACTTGATATATCAATTTAAATAATAAGGAAGCACCAAAATGGAGACAACCAAATAATTGAATAACTTCAACAAACAATTGATACCAATATGGTGCCACAAAATCAGAGATCTTCCATTAATTTCTTCAAAATTGTGCTTGCAACATGGTCTTTGAGTTTATAAATATTATGGAACTTTTCTACTATCTACTACTACCCCCTGTCCTTTTGGTCCGTACCCTATATATATAAGGAGAGGATAGTTTCAAATTAGTTACAACTTTTCATAACAACTTTTCAAAATTTGTTGATAAATGTAAACATAAATTAACTAATAACAAAGCACACTCTGTTAATCCCTGTAGGAGCACCGGTGACCGTTGGTCTAGCAAGGCACTCCAACTCCGTGATAGGTGCTTGTCATTCTTCATCAGGACCCAAATATTTCTCCCGCCATTTGTCAATTGTCAGATCAGTAGGCCATTTAAATTCCTGGGTAGTCATGATGCTGGTGAGATGATTCTTCCACCTATTATCCAAAAGATTTCTGATGTCCACCACAAATTTGGTATAGCCATTGTCTAACTGAATGATCCCATCAAGCAAAGTATTGAATTAATTGAGATTGATATCTCCTCTATTTTGTATATGAGTCATGTATTGAGTAATCATTTGATCAAATTCCCCTTTCCATTCATCTATACTTTTCAATTGGTTACCCTCCTTGACAATCATTGGACTGAAATGACATTTGATAACATCAAATGTGCTCTTCTTATTTTCTACCTTCCTCTTGACATCTAGAAGATACTTATATTCTTCAATTATATTTTTTACCATCTCCTGAGTAAGCTTAATCCTTGGAGGAGCATCTGTATCTTTGTGGGTAGCTTTACATAAGGTAGTTAATGTGTGGAAAGTAGGTTTCCATATTCTTTGCAGTTTCTCGAGAATAGGTAAATTATTCTCTATCTGTTCTATAGCTTTGATCAAATTACTAAAATGCTCATGCACTCCACTTAATTTATCTTTCAACATATAAACCCTGTGTTCTAATATTTTTCTGAGGGTTTCCACAATATGAGGTTTGACATTACTTGTGTTATGCTACTTTAATTTATCAATCTCATCCTTTAACTGTTGAATTTGTGGATCTTCTACTTTTACTGGTGGGTGATATACCACTATTTCATCTCCTCTGACAATACTGGGCACTTGTACTTGCTGCTCTAGTCTTACATTTTCAATAAACAATTTGTTTATCTCATCATTCAACAACCTTAATCTTCTTTCATATTCATGTATTTTCCTTTCCATATTCTCTACTATATCTTTGGTAAACATAGCAGAGTGCATGGTCAAGGTGGTAGCCTCAGTGGGAGTTGTGTCTCTCATTGTCCAAACCATTATTGATCCCCTCATTTCCTACACCACATCAAGAATGTGAGGCTTCCTTGAGCTTTTTTGTTTTGTCCATAGTGCCAAGGTTTTTGTAGTAGGACTATACCCATTTCCTGACACCTTCTGAATCAAACTCTGCTACCAGCATGGGGTCATCCTGAGATCTAATTTGGTCTAATAGAAATACCTTAGATAAATCCATCCCAGGTATGATCAATATGTTGCTCTTCAACACCATTTCCCTAGCCTCTGCAGGAGTAATATTTATATTATCAATATTAAGATCAGCATATGTCTGGGCTTGTATTTCAGCATGCTTTGGTTCATCAGCCCCTATGAGATTGATCTTCAATTTTTCATCATACTATTGCATTTTCATTTTGATCCAAAAATCCCTGAATTCAACAGTGTTAATAAAGTTATCATCTTCTGAGAACCGTAGAGAGGTGACCAACCTTTCGTCTTCCTGTATTTCATCTATTTTATCATCTGGAAGTCTAACCTTTGGGTTTGGTGGCTATTGATTCTTCTGTTGTTCTTCCACCCCACTTATCTCTATTAATGCTAAAGCAGCCTCATCCTCCTCATTGTCACTGGAGTCATACTCCACCAATGGCTCAATCTTCTGTCTCTTTCCCTGTGGTTCATTAGTGGGAGAAGGAGGGGATAACTGTGGAGGAGATGCTTGGGATGTAGAAACTTTTGGTGTTGGTTGATGAGGTGTAGGGGGTGGGACCACTCCTTCATCCTGGGCCATTTTGAATATTTGGTCAAATTTACTAATCACCAGTTGCGTTCTTTTGATGAGGTTGGGTTCTTCATCAAAATAACCCTTGAAACTTGGATCTTTGCTTTTCTTTCTATTCTCTAGTTTCATCATAGTCTCCCACTTCTTTCTAGTTTGCATTACTTCATCAAAGAAAACTAGATTTCTTATTACATCCTCATTAGGATCAAAGTCATGTGAGATAGCCCTTTTTGTGAGCAGGGTTCTCCTAATCATGTTTATGTGCCCCTCAGGTTCACAAACTCTTTCTTTCACACTTTTGAGAGGATAATTTAACTTCATGATTTTTTGTAATTCCTCCAATGTGTCAGAACCTATGGACAAATCCTCAAATACTATCAAATCAGGTAAAAATGTACCCTTCCTATGATTCCTCATGAGGTCAAACTCCATCCATAACATTTGCCACATAAATTCTAAAAAGTAGATCCTGGGAGGGGGAAACTTTAGAAGTATATGTGGGGCTTGATTGCACCCATATACCCTAATGACAGTATGCTCAGGCATGTAGAACCAATCTGCATAGTTATGGGTATATCCTTTATCTAGAAAGCATTGTGCAGGCCTCAGAACCTCCATGATGGATTGAGGCATCCTTTGGGGTGTAAAACCAAGGGCTCTCAATACCCTGCAAACAAAATCATCTCTAAAAATAACATAATTGCATTCATTCCATCTACTGTCCCAAATATGATACCAATTCTGGACAGGGAGCCTTTCTTTACACAGATGAGTGCACAATTTCATCGTAGCAGTCCATTTGGTTTCATTTTGGTGCAAAATCAAATGACACAATATAGAGTACCTTCTGAATGTAAGGGGCACCTTGGCTTCCCTGACATGTATTAAACCATCATGTATTTTGTTGTCAATCAAAGAGGCAAATTCAAATTCCATATTGGTTTCTGGGTGCTGAATTATCATCGCCATGCACATTAGACCTATCTACATGCAATTCTCTACATCTATCCCCAGTACCTGGCATAATGCATAGTAGGTCTTTTGGAAATAGACCTAGAACTTTGTAACTAGGAAGGGTTCTGCTTTAGAGGCTAGAATGGGTATTTCCCTGTTTCCATCGCCTCTCTTCATGTGCACTGGGAGTTCATCAATTATGTAAGTCTTTCTAAGCCTCTTATATTCTTGTTCTAGTTTATCCAAATTGATCTCGACTATGGCCTCTTTATTCAACTTGAAACAACTTATGATGGCCTCTCTAGAGATATCAACCAAACACTCTCCATTTGGCAACCTTACTGTGTTGGTTGGAACATGATATTTTGAAGCAAGGGATTTAACTAGATTAACATCAACAAAAACATCTGGGACAATTAATCTAGCTAAGTCTAGATTCCAAGGGTTTGAAATGGGACTCTTTTCTACTTTGTTTTTATAGAAATACCAGTACAAGCCCCATCCTGACTGTGGTATTTTAGGGTCCCTACATCCCTGAGCTGAATCTCTAAGTATCGTCTTTGGACCCTTGTCAACTAACCCAGGTAAGAGAGAAAGTAAAGTTTGTTGTAATGGTGTTTTATTACTTTTGGTTTCCTCTTTTTCAGTGTCAGTTTCCTTCTTAGGTGCCATTTCCTTTATAAATTTATAGGAGGAAATGAAGAAACCTTACCTGGAATTATTGCTTTTGAGAATCTCCCACAACTGAGAGCTTGAGCTCCAACATGACTCTTTCTATGAAAGTCTGAATGATGGATTTTTGTTCTTATTTTAGAGGCCAACATGCAATTGATTCTTTGCTCATTCAATTTTCACGATTTCAATCTCTATGCAGATTTCAAATCTTTGAATTTTGATGTGATGTGACTGGTATACATTAAATAGAGTGATAGCTTTAAATACCATGCCACCTCAACTTGTTCATTTTACCCACACGGTACCGTGGTGTGTCAAAAGACTCACCTTTTATGTTATCGTGCTACCACATGGTTAAAACTTTATATCCACGGTATCACGGGTTAGCTTTTGGTGCCTTTATTAATTGTACCTCTTTACCTCAGGCATTTCTTTAGACCCTCATGGTATTCTAGTATCACCTCGCTACTGCTGAAAGTGTTTCTATCCATCGAGGTATAGCACTGTAACCACAAATACTATCTCCATGGTTACCTCCCTACCGTAAGCTACCTTCCCATTCCTTACGGTATCATGGTAAGGCATCTTTTGTCTTCTAGCAGTTCACCGTGGTACCACCAACATAATATTTACATGCTTCAGTATTGCGGTATAGTAGTTCTCTTCACCGTGGTACTACGGCCTTCTCAATAGTGTTCAGCGGTAGGGAGGTATAATGTGAGTAATGTGCTTAAATAATGTTCACCGTATAATGGGAGGTATAATGTAATTAAATAAAATTTCCTAATATAAGTGAAAGAAGACAATAGTTAATGTGATGAAATTTCAATAAGAAGTTAGTGGATTAAATAACTTATAAATTAATAGATAATAAAAAATATCTAAAAAAATCTATAATTTCTTCATAAAGATTTTCAGCCTACCCATTGAACCTATGGGTCTAATTGGTAGTTTGTAAAATTATGTAGGGAAAATAATGGATTATGTCAGACTTATGCCAAAGCATGGACCATAGGGATGGTATGTGGAGGGTATGTAGGATAGTGGATAAATGATGGTCGATTTTTTGGCTTTATCAGTAGAGGCATCTAATTTTGCATTTCTGGATCCCTTGAGGATAGTGGAATGAGTGGAAGCTTTAGGTTTAGCTTTAAGATTAGGGTTGAGGGTTTAGGGTTGAGGGATTAGGGTTTAAGGTATAGTGTTGAGGGTTGAGGGTTTAGGGTTTACGGTTTGTGGTTTAGAGTTGAGGGATTAGGGTTTAAGGCATAGTACTATTTAGGGTCGAGGGTTTAAGGATAGGGTTTAGGGATAGGGTTTAGGATTTAAGGTTCAAGTGTTGAGGCTTGAGGCTTTAGGGATAGGGTTTAAGGTTTAGCGATAAGGGATTAGGGTTTAGGGTTGAGGGATTAGAGTTTAAGATATAGTGTTTAGGGTTGAGGGTTTAGGGTTTAGTGTTGAGGAATTAGAGTTTAAGGTATAGTGTTTAGGGTTGAGGGTTTAGGGATAGGGTTAATGGTGTAAGGTTTAAGGTTAGAGGCTTCAGGCTTTAGGGATAGTGTTTATAGTTGAGGGATTAGGGTGGAGGGATTAGGGTTTAAGGTATAGTGTTTAGGGTTGAAGGTTGAAGGTTGCGTTACACTCCACTGAAAGGTTATGGTCCCATTAAAGAATGATGTCCTCGCACATGGACCATGTCGAGTGCCCTCATCGATGTTGGTAAGGGATACATGGAAGGCAAATGGATTAGGCAGATAGTGGATTATGACATGGATTCTAGAGGGGAGAAAAGTGGATTATGACATGGATTATGTAGGGAAAATAGTGGATTATGATGTGGATTATGTCAGACTTATGCCAAAGCATGGACCATAGGGATGGTATGTGGAGGGTATGTAGGATAGTGGATAAATGATGGTAGATTTATTTGCTTTATCAGTAGAGGCATCTAATTTTGCATTTCTGGATCCCTTGAGGATGGTGGAATGAGTGGAAGCTTTAAGATTAGGGTTGAGGGTTGAGGGTTGAGGGATTAGGGTTTAAGGTATAGTGTTGAGGGTTGAGGGTTTAGGGTTTACGGTTTGGAGTTGATGGATTAGGGTATAAGGCATAGTACTGTTTAGGGTCGAGGGTTTAGGGATAGGGTTTAGGATTTAAGGTTCAAGTGTTGACGGTTGAGGCTTTAGGGATAGGGTTTAAGGTTTAGCGATAAGGGATTAGGGTTTAGGGTTGAGGGATTAGGGTTTAGTGTTGAGGGATTAGAGTTTAAGATATAGTGTTTAGGGTTGAGGGTTTAGGGTTTAGTGTTGAGGGATTAGAGTTTAAGGTATAGTGTTTAGGGTTGAGGGTTTAGGGATAGGGTTGATGGTTTAAGGTTTAAGGGTTGAGGCTTTAGGTTTTAGGGATAGCGTTTACAATTGAGGGATTAGGGTGGAGGGATTAGGGTTTAAGGTATAGTGTTTAGGGTTGACAGTTGAAGGTTGAGTTACTCTACACTGAAAGGTTATGGTCCCATTAGAGAATGATGTCCTCGCGCATGGACCATGTCGAGTGCCCTCATCGATGTTGGTAAGGGATACATGGAAGGCAAATGGATTAGGTAGATAGTGGATTATGACGTGGATTCTAGAGGGGAGAAAAGTGGATTATGATGTGGATTATGTATGGAAAATAGTGGATTATGATGTGGATTATGTCAAACTTATGCCAAAGCATGGACCATAGGGATGGTATGTGGAGGGTATGTAGGATAGTGGATAAATGATGGTAGATTTTTTGGCTTTATCAGTAGAGGCATCTAATTTTGCATTTCTGGATCCCTTGAGGATGGTGGAATGAGTGGAACTTTAAGTTTAGCTTTAAGATTAGGGTTGAGGGTTGAGGGAATAGGGTTTAAGGTATAGTGTTGAGGGTTGAGGGTTTAGGGTTTAGGGTTTAGGGTTTAGAGTTGAGGGATTAGGGTTTAAGGCATAGTATTGTTTAGGGTTGAGGGTTTAGGGTTAGGGTTTAGAGATAGGGTTTAGGATTTAAGGTTCAAGTGTTGAGGGTTGAGGCTTTAGGGATAGGGTTTAAGGTTTAGCGATAAGGGATTAGGGTTTAGGGTTGACGGATTAGGGTTTAGTGTTGAGAGATTAGAGTTTAAGATATAGTGTTTAGGGTTTAGGGTTTAGTGTTGAGGGGTTAGAGTTTAAGGTATAGTGTTTAGGGTTGAGGGTTTAGGGATAGGATTGACGGTTTAAGGTTTAAGGGTTGTGGCTTCAAGCTTCAGGGATAGCATTTATGGTTGAGGGATTAGGGTGGAGGGATTAGGGTTTAAGGTATAGTGTTTAGGGTTGAGGGTTGAAGGTTGTGTTATGCTGCATTGAAAGGTTATGGTCCCATTAGAGAATGATGTCCTCATGCATGGACCATGCCGAGTGCCCTCACCGATGTTGGTAAGGGATACATGGAAGGCAAATGGATTAGGCAGATAGTGGATTATGATGTGGATTCTAGAGGGGAGAAAAGTGGATTATGACATGGATTATGTAGGGAAAATAGTGGATTATGATGTGGATTATGTCAGACTTATGCCAAAGCATGGACCATAGGGATGGTATGTGGAGGGTATGTAGGATAGTGGATAAATGATGGTCAATTTTTTGGCTTTATCAGTAGAGGCATCTAATTTTGTATTTCTGGATCCCTTGAGGATGGTGGAATGAGTGGAAGCTTTAAGTTTAGCTTTAAGATTAGGGTTGAGGGTTGAGGGTTGAGGGATTAGGGTTTAAGGTATAGTGTTGAGGGTTGAGGGTTTAGGGTTTAGGGTTTACGGTTTAGAGTTGAGGGATTAGGGTTGAAGGCATAGTACTATTTAGGGTCGAGGGTTTAGGGATAGGGTTTAGGATTTAAGGTTCAAGTGTTGAGGGTTGAGGCTTTAGGGATAGGGTTTAAGGTTTAGTGATAAGGGATTAGGGTTTAGGGTTGAGGGATTAGGGTTTAGTGTTGAGGGATTAGAGTTTAAGATATAGTGTTTAGGGTTGAGGGTATAGGGTTTAGTGTTGAGGGATTAGAGTTTAAGGTATAGTGTTTAGGGTTGAGGATTTAGGGATAGGGTTGACGGTTTAAGGTTTAAGAGTTGAGGCTTCAGGCTTTAGGGATAGCATTTACAGTTGAGGGATTAGGGCGGAGGGATTAGGGTTTAAGGTATAGTGTTTAGGGTTGAGGGTTGAAGGTTGCGTTATGCTGCACTAAAAGGTTATGGTACCATTAGAGAATAATGTCCTCGTACATGGACCATGTCGAGTGCCCTCATCGATGTTGGTAAGGGATACATGGAAGGCAAATGGAATAGGCAGATAGTGGATTATGACGTGGATTCTAGAGGGGAGAAAAGTGGATTATGACGTGGATTATGTAGGGAAAATAGTGGATTATGTAGGGAAAATAGTGGATTATGTCAGACTTATGCCAAAGCATGGACCATAGGGATGGTATGTGGAGGGTATGTAGGATGGTGGATAAATGATGGTAGAATTATTACGGAATTGAAGGGAACCATAATCAATGGTTACACACATCCCCATAAGTTTAGCTTTTCTAGATCCCTTGGGGATGGTGGAATGAGTGGAAGCTTTAAGTTTAGCTTAAAGATTATGGTTGACGATTGAGGGTTCAGGAATTAGGGTTTAGTGTTGAGGGATTAGAGTTTAAGATATAGTGTTTAGGGTTGAGGATTTAGGGTTTATTGTTGAGGGATTAGACGTTAAGGTATAGTGTTTAGGGTTGAGGGTTTAGGGTTTAAGGTTTAAGGGTTGAGGCTTCAGGCTTTAGGGATAGTGTTTACAGTGAGGGATTAGGGTGGAGGGATTAGGGTTTAAGGTATAGTTTTTAGGGTTGAGGGTTGAAGGTTGCGTTATGTTGCACTAAAAGGTTATGGTCCCATTAGAGAACGATGTCCTCACGCATGGACCATGTCAAGTGCCCTCGTCGATGTTGGTAAGGGATACATGGAAGGCAAATGGATTAGGTAGATAGTGGATTATGACATGGATTCTAGAGGTTAGAAAAGTGGATTATGACGTGGATTATGTAGAGAAAATAGTGGATTATGTTGTGGATTATGTCAGACTTATGCCAAAGCATGGACCATAGGGATGGTATGTGGAGGGTATGTAGGATAGTGGATAAATTATGGTAGATTTATTGTAGAATGGAAGGGAACCAATAACCAATGGTTGCACACATCCCCATAAGTTTAGCTTTTCTAGATCCCTTGGGGATGGTGGAATGAGTGGAAGCTTAAGTTTAGCTTTAAGATTAGGGTTGAGGGTTAAGGGTTGAGGGATTAGGGTTTAGTGTTGAGGGATTAGAGTTTAAGATATAGTGTTTAGGGTTGAGGATTTAGGGTTTATTGTTGAGGGATTAGAGTTTAAGGTATAGTGTTTAGGGTTGAGGGTTTAGGGATAGGGTTTATGGTTTAAGGGTTGAGGCTTCAGGCTTTAGGGATAGCATTTACGGTTGTGGGATTAGGGTTTAAGGTATAGTGTTTAGGGTTGAGGGTTGAAGGTTGTCTTACACTACACTGAAAGGTTATGGTCCCATTAGAGAATGATGTCCTCACGCATGGACCATATCAAGTGCCCTCATCGATGTTGGTAAGGGATACATGGAAGGCAAATGGATTAGGCAAATACTGGATTATGACGTGGATTCTAGAGGGGAGAAAAGTGGATTATGACATGTATTATGTAGGGAAAATAGTGGATTATGATGTGGATTATGTCAGACTTATGCCAAAGCATGGACCATAGGGATAGTATGTGGAGGGTATGTAGTATAGTGGATGAATGATGGTAGATTTATTGTGGAATGGAAGGGAATCATAACCAATGGTTGCACACATCCCCATAAAAGTTGAAGCTTGTGATACGGAGGTGGTGTAGGGTGCAATGGAGATGTTTACTTAGGAGATGGATGACGATGGTGCTAAATTAGGCACACTTGGTGCTAGTTTTGGTGTCCCAAAGAGATTACATTCAAGGCTAAAAGTTGGCACAAAAGTTGAAGTTAGAAACGCCGACTTTAGCACCGACTAATGAATCGAAAAAAAAATTAAAATTAACGTCAACGTTAAAACATACCACAAAAAAAAAAGAACACAAATAAGTTAATACATTTAAGCCCACAACACAGTGTACTCTGCCTCTGTTTTAGGTTTCCTATGAAGTGATGACTTTATTATGTGAAAACGGAAGTTTCTGAAAAGTTTCTACAATGGATCCGTGAATTTGTATTTTATTTATTTTTGGTTCTAGACATCCAAAAGATAAAAAATTGCTTTAGCTATCTACTAAATTTGGGGTTTCTAGCTACCTGAGCCATTCAATCAAGCTTGTTCATCTACCTTTTAGCAAGTAAGTTCCAATTGTTGAGCAATTAACTCTTGACCTAGTTTTTTATCGATTTTGATATAATTTTGAGCTCAAAGAAAGTTGTTCTAAGATGTTGTACTCACGCTTTAGGGTAAATTTGAGTAGTAATGTTATTAGTTATCCTTGCTTGCAGTATAACTTGCATTTACCATTTTTGGAAGGCCTGTCGAATAAGGTCTCGTTGTACATCATACCCAAAATACAAGCTGTTAAGATTTATTTTTGGCTACATATTTGTTTTTGGCTATGATTGTTCAAGCACGCTGTTAATTCATACTTGGCTATGATTGCCTCCACAGACTAGATGAAAATAATTTGCCCTAGGTCACCTCAAAATGTCAAACAATAGAGAGAAGGGAGAAAACTCTGGCCACAATCAGGTAATTCAGTGTCAATTTATAGATTTGTAAATGTTTCCATTGTTTATTTGATTTTTAGTATTTAGTTTTCTATTTCTAAATTTAAAAGAACAATTTTATTATATATATAGGGACATGATACTGAAAAAGATAAAGAGGCATTGGTTTCCATATCAGGGGTAGAGGCAGTGAATAAATTGGATGGTGTTGACTTGACAATGCTTGCCAAATACATAGAAAAATGATCTAGTAAAGCCCCTGAAACATTGCAACCAAATCAACAGTGTCAAAGCAAATCAATTGATTCCCCAACCAATCATGGATCGGGCAAAAGATCCAGGAGGAAATCAATAACAGTAACCTCTAAGAATGTGGAACAAGGAGTAAAGGCTTCCAATGTCCCAGCCACTCCTGGGACACAGACTTCTTGGACCACCACGCCATGTTTTGCATCTTGCATTGGTAGCTACGATACCAAGATAGATACGATGTGGTTTCAGGGGAAGTCTAAATGACAGATGCTGGAAAAATGTTTTTGAATAGGTTGAAGGAATCATGCCTTCAATAGTTCAAAGACCATCTACATTTGCCATTCTCAAAGATACCCATGCACCTGCAAAAAGTAGTTATCCAAGACATGGAGATTGAATTTGGCACAGGTTGGTCTGTAAAGAAAATAAAGCTACGAATGTCTCAAAACTGCAAGAGATTTCGGTGCAACCAAACAAAAAAGATAAAAAAAATCCCTCACGAGCAAAGGCTCAAAAAAAGGCCAATTGATGTAAGTCTCGAAGTATGGAAAGAGCTTGTAAAAGCATATGAGAAGTCTAATGCATGGAGGAAGTCCAGTGAGGAGAGTACATGGGTATTTGAATTTTCTCATAAGATTATATCAAATTTAGTAAACGATTTTTAAATTTTATTTGTGCTCTACCTAAATTGAATTAGTATATGTTTTAGGACAAGGCCTCCAAGGGTAGGCTTGACAAACTTCGTGCCACTCATCACAGTGGCCAGAAAGGTTTACAGGCCTTGATCTATACATTTGTAAGTATATTTAATAAGTTAAATGATATTTTTTTTATTTCCTAGGAAAGAATAAATGATTGCATATTAATTAGTTTAACTAGTCCATGTGCCATGTTTTGACAGGAGGAGAAATATGGCCGGCAACCAACACAATTTGAAAAGGAAATGTTACAAAGCAAAAAGTGGACCAATTTTGTAATTTGGATGGAGAACGAGGTATCAATAGTTGATTTTCAATAACATAGTTGGATATTATTTTTTTTTATTGGTAAAAGGCTGTGGGAGCCCAAAATATATTTATCCAAAAAATTGTAATTACAGAGAGTAGCATAATTACAAAGTATATTCTATTTACAAAATATTGGCTTAACTGTGAAAAGCCAAGTATAAGCACTATAGACTATATACTATCTGTTTCTGCCAGTTCCAAATAGTAGAAAAAAACTTTGTTTCTTTTCCTTTGCATAACCATTGATGACTACGGATTAAAATTCATAAACAAAACTACTCTTGTTGGTAGAATTCATCTAACTCCATGAAGACTGCAAAGAGCTAGATCCATAGCGGAGTGTCTTCGCAAATCATGCCTATAGCACGGACTATGAAGTCCCTCCCTCGCATTGCCTAGAGCCGATGAGTAATAAGCCTCTGCCTGTCTAGATCAGTAAGTAAAGGCAGACACACCACCTCTGCCTCTAGGTCGAACAACTTTGGAAGATCTCCTACCCTTGGAATGCCATTCGCCAGGTTTGTAAAAACTGTCATCTCAACATCATCTCCCAAAATAGACTCCTTGAAGGTTCACGGAGGCAAACCAGAGCGTCTGCCTTTGGCATACCCAGGTCCAACAATGAAACGAGGAACTGGGAGGAGATGTCTGTGTTAACGCGATATCTGTCCATAGAGGAAAGAAAATGTAGACCCAAAAACATCTTCACCGCATCAATAAACCACTTTGTTTTCACTTTGCACTCACTTTGCACAAGCCCTTCAGCCGACTGTCTGAAATTTTCCCAAGAAATGCTAGTTGTCTTTTAGTATAGGTTAGCCAGATGGGCATCTCCATATTGGTAATGAATGGCACTGCCTTAGCCAATCCTCACTATATAGAAAATTGAAAGCATCGCCATTAATGTCTAATCCTGCAAAATTGGCAGGCTTGAGTGAGTGTCCCATCGGTAGGTGGGGTTTGTCAGTCGCACAAGCGAAGGAACTACCTTCCCACGTAGGAAATAAACCCCACAGCAAATGAAGTACTAACCACTTAGTACACCAAGTACTAAGGTGGCTCTATTTCCCAATAAAATCTTTTTTCACCCAAGAACAATCCTAAATTGATCAAATTTTATTAATGGCCTTTAAAAAGAAAACACCATCCCTATCAAGTTAAACTAAAAATTCTCTTTCAAAAAAATTTGAGATAAACATTTGAAGCTGTAAACTAAGATTCTCATTACCCTAGGTTTACCACCTTGACTGCTTGACCATCAGCAACAACATTAGCAAGAGAATCTGCCTCCCCATTAGCTTCACGAAAAATATGATTAATAGTAAATGCCTTAAAGAACTTCAGAATATCCAGAGCTCGCTTCAAGTGAGCCATTAATTTCCAATTTAACATTGATTCATATCTTACAGCATTTACCAGTAAAGAGGAATCCCCTTCTATGTCTAAGTTTTCAATTTGGAGCTCCTTACTAAAGAGAAGGCCCAAAACCAAAGATTGAAATTCAGTAGCATTATTTGTATCATCCGCCAAGGGTACTGCTAACTTGCCAATGATGTCTCCATGCCAAGATCTGATGACGCAGCTTAGTTGGATATTGTTGTGTTAATGTGTCAATTTGCATTTCTTGTGTTGAGTTTCAATAATCTTTGAAGATGTTATAGAGTGATACTTGAGACAAACAGTTATAGTTGTAATCTGTTTGTTGTGTTAGGTTTCTATTGGTCTTCTTGTCTTTTTGACTCAAGTGGATTTTTATTCATAGGTTTCTTGTCATTGTTGTTGATCATGTGGATGTAGTTATCATTGAGTTTTTAGGTGGTCTCCTAAGTGTAAAAACCAAAGGGTTTATCTCAAGTCTTTGTTTCCTAACCTTTTTATTATAAGACTTAAAGGGGGGCATGCATTACAGTTACGTTGTTGGTTATATTTCAAACCTTTGAAATATAATGGTGGACATTTAAATTTTAATATGCACATTTTTTTTGTTGACAAGGAGCCATCATTGGCACTAGGCATTAACTCTCCTCTACCATAACAGCTTTGGGAAGTACTAGTCTTTAATGTGCTTGGTTTTGGGGTATGTGAGGGAGAAAAGGAAGGAGTGGGGAACCATTTTGGGTGGGAATTCTTCTTTTTTCCTTGGGGTCGAGGAAGGAAGGTTGATGGTTGGACTATAAGTGATTTAGAGGAAGGGAGACTTTGGGTGTGCTCATCATGTTGGCTGAGTGTCTTGCTATTTGGGTTGGAGACTAAGATTCAAATCACCAACTAATCTTCTTCAACTAAGCTAACCTTTCTTTGAAGTAAAGCTCCTTGTCATCCATTCTAGTAAAATTACACTGACCATTTTGGTGAAACATTTCCTTTAACTTGTGTAACTATATGTGGTCTTGTGAAAGCCTATGCTAAAGGGTTTGGATGAGCAAAATATTGTTAACTGTGAGAGTTGAGACTTAAGATCATGGGACTTACAAACTGTGGCAAACTGTTGGTTATTGTGTTTTGGATTTCTATCATGAAGGAAGCTGCATTAATTTGGTCACAGTTTGAGGTGGAGTTTCAAACCCTGGCTAGAATTACTAAAATGCTATCATTGCAACATACCATGAGTCTTGAGGAAACCTAGCTTGGTTCATGGTTATCTTTTTTGACATGGTTGTAAACCCTAATTGTGTTGGTATTTCACCTAAAAATGTCCACTCTCTCAATTGTGGATGCGAGGTCTTCTTGGGATTAATAATACCACTCCTAGGTGGGCTTTTGGGATGGTTTTGGCTACTTGGTTCAGGTCAACTTGCCCCCCAATACTCCCTCCAAGGTTATGAGGTTTGCATTACTAAAGCCACAATGGAATACAATGTTGAAACAACACTACATGATTTTATTTGATTACCAGTTGACTCTTGGAAAGAATGGGTTTTGTCAATTGCATACAGTTGTGTAACATTGCAATAGTTGTATTGTACTTATAGCTAGAACAGTCTATCATGAAGGCATTCATTTGATGACAATGACCTTTGAGTTCATTGTAATGACTTGCACTAAATTAGAAATGTGATTTCAATCTAGTATTTATTAAATTGGAGATTGTTTGTGAACAAATTTATCTTAGTATGGACTTCCCTATGTTTGAATGTCTAAGCACTACCCACGGAATAGTAGATATTATGTACTTGTGATCACTGCGTCATCTGGATAAAGGACTCGTAAATGGAATATAGGACCTTCTATTTCATTGTCCATAAAATCCTAAGGGTTGATTAAGTTATTGTGCATGGATGTAAATGGAAACTTTAAGCTCTCCGAAGGCTTGCTTATTGTTTGCAAAGTAGCATTAATTTCTTATTTTAACTGTGGAAACATCTTGTGGACACTAGTATGGTTTTGACTAAGGAATTATCTTGTAAACACTAGAAAGGTTTATGCATGTTAATCATAGACTGTAACCCTACATTTGGAAGGAAATTGTTACTGTAGATGTGATATATACTATACAGTGGTATCTGGTCTATGGCATGACATATTTAGTAGGAGGTACCTTCAGATTTTTGTACCATCATGTCTGGGCTAAGGTACCATAAATTTAAGTGTGCATTATATGGTGTTATTGTATTGGAGGTTGATGTATGCAAATCTACAGTGATATAAGGAGACTCGACTCTCGTCATTTCATTGCACAAAGTGAGTGACAAAACAACTACCTAGTTTAAAATTAGCCCTTCTTTAAGCAACATATGTAGCAATGAGACTTAGGTTTCTTGAAAATGAGAAGCATCCTTCTCCCCATACAACCTGCTAACTAGGGCCTCTATGTTTACGTGCATGGTTGACCTCCTTGTCGTTGCTGGCTATCTTGAAGACACCCTAAACTTTATCATTGAGATACCTGTTAAATCTATGTTGGTTGTATGCATGTGTTTTCTTGGTGCATGTAGATCACATATGAATATAGGCTTAGGAGTATTTACAACAACACTGCTTTTTGATTTGGATCCTAAAAATGCTGCACAACTTATGTTCTTCTCTCAAACATCTATCCACAAGTGGGTAGGTGTGGTGAGGCAAGGAGAATGATGAAAGATAGAGGAATTTAAAAAATGCCTGAATGTAGTTGGATTGAAGGGCAAAAAATGGTACATGCTTTTTTGTGTAGGAGACAGATCACATCCATAGACAAAGGAGACCTATACAAAGTTGGAGAAATTGGCTTGGAAGATGAAGGTGGCCAGTATTTTCCAAATTCAAGAATTTACTTATTGTTGTGGAAGGATGGGAAAAAGAATTATTTCTCTGCCACCATGGTGAAAAGTTGACAATTGCATTTGGTTTGTTAAACATGCCCCATGGAACAACTATTAGACCTTTATCTTAAGGTTACTCATGAACCTTTAGATAAATAATTATTGAAAAAAAAAGGTGCATTCATTAATGACATGTAAGATAATTTAATAAACTACTACTTAAAAATTCTTTAATGTTTCTGTCTAATGCAAGTTATTAGATTAATAGTGAAAAAGAACATACATTGACCACGCAATTTGTGACACTTAAGGTTATGTAATAGAATTTACAGTTGATAGTTAAATTGTATAACAAATTTTTTTATGATCTTTAGTAACATTTATTACAATTGTTGCATGTTTTACATCATTGGAATGACATATTAGCTATAACTTTTTTGAAATTTTATTATGGTATGTGCACTTTGATATGATGTAATCTGATTATGGTTTCGTTTCATATGTTGGAATATTAGATATATAAAAGAAAATAAATTATTACATGAAATAAATAATAACTTTTCATTTTAAATGTTTTTTTTGCAGAACACGTGTCTTCCAGAAGATGAAGATGATCCTAATGATATAGATCCATATTATATTGGTTTTGGTATAGATGACATGGCAGAGGATGATGATGATGTAGATACAAAAGACAACGAGGCCAATGACGATGATGATGAGGCAGTTGCTAGTAGTAGCCAGTGACATTCATGATCATATAGATTGCATCATGGATCATTGCTAATATATCGTTATGATGCCTCTTTTCATGGTTACTATCATATGTATCATTTTCATGGCCTGCAGTACCATATTATTGAGTTGTATCATTTTCACATGTATCAATTTGACTTATATCATTTGGACATGTATCATCTTGACTTGTATAATTTTGAGTTACATAATTTATCATTTTTACTTATATCATTTGTACATGTATCATGTTGACTTATGTTGACTATTGGACATGTATTATTTTGACATGTTATTGATCTACTGGCATAATTGACTTTCACTTGTTTTAGTTATGTATGATGATGATCTTATCAGTATTGACTTGTCAATTTTTATATATTGAAAGTGGTCAATGATTTTTGGATGGATACTTATTACGTATGATGATTTTAATTTACTGCTCAGGATGGATGTTGTAAAATTCAATTAAATTATAGATATTTGACTCACTTTTTTTAATTATAGATGATGATCATGTTATAATAATTATCTTGTTATTTAATCATGAGTTAAATAATTAAATTACTTACTGTATAATCATATGAGTTATTTAAGAGCATGATATATTTAACTAATTAAATTGAAATAAAACATATTAAATTAATAAATGTAAGAAAAACAATAAGCATTTTTAGAAGCAACAAAAGACACAAAAATGGAAGCAAAATTGGAAGCATAAAAGGAAGCAAAACTGGACACAAAATTGGAAGCCAAACTGGAAGTAAAACCAGAAGCAAAACCAAAAGCAAAATTGGAAGCAAAATTGGAAGTAAAATGGGAAGCAAAAGTGGAAGCAAAACTAGAAGCAAAACTGGAAGCAAACCTGGAAGCCAAATTGGAAGCAAAACTGGAAGCAAAACCAGAAGCAAAATTGGAAGCAAAATTGGAAGAAAAATTAGAAGTAAAACCAGAAGCAAAACTAGAAGTGAAACTAGAAGCAAATCTAGAAACAATATTGGAAGCAAAACCAGAAGCAAAACGGGAAACAAAATTGGAAGCAAACCTGGAAGCAAAACTAGAAGCAAAACCAAAAGCAAAACCAAAAGCAAAATGGGAAGCAAAAGCGGAAGTAAAACCATAAGCGAAACTGGAAGCAAAACTAGAAGAAAACCTGGAAGTGAAACTGGAAGCAAAACTGGAAGCAAAAGAGGAAGCCAACCTGGAAGCAAAACCAGAAGCAAAATTGGAAGCAAAAATGGAATTAAAACTAGAAGCAGCATAAGAAGCAAAACCAGAAGCAAAATTGGAAGCCAAACTGGAAGCAAAAAAATTCGGTGCTAACTCCGGTATTAATCCTGGCACCAAATATTGGCGCTAAACCAGGGGCAATAGTGAGATGCAACTGGGCACCGAGTTTTGCGCTGGCAGAAGTGCCCAATTCATGGACTCAAATGCACTACAATCTGGCACTATTTTAGGTGCTAATTGCATGTTTTGTTGTAGTGGCCTGTTCTTCTTCTATCTGCTCTGACAAACTGGAACCCAGTACTCAGAGGCTAATATCTTTTGAGTCCATCACCAGAGGACAAAAATTTGGAGTTAGACTATCTTGATAATGCGTATGACTCCCCTAGATCCGTAGCTAATCATAACTTCCCACCGGAGAGATCCAGACCAAAATGTCAGACCCTGTTGCTGCTCTGTTCCTAACTGACCAGACTTAGATAAATTTTGAATCTGACTTCTGATATAAACAAATTGTGTTATGCAGATGATCTTAGCTGCCATCAATGACAACATATATCATGCCTAGTAGTGTCTCTTGCCAATAGAAGGAGATCTTACTTTACACATTTGGGCATGTGTTAGTGTGGTATTAGGACATGGTTTGATTTGCAAGTTCTCTCTTTCCTAGTATATTGTCTTCTTCCTAAATGTTCTTATTTTATGAGTTGAGGTTTTGAATGGAGTCATGTGTTGTTGTTTGTACTTCATTATTTTTTGGCAACAATTTGGTATCTCCTTGATCTCTTTCTTCATTGGTTTGGAGGACTTGAGAGAGTTATTTGGATTGGTAATGAGAGAATTATTTTTCATATCATTGTATGCTTCTTTGCCACTATGATAGAGGAGTTAGCTACATCCTCTATGTGAAGTGCTATAGGAGGACTTGTTAATGCTATGATCTTGTTTTCAAATTTGACAATACCTATGCAGTGGGAGTTCCAGAAGGTATATGTGTTATGTATGAGAGGGGCACCTCTCTTGGACTAATTACACTTTATTGCAATGAGTTACTTCAGAGGTTTTTTATCGCACATCTATGTGTTTTATTACCTTGGAGTCTTCTTTTGCAGGATGGTGGATATACATGGACTTGTTTGCATATTTGGGTTGTTATGTTGATAACATGAAGTTCTACCTATGATAATTTGTTTACCTTGGTTTGAGGTATGGATAGTTTGGATGAGCTAACAACTTGCTATGGTTGCTATTCCAATTTGGTATGAGTGTGGCAGTCACTCAAAGTTATTTTTTATCATTTGAATTTGATGCGTGTGTTCATGTATAGATTGGTGCAGGTTTCAGTGACAGTTGATATGTTTCACCTTGGCATGTTCCTCATCCTATCATGGGTGACATGATGTGAGGATTTCTTGCTTGGCATGGTGGTTATCATGGTTGTCTTTTGCAGGTATCTTGTTGGAGCACAAAAGTATGTTGAAGAATCAATCGTACATGGTTGGCTAAGGGATGTTTTTCCCTTGTTACTTTTTCTTATGGATATCTATTTACAATGTATGATGTCAAGTGGGAGAATGTTGGGATTAAGGTGCCATCAACCTTGTAAATCCTATTGCATGGTTTCCACTATTATTGGAAAGTTCCAATGTTCTTGGAGCATTCTAACATCCTTGGAGATAGGGTGTTGGTTTTGTAAATTTATTCATAAGGGTTTCACCATCAGCGATCAATTATTTTTATTGGTATGGTAAATAATTATTTACTAGCCTCAGTAATTAAGTAGTTACTGGCAGGTTGTTACGAAGTTACTTTTACTGCTCAAGGAATCTCAGTAAATAGTAAATGAGGTGAGGTGGAGAATCTTGGTGCCTATCTTAAGGAAATGTGTTTTTGGGGTGTTATGACATGTTTCGTAAGTTTGTAAGAGAATCTATGACAACTTACAATTGTCATAAGGTGTAAGAGATTCTATGACATTATATGACAACAATTATTGTCTTGTAACTGCCTATTCTTGGTTCTAGGCACCTATATTGGAAAGATGCCTATGACAGGTGTAAGGGAATCTGTAAGAAGATGACTTTGGAGTATCTAAAGATAGGAAGGTTGGATTTTGTCCATATCCTATGAATTTTTTTTTTGGGTACACATTTTGTATAAATATGAGACTTGAGAGTGAAGGTTGAAAAAGGAAAACTTGTTTGCGGGTAATAGGTTGAGTGAGAGAGTTCTTCTGTACACAAGTGTTGTTGGATTGAAAATTGAAGAGGAGATTGGAAGTGGATTTATTGTAATCTTTTTTTGAAGATAATACAACCTGTGCCTCTCTTCTTGGTGGAGTTTTTTCCTACAAGGGTTTCTCCACATAAACACTATGTTATGTGTTTGATCTTCTGCTCCATTGTTACCTTGTGTTGTGAGATCTTGCATTTTTATGTTGTTGATTTGTGCCTCTTTGTTGCTGTATCTTTTGGTGATGTTATTAATGTTTTAAGTTCAAGGTGTTTATATCAAGCATGTTAGAGTGGTTCATTTTAGCATCATAAAGAAGTTATCAGGTAAGTTGATTTGGCCTATTTTTAAATTGGTCCATAACTTTTGATCCGGGAAGTTGATTTAAATTTTCATTTTCATTTTCATTTAGTGTATAGAAATGTCACATGGTATTTAATGCTTTATTCTATGAACTTAAAATCTTATTTTAGAAATCTAGTCATGAAAGTGAAATCTAAGATTAGATTGAATAATTTAATTGCTTTAGCAATAATGAATCCTTCCAAGAATTAATTAGGTTCAATATGTGTAGGATTACTAGATCCTAGGAGAATGTGATTAAATTTTGTTAATGTAGACAATCATCCTTGAAAGGAACATCAAATCTCAATTGTTGATTTTTGAAAATATCATGGTGTAAAACAAGATTTATGATTCCATATACCATTTTGAAGCTCAAGGACATTAATGGAAACTAGGATTCCACATAAACTCATGTAATGAGCCAACTTCTCTAAGAATTAATGAAAAGATCATTTACACCAAAGAAGGAGATCAAGGTAACAAGATCATCAAGTTGTAATAACAAGATTTGAGAGAATCTATGAATCAAATCAAGGTCATTTACCTTGCATAGATAATTTCCTAGACTATGGAATAATTCAATTCCCCTAATATAATTAACTTAATAATTCTATGATATTATTTGAGCTTGATGTTGTTCTTTTAAGTAGATGGTTGAGTTTTTAGAATGTTTAAATAGGAATAAGATCTGATTTTTCTTACATTTGATGAAGATTGCATTAAAGTTCTTTGAAGCACTCTATATAATATAAGGTCATCCATACTTATAAGGGATAGAAAAATTAGAGTGATTGAATCACTTTTTTAATAGCCTAGACTCTATTTATTTATTTTTAGAGTAGTTTGTTTCATTTTCATGGTTTTTCCAACTTAAGTTATGACATTCTAAGACTATACCTATAATTCATTCGAAGTGAGATAAATTAGAAATTGATTGCTTTATAATATATCTTTTGTATTAAATGTTTTAAGGATTTAGAATGTTTAATCTACACATGGAATATGGTGCTCATGTATGTTGGTCTTAAAGGATGATTTATCCAAGTGAAAGATTGCACTATCTTAGGCTTAGTTAGTTGTGTGATGACTAGTTGAGATAAGGTTGGTTTTATACTAATGTGTGCCTATTTATAGAATTAGAGATTAGCTTTAGAATAATATTAGGCTTGTTCTATACCTTTCACTTCCATTCTATATTTTGAGTTTTTTAAAAACTAATAGATTTAGGATTAGTTTAGTTAAATTTGCAATTGATTCAGCTTTGTACTCTACATTAGGAAGTAAATTTTCTAATCACAAGTATTTATAGTCAAAACAACATGTGGGGATAATTGAATAGTCTTTGATATTTCCTTGAAATGAATCCTTGTGTTGTATTTTCCTTAGTTTCACATGTAGCCTCTTGAACAAAATAGCTATCATCAACCTCTAGATAACCCAAGCTTACCAAGGCATCATGATATAAAACTTGGGTGAAGTCATTCCCTTTCAAGTGAGAATAATCTATTTCACCCAAGTTGGTGTGTTAGACAACACGCCAATAGTAACAAAGATAAGTAGACCATAGGAAGAGAAAACCACTTATTTTGTCTTGTAAGGAATTGAGGAGAAAAGAAAGAGTTAGGTTTTAGACAACCAAGAGGATAGGGTTACAATAGATAACACTTGGAAAATGTTGTTAGCTTCCTTGATTATTATGAGTATTTGGTTAATGCATTGCATTATGATTATTTTATAAAATTTATTGAATGTTAGGAATGAATATGCGTTTTATTCCTCTGTAGGATTTTAGGAATGAACATCCATTTATCTTTTCTGAAGGATCTTAGGATGAACATGCAATTGTTTCTTTTAGAGGATATAAGGAATGACATGCATTTATTTCTTCTATGGGATATTACGATTAGCATGCATTTGTTTCTTTTTGTAGAATATTATGAATGAATATACATTTTGTTCTTCTATAGGAGTTTAGGAATGTGAAAGATAAAATTTATCTCCTAATGTTGTCACTAAATGTAACTTAACTTTCTATGTGACTAATACATGTTCAACAAATCAATTTTAGGAGAATGCTCAATAAAAGTATAATATTTAGATCTACGCTAAATATAGTAATTCACAAGAGCTAGGAAAGGAATTCAAAATTGATTCAAGCTACAAAAAGACAAGGATTAAGGTTAGAAGAACATGTTTAGACAAAAATATGATGCTAGAAATAAACTCTAGAAGGATGGAGGAATATTTCTAGGAAGTTTAAGTAGTTTTTAATGTATCGAGACACAAGAGTTACTAGAGGATGCTAGTGTCCTACAACAATGTCTAACAAGTTGACATTAGTGTTTAATAGTGGGATGTTCTTATATAGTAAAGGGATGCTCATGTCTAACAATGGGATACTAGTTTCTGATAGAGAGGTGTTCCTAACTCTTTGGGTATTAGATTCAATAAGGGGAATTGGTATCTTTGCTTTTGATAATTATAAAACTTTCCAAGATTTCTCACCTTAATTTTTAAACCATGTTCTTCTTGCAAAGTCCTAATAACATGTGCATGTGAGGAGATCTAAATTGAAAAATTATGAAGGGCACAAAAAATGGTTAGTTCTATTTGGAAAACACTTCAATCAATCTCCTATTTGGCATATTTCAACCTCCACAATAACACATGAAAATTAAGAGTGTGTGACCCCTATATGGGGTGTGCAAGATTTTATAGCTATCAATTAACCCTAGAAGGATGTCTAATGATAAAGTGGTGTGTGATTGTGTAATGAAGGGGGAGATCTAGGTGTTGGAAAAAATTCATTGATATGTCAAGGGGCTAGATAATAGAAGTTAGATCTGCAAAAAAGGGTTTTGGAGAAGAGATATCTACAACAATGGAGGGTTTCTAAGGGTTCTATGGATTTTGTGGAGAGGATAAGAGATGAATAACTAAAATAGATTAATAATGGAGGGTTTTTTGACTTCAAGAAATGGAGAAGTGAGGAGACACCATGAAAACTTAGTATGAACTTGGAGGAGTGTTAAGGTAGATAAGAGCTAGAACATCTAGAAGAGAGTTCAAAATGAGGAAAAAAACACTTTTATATAATGTTATAGGCTAAGCATCTATTAACAAACATAGTAGGATATCATTAGGTTTAGGGTGCCATCCATTTTTTAAATTAAAAAATGAAAAATTGAGGTAGATAGTAGTGTCCAAGTGTCTGGAACACTAGAGTTTATGTGCAAAAGTGTCTTTTAAGAGTCAATATCTAATTTATGGGGTAGTTTTATTTTAGTTGGGATAGCCTATAAGTGCTTTCAAAACACATCAATTATAGTTTTAGGTTGAGAAATGGGAAAAATGAGTCATATGAATGCGTATATTAATGGATGCCAAAATGAGTGTAAAAACATAAGGTGAAGATTGTAAAGTAGAGAATTTTCAACCATAAAAAATGAAGTTGCATTCTTTTCTTTGAAAGGATAATAAGGATGAACATGTAATTGTTTCTTTTGTAAGATCATAAGACATGGATACATGGATTAATCTACTTAGGATCTATATTTTTTTATCCACAATTCTTTAATGAGAATCTAGAAAAGGGAATGATTAATTTCATTTATCTAAACTTGCTTAGGAAAAGATCTATTACCAAGTAGGAACATTGCATGCAAGAATGTTAGATTTAATTTTGGAACATGCCTTGTTAATTAGGAACTTATAAATTCTAAGAATTTAGGAATAACATGTGACGATTAAATGTAATTATTATTTTATTTTTTATAGTTATACACAACATTGTAATTTGAATTTTCCTTATTTTTGATGCGAATCTAGGATATATGCCTCATAGCATGAAATCACTCCAAGTAGGATGTGATCATATAGTCTAGGACTCAATCATACCAATAAGGATGTGATCATGTTAATCAATCCAAGTCCAAATAAGGCATGATTCTATCTATATGGGTGTGATTCTATACTAATTCTATGTAGTTATGTCTAGTGGCATAGCCTCTATAAAACATTTGTTGTTTTTTCCAAATTTGATGTCAATTATATATTCTAAACTATGTCATAATCAAACTGATAAACATAAAAATAGAAGGTTAATAAAACTTGATAGAACGCATAATATGAATCAAACTATTCAACTGATTATAGGTAATCCTTGATTCTAAAATCAAACCAATAAACTTGTTGTGCCCTACACACATGCCCTATTTTTCCTCAAAATGTGGACCCCTCTTTTGCTTGATTCATTTGGTCAGCTCATCTCTAGTTTTCTTGTCCTTAGTCTTTGAAATTGATTTTCCACTTTAGATTTTGAGCATTATCTTAAGGGATCTTAAGCACTTTACTTTCATTTTCATGATGACCTTATGTTATGTGGAAACCTTAGAATCATTTACCTTGAAGAAATATTTAATTTGCCTTATTTTGTGGGACTTTTTCTTACATCTGGATGTAGAGCCTTGGCTTGTGCTAGGACCCTGAAATTCTCACTTTTCATTCTTGAGGTCTTCTTGTGGAATATCTTAACACTTTAGATTTTGCGGAACTTAGCAAGATGCCCAAAACTCATTGCCAATCCTTGCATTTCCACATGGTTCTCAAACCCCCGTAAGGCAAGTATCTATGTTTATTGCGAAGGTTTCTCTACAACTCGGATAACATCGAAACCCCACATTCCAAGTTAGTGACCTCCACATTGTAGCATTAATGGTAGTCTATGCACTTATATAAGATTTGGGGATGAGTATTTAATCTAAAACACGTGATCCTTTTTCCATGTTTTCTCTCTCATTTTCACATTAAAATCTCCCTCTAGCATTTGGTGATCACGTCCAACATCTTTGAGTCAAATTGAGCAAGAAGATTACTAGGATATTTCTCTCCATACAAAGTAAATAGGTTAGGCACTGTAAGCACCAAAATCATGCACAACCTCCACGAGGACCCTGATGATGACTAACAATCCTTGTCACATACATGTAAGCATGAAATAATGCCCTCTCAATAGCGATTCTCTTGGTAGCATTCAGGTTTTTTCTTCTCTTGTTGTTTCCCCTTTGTTGTGCTAACCTTCTCCCCGCTTTCGATGCTTTTTGACACTTGTCAATTCTTGTTTCTTGTGCTTGTGACTTCTATTGGGAATTAAGGTGTATCAACCTTGGTAATTCCTTGTATTATTTCATTGTATTTATTTATTTATTACCTATTGTATAATTAGGATGCAAATCCTATGTTGTCATCTTGTGGGATTTGGCACGATGATGTGTCGTCCTACATGGCATATGACCACATGTAAATTTGTCCTCACATGAGGAGTTAGGCATCCAACTTAGTGGTAGGAATATTTTTCCATGTGTCAGTATCTTGGAATGTGTGTAAGGGAATATTGACCAAAATGGTCATGACAGATTCCTATGACAAAGTTATGACATGTAAAAGTCATAAATAGAAGATCATATGACAGGTATGGACATGTGTTGAGAAGCATCTTTGAAAAAGGCATTTTTGGGAGTCCCAAGGTGGACTATGACATGTTGTAAGAGAATATGCTATTTATAGCCTGTGTATGATAGATTCTCTTACAGCTATAAGTTATGATAGCTATGACATATTCTATGACGGTTGTAAGAGTCGCAAGAGCATCTGTCATAGCCCATTTTGGAAATAGGTGACCTCCATGGGATGGGGTGACTTCACAAGTGTCAGGGACATCCTATAGTGTTGGACAAGTGTCCATAGGCTTGGGTTTTGGGCCATGAGGCTATGTTGGACGCCCATCTCAATGTGGAGCCATTTTTTCCTTGTATTTTCTATATAAATAGGTGCTTTGGAGAAGTGATGTATTACAAGTTTGACATGTACTATTATGCTGCTAGATCATCTCTAGATATGAGTGTCAAAGACTCCTGCAAGAGCATTAGCTCTGTGATTGTATTGTAACCTTCATTGTTTATGGAATAGATTTGAGCTGTGTTTTGGAGTGTGGGGTTTTTCAGCCGTAAGGGTTTTCCCCACGTATATCTTGTGTCTCTCTTCTTCCATCTTACATTATTGTGTATGTGTTTGCTACAATATCTCTATTAGTGGGTTAACATAGTTGTAACTGGAAAGATAAAATTGAATTTGCACTCTCCTCCCCTCATTAGATTAGTGTAGGAAGCATTTTCTGCACACCTAGCTTCCTTTCAGTTGGTATTAGATCCTAGCCAATTTTTGTTCTAGCAGCTGGGTAGGGATTTTTTGAGCTAATCTTAGGTTGAGTGGGAGTTTGTGTAGAATATTTTGTATCTTGTTGCAGGAAGGAGATGACAACCACATCTGGAAGATTAGAGGTGGAGAAATTTAATGGCACTAATTTTGAGTTGTGGAAACTCAAGATGGAGGACCTACTTGTTGATCGTGACCTATGGGAAACTGTATCCGGTGTAAAATCTACAGCAATGTCACAAGCTGATTGGGACCTCAAAGATCAGAAGACTAAGGGTCTCATAAGACTTTGTTTAGCTGACTCTGTCTTGTTGAATGTCCATGAGGAGAAGAGCACAAAAGATCTTTGGAAGAAGTTGGGTGATGTTTATCAGGCCAAGTCCTTGGTGAACAAGATTTTTCTAAAAAAGAAGTAGTTTGCTCTGAAGATGGAAGACAGAGGATCTGTTGCGAACCATATGAATGCGATCGTTGCACAATTGACATTTGTGGGTGTGAAAATGGAGGAGGAGGATCGGTGTATGACCCTATTTTGTTCTTTGCCAGATTCATGGGATCATCTTGTCATGGCTATTGGAAGAATCACTACCACCTTCAAGATGGAAGATGTGGTGTCTTCGTTGTTATCTGAAGAGATGCGGTGAAATTCTTCTAAGGTAGCCAAAGAGGCTCTTGTGGTTCATGGAAGACCCAAAGAGAAAGGGAAGAAGGACAAGAAAGGTGAAAAGGGCAGATCCAAATCCCGTGGGAAATTCAAATCTCCTGCAAGGTCCAAGGCTCTCTATTGCAACTATAGGAAAACTAGGCATTTTCGAAAGGAATGCAAAGAGGAGAAGAAAAAGAAGAAGAAGAATGATCCTAATTCAGATTCTAACAAGTCACAAGATGATGGTGATGCCTTCATCATAGCCCTGGCCACCCATGCATTTGATGATGTGTGGTTGACTAATTCTGGTGCATCATTCCACATGACCTCGCATCGAGATTGGTTCATGAAGTATGAAGTGTTCGATGGTGGAAGAGTGTACCTGGGTAAGGATTCTCATCTGAAGATTGTTGGTCGTGGAAGAGTCTCAATCTGATTCCTTGATGGACGAGTGAAGGGGATCACTAGGGTTATGCACATCCCAGGCCTAGCACAGAACCTACTTTCTGTAAGTATGTTGAATGATGCAGGTGTGCAAGTCATCTTTTCAAAGGATGGATGCAAGATGACTAGAGGATCTATGGTGCTTGCGAAGGGTACTCAGAGAGGTACTCTATTTTAGTTGGAGGCATGCACTTCAAAGTGCAATAGTTCTTCTGACTCGAATAAATCTGTTGTAACTAGTTCTGATGGTAGTGCACATGCTTTGGAAGTTAAGCTTCCTACTGAAAAGACTATGTTATGGCATTTGAGATATGGCCACATTGGTGAGAAGGGTCTTAGAACCCTGAAAAATAAAAACCTTGTTGAGGGGTTAAATGATTGTAATCTTGAGTTTGACTTTTGTGAACATTGTGTATATGGAAAGAAAAATCATGTTCAGTTTTACTCTAGTTCTCACAAGTCTTCTGGTGTATTGGATCTTATTCATTCTGATGTGTTTGGTTATGTTAATGTTCCTTCGATTTCCAACTCTGTATATTTTGTATCTTTCATAGATGATTACTGTAGAAGGACATGGGTTTATTTTATCAGAAGCAAGACTGAATTCTTTAGTTGGTTTAAGGAGTTTAAAGCCTTCGCTGAAAATTAGACTAGTAAAAAGATTAAGTGTTTGAGAACTGACAACGGTGGTGAGTTTTGTTCGGCAGAGTTTGATAAGTTCTGTAAAGAGCAAGGGATTAAAAGACATAAGATAATTACATATTCCCTGCAGCAAAATGGAGTTGCAGAGAGGATGAACAGGACACTGATGGAGAAGGCTAGGAGTATGCTTAGTGGGGCAAGCCTCAAACAAAAGTTTTGGGCTGAAGCTGTAGCCACTGCTTGCTACCTGGTAAACAGATCTCCTACATCAGCTCTTGTTGGTAAGACACCTATGGAGGTGTGTTCTGGTAATAAGCCTTCAATTAGTCATCTTCATGTTTTTGGTGTGAGGCATATGCACATGTGCCTAGGGAGAAACAGTCTAAATTAGAGAACAAGGCTGTTAAATGTATTTTCATTGGCTATGGTGTTGGTGTGAAAGGATACAAGCTTTGGAATCATGTGGCTGAAAAACTATTGTATAGCAGAAGTGTTATCTTCAGAGAGCTAACAGGGTAAGTGCAAAAAGATGGGGGGCCAAAAAGGGGTCTTAAGTGGCCACTTTTTTTTTTCTGAAATCAAGAAATGCTGGCCTTAGATGAGAAATTGAGCATAGTTACACTCAAAATTTGGAGATGCAACCAAAACAATGTTCATAGTACATCAAGTCTACTTTCTAAACTACTATTTTTTTTAAATGGTATAGATTAAGGGGTTCAAAAGAGGGAGCCATAGAAATTGGTGTTGTTTCTCTCAAAAAAACATAACATAGCATGTTTTGTGGCTCCCTCAAAAGGTCAACTTTTTTTGGGTATTTTTAAAATCGCTTCAGTGAGAAATTAGTTAACAGCATGTAGTTTATGTCTAATTTTTTTGATAATTTTTTGATGAATATTTAATTTTTTACTAATTTTCAAAGTGGACACATCCTAAAAAATAGAATTTTGGCCGTGCTACCCCTATAAATTTTGAAAACTAATTGAAAATCATTTTTTTCTTTTTTTAATATGTGTAGAATGGAGTCTAGTTTCTAAATATGCATTTTTTTTGAAATTTCAATGAATAGTCAATTTACAATAAAAAAAAGACCAAACAGTAGTTTTTACCCAAAAATAGACACACAAACAAAAGAAATTAAAGATGAAAGGCTTAACATTGTCAAAATGTAAAAAAAATCACATCGTCAAATAGCTAAGAGAAAGCCTAACATTACCCAGGTGTTCAATTTGTTCGACCTTGAAACACGTACAAATTTGAGGGTTAGCATGAATGAAATTATGTGAAATCCTGTAGAATATGGAAAAACATGTCTCTGGACATTGGGAAGGCACTCCAAGCCTTTGGGTTGGAAATCCAAAGCAAATCCCAAGCCCAAGGCTTGGTATTCCCAAAGCAAAACATAATGCGCTTGTGTTATGTTCAACTTTGCATTTTTCCTCTTCCGCAAAAGTTTGTGCACTGTTTGTCATGTTTGCAATAATGCAAGCACGTTATAATGTGCTCGCGTTATGTCCACTTTGAATTTTTAATGTTCAAGGTTATTAATCATGTATGTATGTATGTATGTATGCCTATATGTATGTATGTATAGTGTCAAGGATAGAGGAGGGTAGAGATGGGGGTGAGCCAGATAGGGGAGGAGAGGGGTGGATAAGGATTGAGTGATTAAGGTATAAGGTTGAGGGTTGAGGGTATACGGATAGGATTTAGAGTTTAGGGATAAGGGATTAGAGTTTAGGACCTTGAGGGATTAGGGTTTAGGGTTGAGGCTTTAGGGATAGTGTTCAGGGTTGAGGGTCGAGGGATTAGGGTTAAGGTAGAGTGTTGAGGGTAGAGGGATTAGGGATAGGGTTGAGGGTTGAGGGATTAGGGTTTAAGGTATAGTTTTGAGGGTTGAGGGTTTAGGGATAGGGTTTAGGATTTAAGGTTTAAGTATTGAGGGTTAAGGATTTAGGGATAGGGTTTATGGTTTAGGGATAAGGGATTAGGGTTTAGGGTTTAGGGATTAGGGTTTAGGGTTTAGGGATGTACAATTAAGGGGTACCACAAATAAACTGGAATTTACGAAGGGTTGGGAAAATTTTGTGAATTATCATGGGCTGGAGATTAGAGATTTTGTTGTGTTAAAGTACATATCCAAGTCATAATTTAAGGTTAAGATATTTCAAAGAACAGGGTGTGTGAAAAACATCAATGTTCTTCAGCTTATGAATACCAACATTGATACAGATAAAAGATGCCCTTCTTCTAACAGAATATGCAGTTTAAGTCAACTGATGGGCAGCAAGTTGTTGAATGAGTTGGTTTAATGGGTGTGCCTCCTTCTTCAAGGCCTAGGTGGGTAGGAGTGGGATGTACAATTAAGGGGTACCATAAATAAACTGGAATTTAGGCAGGGTTAGGAAAATTTTGTGAAACATCATGGGCTGGAGATTGGAGATTTTGTTGTGTTTAAGTACATATCCAAGTCATATTTTAAGGTTAAGATATTTCAAAGAATAGGGCGTGTGAAAAATATCAATCTTCTTCAGCTTATGAATACCAACATTGATACAGATAAAAATGCCCTTCTTCTAATAGAGGATGCAATTCAAGTCAACCAATGTGAAGCAAGTTGCTGATCTTGAATTGGTTTCTGATGAAGAAAATAATGATGTTGTTGAAGCAATGGAAGAAAATCAAAATTGTAAGTCTAATTTAATTTATTTCAACTTTCAAAGCAGGCATTTGAATTATAGCTTTACCTAGAGGATTGGTATAACAAAAACTTAATTATGTTACAAGCCTTTCTTTGAAGAACCCTGGACATTATGGACCCTATCATCTAGAAAAGCACATGACAGTGAACTCTGCCCCACCTTTCAAATCAGATATTTACCTTTTTATTCAATGAAAATGAAGTCACAGAATGTAAACCAAACATGCATACTAGTAAGATCAAATTCTCTGCCTTCTATTCTTATTACTCTTACTTTATTAAGAGAAGAGTGTCAAAAAGAATGGGTTTAATTGTAAGCTAACATAAGGCAAAGCAGTTTTGTTATTACATTTTTTCTAAGGGATATCTAATAGTCTAATATAATGTAGTCTTCTATAATATGAACATCTGCATTTGTGTGAATTCTAAGCTTTAATATAGTAGAGTATTAAATCAATGCAATCAGCTATTTATTGGGTTAAAATAACTTAGTTTTTGTAATGGTTTGGGAATGCAGGAGTTGGCAGAAATAGGTGAATGTCCTCTACAATTACCAAGAGAAAAAAGTTTAGTAGTTCTTGTGGATAGAGCCAGTAAACAATGGGAGATTATTTGCCTGTTTCATAACAATATACCTCCCCTAAGTGCGGGGTGGACAGCAAGAAATATAGATGTACCCCAATGCAAAGCTTTTCTCATAATGATCATCCTTCTGATTTCAACTGTTAATTACTCATTTTGGATGTACCATACGCAAAGCTTTTCTTATAGTGTGTACACCTATTGGCATAATGAACCCCAGATGGGCCAGAAAAACATGCCATATAACATTACTAACATTAAAAAAGTTCATAGCCATTTTTCTGACATATTCTTGCAACTCAGATATCTTTAAGAGAAGAGTGTCAAAAATGATGGGTTTAACAACTTAACATAAGGCAAAGCAGTTTTGTTGGGTTTAGGGATAGGGTTTAGGGTTTAGGGTTGAGGGATTAGGGTTTAGGGTTGAGGGATTATGGTTTAAGGTATAGTGTTGAGGTTTGAGGGTTTAGGGATAGGGTTTAGGGTTGACGGATTAGGGTTTAATGTTGAGAGTTGAGGGTTGAGGGTTGAGGGTTGAGGGTTTAGGGATAGGGGTAATGGTCAAGGGATTAGGGTTAAAGTAGAGTGTTGAGGGTAGAGGGATTAGGGATAGGGTTTAGGGTTGAAGGTTTAACGATTAAGGGTCGAGGCTTTAGGGCTGAGGGTTAAGAGATTGGGGTTTAAAATATAGTGTTGAGCGTCGAGGGTTTATGGATAGGTTTTACGGTTTAATTTTTGAGGGTTAAGGGTTGAGGGATAGGGTTTAGGGTTTAGGGATAAGGGATTAGGGTTTAAAGTATAGTGTTGAGGGTTGAGGGTTAAGGAATAGGGATAGCATTTAGGGTTTAGGGATTAGGGTTGAGGGTTGAGGGATTAGGGTTTAAGGTATAGTTTCAAGGGTTGAGGGTTTATTGATAGTGTTTAGGGTTGATGGTTGAGGGATTAGGTTTTAGGGTTGATGGATTAGGGTTTAAGGTATAGTGTTTATGGTTGAGGGTTTAGAGATAGGGTTTAGGGTTGACGGATTAGGGTTTGGGGTTGACGTATTAGCGTTTAATGTCGAGGTTAGGGTTAGAGTGTCGAGGGTAGAGGGATTAGGGATAGGGTTTAGGGTTGAAGGTTTAAGGATTGAGGGTTGAGGCTTTAGGGATGAGGGTTTAAGGCTTAAGATATAGTGTCAAGTGTTGAGGGTGTAGGGATAGGGTTTAAGTTTTAAAGGTTAAGGTTTGAGGGATAGGGATTAGGGTTTAAGGTATAGTGTTGAGGGTTGATGGTTTAGGGATAGGGTTTAGGTTTGAGGGATTAGGGTTTAGGGTTGATGAATTAGGGTTTAATATTGAGAGTTGAGGGTTGAGGGTTTAGGGTTTAGGGTTGAAGGTTTAAGGATTTAGGGTTGAGGCTTTAGGGATGAGGGTTAAGGGATTAGGGTTTAAGATATAGTGTCGAGTGTTGAGCATGTAGGGATAGGTTTTAGGGTTCAAGTTTTAAGGGTTAAGGATCAAGGGATCATAGTTAAGGGTTGAGGGATTAAGGTTTGACGTTGAGGGTCGAGGGATTAGGGTTAAAGTAGAGTGTCAAGGGTATAAGGATTAGGGATAGGGTTGGAGGGTTTAGGGATAAGGGATTAGGTTTTAAGGTATAGTATCGAGCCCGTTGAGGGTTTAGGAATAGGGATAGCATTTAGGGTTTAGGGATGAGGGATTAGAGTTGAGGGATGATGGATTAGGGTTGAGGGTTGAGGGATTAGGGTTTAGGGATAAGGTTTAGGGTTGAGGGTTGAGGGATTAGGGTTTAAGGTATAGTGTTGAGGGTTTAGGGATAGGGTTTAGGGTTGAGGGATTAGAGTGAAGGGTTGAGGAATTAGGATTTGACGTTGAGGGTTGAGGGTTGAGGCTTTAGGGTTTAGGGTTTAGGGATAGGGTTTAGGGTCGAGGGATTAGAGTTAAGGGTTGAGGGATTAGGGTTTGATGTTGAGGGTTGAGGGTTGAGGTTCGAGGGTCAAGGGTTTAGGGATAGGGTTGAAGGTCGACAGATTAGGGTTAAAGTAGAGTGTTGAGGGTATAAGGATTAGGGATAGGGTTGGAGGGTTTAGGGATAAGGGATTAGGGTTTAAGGTGTGGTATCGAGCCCGTTAAGGGTTTAGGAATAGGGATAGTGTTTAGGGTTTAGGGATAGGGTTTAGGGTTGAGGGATTAGGATTTGACGTTGAGGGTTGAGGGTTGAGGCTTTAGGGTTTAGGGTATAGGGATAGGGTTGAGGGTCGAGGGATCAAAGTTAAGGGTTGAGGGATTAGAGTTAAGGGTTGAGGGATTAGAATTTGACATTGAGGGTTGAGGGTTGAGGCTTTAGGGTTTAGGGTTTAGGGATAGGGTTAAGGGTCGAGAGATTAGAGTTAAGGGTTGAGGGATTAGGGTTTAACGTTGAGTGTTGAGTACATTGAGGTTCAAGGGTTAAGGGTTTCAGGATAGGGTTGAGGGTCGAGGGATTAGGGTTAAAGTAGAGTGTCGAGGGTATAAGGATTAGGGATAGGGTTGGAGGGTTTAGGGATAAGGGATTAGGGTTTAAGGCATAGTATCAAGCCCGTTGAGGGTTTAGGAATAGGGATAGTGTTTAGGGTTTAGGGATAGGGTTTAGGGTTGAGGGATTAGAGTGAAGGGTTGAGGGATTAGGATTTGACATTGAGGGTTGAGGGTTGAGGCTTTAGGGTTTAGGGTTTAGGGATAGGGTTGAGGGTCAAGGGATCAGAGTTAAGGGTTGAGGGATTAGGGTTAAAGTAGAGTGTTGAGGGTACAAGGATTAGGGATAGGGTTTGAGGGTTTAGGGATAAGGGATTAGGGTTTAAGGTATAGTATTAAGCCCATTGAGGGTTTAGGAATAGGGATAGTGTTTAGGCTTTAGGGATAGGATTTAGGGTTGAGGGATTAGAGTTAAGGGTTGAGGGATTAGGATTTGACATTGAGGGTTGAGGGTTGAGGCTTTAGGGTTTAGGGTTTAGGGATAGGGTTGAGGGTCGAGGGATTAGAGTTAATGGTTGAGGGATTAGAGTTAAGGGTTGAGGGATTAGGATTTGACGTTAAGGGTTGAGGGTTGAAGCTTTAGGGTTTAGGGTTTAGGGATAGGGTTGAGGATCGAGGGATCAGAGTTAAGGGTTGAGGGATTAGGGTTTGACGTTGAGGGTTGAGTACATTAAGGTTCAAGGATTAAGGGTTTCAGGATAGGGTTGAGGGTTGAGGGATTAGGATTAAAGTAAAGTGTCGAGGGTATAAGGATTAGGGATAGGGTTGGAGGGTTTAGGGATAAGGGATTAGGGTTTAAGGTATAGTATTGAGCCCATTGAGGGTTTAGGAATAGGGATAGTGTTTAGGGTTTAGGGATAGGGTTTAGGGTTGAGGGATTAGAGTTAAGGGTTGAGGGATTAGGATTTGACATTAAGGGTTGAGGGTTGAGGCTTTAGGGTTTAGGGTTTAGGGATAGGGTTGACAGTCAAGGGATCAAAGTTAAGGGTTAAGGGATTAGGGTTTGAAGTTGAGGGTTGAGTACATTGAGGTTCAAGGGTTGAGGGTTTCAGGATAGGGTTGAGGGTCGAGGGATTAGGGTTAAAGTAGAGTGTCGAGGGTATAAGGATTAGGGATAGGGTTGGAGGGTTTAGGGATAAGGGATTAGGGTTTAAGGTATAGTATCAAGCCCGTTCAGGGTTTAGGAATAGGGATAGTGTTTAGGGTTAGGGATAGGGTTTAGGGTTGAGGGATAAGAGTTAAGGGTTAAGGGATTAGGATTTGACGTTGAGGGTTAAGGGTTGAGTCTTTAGGGTTTAGGGTTTAGGGATAGGGTTGAGGGTCGAGGGATCAGAGTTAAGAGTTGAGGGATTAGGTTTTGACGTTGAGGGTTGAGTACATTGAGGTTTGAGGGTCGAGGGTTGTGGGATAGGGTTGAGGGTCGAGGGATTAGGGTTAAAGTAGAGTGTCAAGGGTATAAGGATTAGGGATAGGGTTGGAGGATTTAGGCATAAGGGATTAGGGTTTAAGGTATAGTATCGAGCCCATTGAGGGTTTAGGAATAGGTTTTAAGGTATAGTATCAAGCCTAGGATGAGTGCGATTCAAAGGAGTGGGTTGACGAATGGTACTTAAGTTATCTTAGATCACTTGACACGTATCGACCCCTGATGGCACTAGAACTAACATAGATGGAATCATCAGTTCACTTTGACCACATATCAGATCTAGTTCAACTAGGTAATATATCTATTTGCATAGTTTTTGAAATTCCTAATGTCATCTTACTTTGTAGTGTTTTTGTAATGTTGACTAATTTCATCTAATTTGCTACACATATCAATGTAGGGCACGTATATAAAGTTATTGCAGATGAAGATAATGAAGAGGGAACAAATTATTACTTATGTCATTGTGTTGAGGCCAAAAAGAAATTGGAGGCCCCAGTTACAAATGGAGAAAACATCGAATACCCTATAGGCTTAGTGGTTATTAATGGAACATGGCTTAGAAGGTACCCACATAAGAGTGTTAATGTTTGGATGTTTCAGGACTTTCACATGTATCAGAAGATTCTTCATTACTCGAACCTTGTTATGGCATCCAATGTTCATTTGATACAGTATCAGGGTAGACCTTTGATCAAAATCTTATGGAAGGTGCGTGAGTTTGACCATGAAGCAATACTTGACACAATAAAGAGTAGAGCAGATCTAGATGGTTCATTGGAATAATTTGTAAGTATTCACATTGATTTTGTAAAGTCATGTTACATTGAGTTGTAAGTATGCACATTAATTTGTAAGGTTTGTCTTTTTTTTTATTTCCTGCTGCACTTTTACACATATACACATTTTTACATCATCATGTTATGCTTCATGCGGTTAGACCTAAGTGATGGATGAAGTTGATTCTGAGAATAATGTATAAAATCTAGGTAATGTATAAAATATAGGTGTCTTGGTTTCTAACTAGATAATAGGTGTCACTAATTGTGATGTAGAGGCAATGGGATAGTTGGAGGATGACAAACTAGACAAGATTTCTTTATGCTCTAAAGCCCAAATTTTATGATCATTATACAAAAGTGGGAACAACAATTAGAGACTCTAAATTCTTCATGGAAAAGGTGATTTCAGATGCTATGGGACCCATTCCAATCATTGCCAAAGGCAGACCAAACTCAGGATTAACACTTCCTTCACAAACCCAAGAAATGGCTTGTAGCCCTAAAAAAGGAGAACAATCCTAATAACTTTTGATACAGATCTTCAAACATAGAACTTGGACAATCAGTAGATACCCATTTGGACTCCCTATCACATATCCAAAACTGGGTATAGGTTTGTTTTGGACGATATACCCTAACCTATAACTCCTCTCAATAACCTAGAGCCCCAATTAGGCCTAAAATACAAAGAGACCCCCCTTAAATTCACACACAAAACTCAACCAATGACTTGAGCACTTAGTATTCATGCCAAAACTATGAATTTTGTGGGTTTTGTCCTCCAACAATCTGTTGTTCCCAAAAATATCTCTATGGTTCCTTCTTTATGTCTCTAAACATCACCTTAACACATGGTTTTGTTAGGTTTCCTCAAAGAAAAATTCTTCTCCTCATATTTCCTACCAAAAAATCATCATAGCATACTAGAACAGACCTACTACAACCCATTCCACTAATCAAAAGTGAATCAAATCAGTGGAATGGCCAAAAAATGCATGTGTCTTAGGTCTTAGGTCTTAGGTCTTAGGTGAGGCCACATGAGCTTCCACCTTCACATGGTTTGCCTTGTCAGTATAGAATATTTATATTTCTTGAAGCTAAGGGAAGCACTTTTTCTTAATAGGAAAACTTTATCGACTTCAGTTGCACTAATGGTGTAGGGGCACCTAGGTTGTCATGCCTCCAAGAGGGGTCAAAAAATAAAATTTTGTTTTGATTGAGTCAATTGTATGTAATAAGGTCTTCTAAGACCATTTCATTTGTTTGTAAGTCACTTTGAGTCATTTGGGGTCGGTTTGAGTCTTTGAGTCCTATTGCAAAAAAGTGTCAATGTTGTCAAGTTGCACAAAGCAACTTTTGCATTTTTGGTGTCCTACTCCTAATGCCACCAAACTAACAGTTCCAACGCATCTGGATGGGTATCTTTAGGCTAGGTATGGCTCTATTTTTCACCCAAACATATCGAAACAGTCCGAGCTACATTGTACCAATGATATCCCTAAAGAGTCCAAAGTGCAAAAAGGTAGCAATCTTTGACAAGATGTTACTCAAAAATTGTGTCACTTAGAAACATTTTGTCTAAGGCAACACAATCACATAGAGTGTCTCTACAATAACCTCTTTTAGTTTTTTATATCTCTGATGTATTAACCCGTGGTGACAGGTTTTCTGCTGCCCCAAAAACTATCAGAAGGAGGCAGTGTAAAGTTGCAAAGGGGTGTAACTTTAGTCCTGCTCCTGATGCAACCAAATTGACTATTCCAACGCGTCTAGATGGGTACATTTACACTAGGCATGGTCCTATTTTTCACCCAAACATGTTGAAACAATCTGAGCTACATTGTACCGATGATATCCCTGAAGAGTCCAAAGTGCAAAAAGGTAGCAATCTTTGATGAGATGTTACTCGAAAACCATGTCACTTAGAAATATTTTGTCTAAGGCAACACGATCACATAGAGTGCCTCTACAATAACCTCTCTCAGTTTTTTATATCTCTGAGGCATTTGCCTATGGTGAAAGGTTTTCTACTACCCCAAAAATTGTCAGAAGGAGGCAGTGTAAAGTTGCAAATGGGTGTAACTTCATCCTGCTCTTGATGCGACCAAACTGATGGTTCCAACACGTCCAGATGGGTACATTTACGCTAGGCATTGTCCTATTTTTCACCCAAACATGTCGAAACAGTTTGAGCTACATTGTACCGACAATATCCCTGAAGAGTCTAAAGTGCAAAAAGGTAGCAATCTTTGACGAGATGTTACTCAAAAATTGTGTCACTTAGAAACATTCTATCTAAGGCAACATGAACACATAGAGTGCCTCTACAATAACCTCTCTCAGTTTTTTATATCTCTAAGGCATTTGCCTGTGGTGAAAGATTTTCTGCTACCCCAAAAATTGTCAGAAGGAGGCAGTGTAAAGTTGCAAAGGGGTGTAACTTTTGTCCTGCTCTTGATGCAACCAAAATGATTATTCCAATGCATCCAGATGGATACATTTATGCTAGGCATGGTCCTATTTTTCACCCAAACATGTCGAAATAGTCTGAGCTACATTGTACCAATGATATCCCTGAAGAGTCCAAAGTGCAAAAAGGCAACAATCTTGATGAGATGTTACTCAAAAACTATGTCACTTAGAAACATTCTGTCTGAGACAACGTGATCACATAGAGCGCCTCTACAATAAACTCTCTCAATTTTTTATATCTCTGAGGCGTTTGCCCGTGGTGAAAGGTTTTTTGCTGCCCCAAAAATCGTTAGAAGGAGGCAGTGTAAAGTTGCAAAGGGGTGTAACTTTTGTCCTGCTCTTGATGCAACCAAAATGATTATTCCAATGCATCCAGATGGATACATTTATGCTAGGCATGGTCCTATTTTTCACCCAAACATGTCGAAATAGTCTGAGCTACATTGTACCAATGATATCCCTGAAGAGTCCAAAGTGCAAAAAGGCAACAATCTTTGATGAGATGTTACTCAAAAACTATGTCACTTAGAAACATTCTGTCTGAGACAACGTGATCACATAGAGTGCCTCTACAATAAACTCTCTCAATTTTTTATATCTCTTAGGCGTTTGCCCGTGGTGAAAGGTTTTCTGCTGCCCCAAAAATCGTTAGGAGGCAGTGTAAAGTTGCAAAGGGGTGTAACTTTTGTTCTTCTCCTTGTGTGGCCAAACTAATAGTTCCAACGTGTCTAGATGGGTACGTTTAGGCTAGGCATGGTCCTGTTTTGTACCCAAACATGCCAAAACAGTCCGAGCTAGATGAAAACTTTTTACCCACCTCATCCTACAATCATTATAATTGTTCTCAAAAGACATCATCAAAACATGAAAAAACTCCAAGACTTGTAGTTATAAGTTGATTTCCTCCAAGGTGCCAATGTGAGGTTGTTTTGATGGAAAAGGGCACCTTGATTCATGATGTTGAATCTCCTTCCTCCTAGGCGCCAAAATGGATAGTTTAGACAAGAAAAGGCACATTAGTATACTTAGATCATTTCTTGGCAATTTGATGGCTTCAATCACTTGTTCAAACCTATAGGAGACCATTTTACACTTAGGCGCTAGATCTTAGGATTTAGAACATCTTCCTTCAAGGCACCAAATGAGGTTATTTAGACACAAAAGTGCGCCTCCATATAAGATGCTTATTCTCCTTCCACTTAGGTGCTCATTCATGATGATCCAAGTGACAATAGGCGCCTAGACTTCCTTTGGTAAGATTTAGTCATTTTGAAGGTTCTAACACTAGGCACTACAGTTGGAAGTGATTTGAAGTTCATTTTGCTCTAGGCGCCCAAAATGGATGGTGGAAACAAGAAAAGGTGCCTAGGCTTCTTTTGATGATTTTCAAAGTCTTCCTAAGTTATATTATGTTATATTGACCCTTAGGCGCATATGGATGATCTAGGATGACTCTAGGCACATATCCAAGGTGATATCTTTTTAGACGCAATCTTCACTAAGTTTAGACTTCACTTTACATCAAGGTGCCAAAATGGATAGTTTAGATAGAGGCAAAAATGTGCCTAGAGGTATGATGCTCAGTTTGATGTGTTTGATCAACTTTGATAATCAAGATGAATTACCTCCCTTAAGGCACCCTCCTTTATACTTTGAAACATCCTTTCAATATCAAGGTGCAATTTTGAGGTGGTTTGGATGATGAAAGGCGCCTTGAGTTCTAGGCAGAGTTTTGAGTTTGTGCAAGTAGAGAAATGCATCTAAGGTCTTAAAGAAAATTTGTGCCTAAAACTAAAAATCCCTGAGGTATGACTTATGGAAGCCTATAGCCCCAATGTTATGTTGCATACTAAAATTAGGTAAGACTCAATGTAATCTCATAACCTCACCTTATATGCAAGAGGAATTACATTTAATAACCACAATGGTCATTAGGTGCTCATAAGCATATGATTTTGACTATCTTATTCAAAACAAAAAACATACTCTTTACATCCCAATATGGTATAATAACAAGAAATTAAGATATATTTTCAATTGACCAACTCATAAAGAATATTAATATTTTTTGTTCAACATGATGATTCATTTTTTTTTTAAATACAACTTTTATCTTTTAGTTCCAAAATGAGGTTTAGGTGATACTTGAATAACAATAGCTAGCTTATTGGATCAACAAACATCCTATGTAATACAATTGGACTTTAAATATTTGAAGTAGCCATCTACAAATATCCATTCAAATGTGGATTTATAATGCAAGTATGGACGCCATCAATAAAAAAGATTTGTATTAACCAAATATCCATATAGGCATACATCAATATCTGTCGATATAAGTATAACATATATACAAAATAGCCATATAGGCTTACAAGAATACCATATAGGCATATAATGTCAACTATATGCAATACAAAATATATGTCCACAAATGCCATATAGGCATACAACAAAGGAACACAATAAAAAGTCATTCCCCTCTGGCTAGTGAAGAGAATAGATCACGGGTAGCCTTTGATCTTCTAGGGGATGGACACGCATATGTGGGTGGTCTACTACGAACCTAAGGGCTGCTCCTATTTAGTTCTTCCTGCATCTTTAGTTGTTACAATAAAAAGTATAGACATTAATATATAGAAATTACATGTTATAAAAAATGTGTCACGTCTCAAATTCTGATACAGTATGAACTTACTATATTTAGAACTATTTATGGATAATTATGTGTGGATTAAATAAATGTTAAGTAATGGACTTGAATTAAATAAATAAACACTTAGTTTATGTTGATTTGAATTAACTAGATGGTATTTTATTTTAATTTGAAAGATGAAATAAGTGAATATTATTTGAAATGATAAAGTGAATATTATTTTATTAAATAAATTGTTATGCTTCGGTTATGCTTTGGCTATTGGTCACTAACCTATTAATGGAAATTTGAGTTTCATGAGTTGCAGGTTGTCGAAGACAAGGGTGTGGTCAAGGTTGAGGTGGTTAGCTCCCTCGCAGGGTTAGGATGGAGGGGATACTCTCGAATACACACACACACACACACACACATGTAGATGGCATGTAGATGCATTAGTGTTGCTTTAATAAAATGTTGTTCCTTAGTATTTTGTTAGAAAAGATTCTTTTTTTTTTTAGTTATTATTTTATTTATATTAAAAATATTATAAAGTAAAATTAAATTATATATTTCTATAGATATATATTTACATATTTTATTTTAAATAATATGTGAATTATAAAGTAAATTAAATTATATAATTATATAGACATATATTTATATATTTTATTTAAATTGTATGTGGGAAAATAATAATAATAATAATTATTATTATTATTATTTTAAAAATAAGTTAGGTGCCAAATTTATTATTAAAATCATATTAGATATTAAGCTTATGTCTTTTTGGAATTAAAATTATTATTTTCTTTTATTTCCAAGAAGTAATGACAAAGCAGTTTTAAAATTAGAAAAAATTTGCTTTATGCTAGAATCAAAAACTAAGAACTTAGAAAAAGATAGAAATCTAAAAAGATTCAAAATAGAAAAAGATAAAATCGTTACAAAAATTAGAAAGTGAAAATGGAAAGTATTTGGGAAAAGAAGAAATAAAGTAATTTAAATAAAAGATTTAACTCTCATTATTTAGACACAGAAAATAGGCACAGGAATTTGGAAGCCAAAGGGAAAATTAGTGTAAAAAGAGAGAACAAAGAAGAGTAGGAATTACAGAGGAAAGAAGAACAAGAAAAAAAAAAAAAAAAAGATCAACAACAGAAAGCATTACTAGGTTCTATGCACATCCATTTTGCCAATATTTGATTATTTATGGGAAATATTAAATCCATTGCATTTATTAATTGGTATTTTAAAATTATATATATATTTACCTCTTAAAATTGCTACTGTATATTTTGGTATTTTGCCATATAATTATGAAATTACCCTGAATGCATATTTCTCAGATATATATATTTAATGGTGACTGTATTATTAAATTAGATTATTATATTAATAAATTATAAATTATATAAATAAACGGTATATATATGTGTGTGTGCGTGTGGTAATATACGAATCATGTATTAAAAATCTTTGTGAAAATGGAATAACTGTTGGATGCAGCGTTTAAAGTTTATTGGAAGTATGAATAAAAATTTAAATAAACAAACCAAGATATGTGTTATTTTATTTTAAATTTTTCATTTAGATTCCTGTGTAAGTTTTTCACGTGAATTTCAATCACCATTAAAATTTATAGCATCTACTATTTATTTAAAGGCATTTTGCTGAAGTTTAACTTACGCTGTGCTTAAAGTCCGCTGGATGTATATATATTCTTGATCTCTTTGATATATATATAGTTATTAATATACATGGAATTAAATTATTATATATATATTTAGTTTATGTGATCAGAAATACTTTTATTTAATACTATATATATATATATATATATATATATATATATATATATATATATAAAATATATTATAGTATGCTGGAATTAAATTATTATATATATATTTATATATCTATGTTCAGCTTACTTTAACTTCTGATAGAAATATAATTGTTGAGTTGGGTTTAGATAATTTAATATATATGAATATATAACTATATATAGATATATATTATCTTATAAACAAGTTGTAGTCTGTAGTTTGAATATAAATTAAATTTATTATTCTTTCAAATTGGACAAATAAGGTCTTTTATTGATTTCAAACTTTCTCTATTAGTTCCGCAGAAAAACATGATTTAATGTGATCATCATTGTCCAACTTTTTATCTATAAAAATTGCCAAAACCAATAGGATGAAAATAGACCAAAACTGAAGTAAACTCATAGAATCAATTTATTATTACCCAATTAGAAAACCTCTCTTTTCGACAGATCATTATAAACCATCCGAATTTGAAAATTTAGATAACATGCAAATGAATAAATCTCTCTTGGACAAATCACTATTTTAACTTTGGACTATGAATTACACCTTCTTTCTGGGTCTATAGTATGTTTTGTGAGTTACTTTACTTCTGGGACAGGATGCCGAATGTGGGCTCCAGAGACGGTAATCTACTTTTTCTAGATTACCATTTTATTTTGTTAAGCTTGGCCAAGCTGATAGACCATTGAAAAAGATGGATTTGAAAAGCCTAGAATTATATATATATATATGTCTTTGCCACATCCTATTGCGAGAGTTATGTCATTTCTAGTATAGTTTAGGAATGCATACAGGCACTAGGCATGCATCGAGAGCTCCCTCCTGCCTTTACCATTCTGGGTTGCTAGGCTCCTCTTGCAGGGTCGGTGCTTCCTTCAAGTTAGGAAGGAAACCAGGGAAGTCTAGTGCTTCGTGGCTGGGTGGAAAAAGCACCTTGACCACATTCTTGACCTCAACTTGCGGAAGACCATTGGGGTCATGGCGATTGAGATCAGAGGATTCTTTTATATATATGATTCATATGGATATACTTGTATTAATTTTGTATGGCTTGCTCAAGCCCAATTGTAATTGTACTTTTATTGAAGTAACTGAAATATTGATACAATCTCTTGTAACATGGAATCAAATGTCTTGAAAACACCCTTTTTGGTGAAAGTATATGGAAATGTAATTTATTGATTGATTAAATTTGTACTTCATTATTGGAACTTGCTATCTTTATGCAACTATGAATATTTGAGTATTGAATCATTTTTCTTTCCAAATTTAGAATTGCATTTTCTTTTGAGTTACTAGTTTTAGTAAGTAAGATTTTAGCATCATTACATTTGGTATCAGAGCTCCCAGGTTCAACACTCAGGCCTGGAGTCTCCTACGCTTAGTAATGCAAACTTGTCGATGACCTAAAGTTGTAGGTGCATCGAGTATATTGAAGACCCTAGTTATGGGTTAAAGATTCTTTTGATGAGATGGAATCTTGTTGATTCTTAGATGGTTCAGTTGGAACCAAGTAGAAGCTTAGATGTAGTTTGATCATTCTATGTCTAGAAATGTTATTAACTGATTTAGTCCCCATCGCTTCAGTTGTGTTTGCCATAGGATTCTCTACAAAAATGATGGATTGGAAATCATTTTGGAATTAAAAGGGTGAATGATGAGGTAAGTTGGATAGCTATACCTGATTCGGGAAGATATGGTGACAGCACAAGAGTGACAATGTGAATTAATAGAAAAATATTGAGAAGAGAGATCTCTTTGATAACGTAAAGGTTGGATAAGTTGATAAGAGGAAGAAGGAAAATCACCTGTGAAATAAAGTTGACAATGTTGGATACATTTTTTTGGTTGAGCCTTCTTGGAGGAAGGAAATCTTACGATGGATGTTTTAAAAGTAAGAATGTTTGTATCAGTACTAGGCTTTGGGCAAGTTGAATGTTGAGAAACATCTTATCTTTCAGGATGTGAGTATGGATCTAGTAGAATCCATGAGAACTTTGGAGAATGCATGGTTAAGATGTTTAAGGATCTTCGTTAATGATTCATGATAGAAGTTATTCCGATCTATCTTATAGGCAAGAATGATGGATGTTGTGAGTCTTGTATGCTTGATTGTTATTAGTGTCGATGATTCGTAGTATTGTTGTCTCTGTGCGAGTGATGCACTAGAGTAAGTTATTGATTCTTTTGAGCACTTGAGTAATGATTGCCTTCATAATTTGTGTATGAGATGCCACCTTTTGTATTCATTGAGTTATATGGGTCGAGTGATGATCCCTATAATCATGCATGTTATGCATATTTCATATTTTGTGCAAGAGATGCACTTATCATAATTATTATACTTGTACTTGAATGAGTAATGTTCATAGAAAGTAATGCCTTGTGCAAGTGATGCACTACAAGTATGTGTGATATACTTTTCGTGAATGATGCATATGTATTCTTACCTTGTGTGAGCTATGCACCTAGGGTTCGTGTATTCATGATTGCTAATTATTCATGCTATGTGCACTGTGTGACTGCGTGTTCATGAATGAGTAATGTTATATATTTGTTCTCATATGGTACTTCATAACTTAGTAAGCAAGTGATACATTAGGAATAAGGAATGCTTATAAAATAGATGTGTGGAAAATTTTCTTGTTTGAATTGAAAAGTATTTTGAAGAATTGCAGTATGTATTATTTGAAATGAATTAGGCACTTAATAATATGCAGTCTACTTCTATACAAATGAAACTTAGTTTTACTTTAAGAAAACTTGAAAGGATCTTTTTGGCAATTTAGTCATTTATTATGTGATGATGATTTGACTTATCTATGATTGTTTATCTTTCATGACCATAATTATTTCTCTATGTTATTGAAGATCTTCTTATCACCTTTTCTATAATGATGATGAGTTTCTTTGACTAAATATTTCAAAATTTGACAAACCTTTCTTGACGGTTTTGATTGTGTTTGATTATGTGTAAATTCTTTCTTGTCAACCACATTAGTTGGTTGGTGACGAAACTTGATAACCTTTGATGAGATGCTGACCTTTTACATTCAGGATTTAATGTTGAATCTAGTTTTTTTTTTCAAAAATTCCTTGTTGACTAAGTCGGTCAAATAATAAACTTTGTCAACCAAGTGTTGACTTCCATTCTCAATGTCAAACCCTTAAGGCTAGTGTAATCTTTTTAACTGATTATATTTATGGCAACCTTCTATGTTGAGTTGATAGCAATTGTTGAAGTCTTTCCTTGCTTAACCATTTTCAATCAATTAAAATGAAGTGGCTTCACTTACTTTTGAGATTTGACTCTCCATGATTTAAAAGTTTGAATGTCTACCTTTGAGATTTAATTCTCTTTTGACTTAAGAGTCTTGTTGATATAAAATACATCTATTGAAATATTCCTTTTGATTTAGTGATGAAAACTATGATGATCCTTTTGACTTTCAATGAACTAGTTTTCTTGATCATCTTGTTTAGTGCTACTTAATCTATGAATTAGTATCAAGATCATGATGACCTACATAACCTCCAATATTCTTGGTTTAGTGTTGTCATCAAGTTAAAATTCTTATTCTAGTATGGATGATCTTTTGTGAGTGATGATCTTCAATGATTTAGTATTGAAGACTTGTTGATCTTCGATGATCTTCTTATCTTTTATGTTGCTGATCATGTTGATGATCTTGTTGTAATTTATTGTTGAAACACATTTTAAAATGTAGTGTTGATATTTCCTTGAATCTTAATGATTGAAAATTTTTCTTTTTGTTTAGTGTTGTTTATTTTCCAATGATGATAACAAGCAGTACGGGATGCTTGTTTATCATCATAGTGGTAATTATTCAGATGTCTCATGCTAGTAGGCATGTTGACAAAATGAACAAATTGTATTCTTTCTATATGGGTGACTTTTTGCGATTTAGTACATAGTTATACCTCTTGAGTAAGTATGTTGGATAGAAATCAATGGTATGCAAATGTCTTAGCTTGTGATAAGACTTGTTTGAATCTTTGTATGTAGAAATGATAAGAAACAATGATGTCTAACATCTAGATCCAAGCTAGAAGAATAGAGATCCTAGAACAAGGAGTATGTAGACTTGTATGCATGTGATCAGATTTGGAATAATTATAACTTCATTTATGTAATAAAAGATGTGGTGTTTGATGTATAGATCAATGAAAAATACCTTGAGTAGGTAGCAATTTTGCATAACTTGAGTTATGATTAATATATCTTCTTAAGTGTTGACATTTCTAGGGTACAATTATATGATACCTGGTTTAATAAATACTTCTATATAGGACAACTATGTAAAACTTTAGAAATGATAGTGGGTTAGAACTAGAATGTTAAGGAGTGGATCTCCTAGCTTAATTGGTTGTGCATATGAATGAATCTAGGATTTGAACTTTTATCTTCCTTTATTACTTAATTTTGGAATTGCACTCATAATTTGTGTACTTTATCCAAGTAATACATTTTGTGTGATGAATTTGTAAATAATAATTATCTCTTCATGCTTGACTTATCTATAAAGGTTCAATGCAATCCTGTTTGTGCTAATGAAATAGCTTCAAAAAGGTTATTTAATTTTACCTACTAATGATCTAACTACTTGTGCAAGTGATGATTGTTAGACACAAGGACTTGTTGTTTAAGCATCAGGTACTTTTGAAATAATCAACCTCTTGGTTAGGTGGACTAGTCATAACGTTAAGGTAAAAACAAGTTGGAAAAAGGTATGCAATTGTTTTATGTTCAATATATTTGAAATTTCAGCATAAACTTTTTCTTTTTGTATAATTATGACTTAGTTATGTTATTGATATTGGTTGTATAAGATTTTTTTTTATGAAGATATGTTGTAATAAGACATCGAGACGATGTCTCTTCCAAGTGGGGAAGGATGTCACGTCTCAAATTCTAATACAGTATGAACTTACTATATTTAGAACTATTTATGGATAATTATGTGTGGATTAAATAAATGTTAGTTAATGGACTTGAATTAAATAGATAAACACTTAGTTTATGTTGATTTGAATTAACTAGATGGTATTTTATTTTAATTTGAAAGATGGAATAAGTGAATATTATTTGAAATGATAAAGTGAATATTATTTTATTAAATAAATTGATATGCTTCGGTTATGCTTTGGCTATTGGACACTAACCTATTAAATGGAAATTTGAGTTTCATGAGTTGCAGGTTGTCGAAGACAAGGGTGTGGTCAAGGTTGAGGTGGTTAGCTCCCTGGTAGAGTTAGGATGGAGGGGATACTCTCGAATACACACACACACATGTAGATGGCATGTAGATGCATTAGTGTTGCTTTAATAAAATGTTGTTCCTTAGTATTTTGTTAGAAAAGATTCTTTATTTATTTTTAGTTATTATTTTATTTATATTAAAAATATTATAAAGTAAAATTAAATTATATATTTTTATAGATATATATTTACATATTTTATTTTAAATAATATGTGAATTATAAAGTAAATTAAATTATATAATTATATAGACATATATTTATATATTTTATTTAAATTGTATGTGGGAAAATAATAATAATAATTATTATTATTATTATTATTTTAGAAATAAGTTAGGTGCCAAATTTATTATTAAAATCATATTAGATATTAAGCTTATGTCTTTTTGGAATTAAAATTATTATTTTCTTTTATTTCCAAGAAGCAATGACAAAGCAGTTTTAAAATTAGAAAAATCTGCTTTATGCTAGAATTAGAAACTAAGAACTTAGAAAAAGATAGAAATCTAAAAAGATTCAAAATAGAAAAAGATAAAATCCTTACAAAAATTAGAAAGTGAAAATGGAAAGTATTTGGGAAAAGAAGAAATAAAGTAATTTAAATAAAATATTTAACTCTCATTATTCAGACACAGAAGGCACAGGAATTTGGAAGCCAAAGAGAAAATTAGTGTAAAAAGAGAGAACAAAGAAGAGTAGGAATTACAGAGGAAAGAAGAACAAGAAAAGAAAAAAAAAAGATCAACAAAGAAAGCATTACCAGGTTCTATGCACATCCATTTTGCCAATATTTAATTATTTATGGGAAATATTAAATCCATTGCATTTATTAATTGGTATTTTAAAATTATATATATATTTACCTCTTAAAATTGCTGCTGTATATTCTGGTATTTTGCCATATAATTATGAAATTACCCCGAATGCATATTTCTCATATATATATATTTAATGGTGACTGTATTATTAAATGAGATTATTATATTAATAAATTATAAATTATATATATAAACGATATATATATATATATATGTGTGTGTGTGTGTGTGTGTGTGGTAATATACAAATCATATATTAAAAATCTTTGTGAAAATGGAATAACCATTGGATGCAGCGTTTAAAGTTTATTGGAAGTATGAATAAAAATTTAAATAAACAAACCAAGATATTTGTTATTTTATTTCAAATTTTTCATTTAGATTCTTGTGTAAGTTTTTCATGTGAATTTCAATCACAATTAAAATTTATAGCATCTGCTATTTATTTAAAGGCATTTTGCTGAAGTTTAACTTACGCTGTGCTTAAAGTCCGCTGGATGTATATATATTCTTGATCTCTTTGATATATATATATAGTTATTAATATACATGGAATTAAATTATTATATATATATATTTAGTTTATGTGATCAGAAATACTTGTATTTAATACTGTTTATATATATATATATATATATATATATATATATTGCTATAAAATATATTGTAGTATGCTAGAATTAAATTATTATATATATATATATATATATTTATATATCTATGTTTAACTTCTGGTAGAAATATAATTGTTGAGTTGGGTTTATATAATTTAATATTTATGAACATATAACTATCTATAGATATATATTATCTTATAAACAAGTTGTAGCCTGTAGTTTGAATATAAATTAAATTTATTATTCTTTCAAATTGGACAAATAAGGTCTTTAATTGATTTCAAACTTTCTATATTAGTTCCGCAGAAAAACATGATTTAATGTGATCATCATTGTCCAACTTTTTATCTATAAAAATTGCCAAAACCAATAGGATGAAAATAGACCAAAACTGAAGTAAACTCATAGAATCAATTTATTATTATCCAATTAGAAAACCTCTCTTTTCGACAGATCATTATAAACCATCCGAATTTGAAAATTTAGATAACATGCAAATGAATAAATCTCTCTTAGACAAATCACTATTTTAACTTTGGACTATGAATTACACCTTCTTTCTGGGTCTATAGTATGTTTTGTGAGTTACTTTACTTCCGGGACAGGATGCCGAATGTGGGCTCCAGAGACGGTAATCTATTTTTTCTAGATTACCATTTTATTTTGTTAAGCTTGGCCAAGCTGATAGACCATTGAAAAAGATGGATTTGAAAAGCCTAGAATTATATATATGTCTCTGCCACATCCTATTGCGAGAGTTATGTCATTTCTAATATAGTTTAGGAATGCATACAGGCACTAGGCATGCATCGAGAGCTCCCTCCTACCTTTACCGTTCTAGGTTGCTAGGCTCCTCTTGCAGGGTCGGTGCTTCCTTTGAGTTAGGAAGGAAACCGGGGAAGTCTAGTACTTCGTGGCTGGGTGGAAAAAGCACCTTGACCACATTCTTGACCTCAACTTGCGGAAGACCATTGGGGTCATGGTGATTGAGATCAGAGGATTCTTTTATATATATGATTCATATGGATATACTTGTATTAATTTTTTATGGCTTGCTCAAGCCCAATTGTAATTGTACTTTTATTGAAGTAACTGAAATATTGATACAATCTCTTGTAACATGGAATCAAATGTCTTGAAAACACCCTTTTTGGTGAAAGTATATGGAAATGTAATTTATTGATTGATTAAATTTGTACTTCATTATTGGAACTTGCTATCTTTATGCAACTATGAATATTTGAGTATTGAATCATTTTTCTTTCCAAATTTAGAATTGCATTTTCTTTTGAGTTCCTAGTTTTAGTAAGTAAGATTTTAGCATCATTACAAAATGAAACATTTAACAAAATAATCACTACCGCTACCATATAATCTGTCTCCTCACTTGCCTCAGTAGTAGGAATGGGCCGTGGTGATGTCATGTCCTATAGAAACCATTCAGATAGAAATTAAACTTCAAATCAATAATCTTTTGATTTTTCAAAAATAAACAACTATAACAATGAATGTAAATTGAAATTTACTAATCTGCCTCATACCCCTGTCAATGCCATGGAGCTATGAATCGCAGAGGTCACACCATGCTCCATTGCCCTATGAACATCGGGAGGTGTCTCCGCAGCCTACATCATCTGAAAATAAAACATTATTTAATTACGAAAACTATAATAGTGATGCAAATCATGGCTCCTAACATACACACACGTTCATCTAAACATGGAAGTACACACAATAAAGCACACAAGTCACATACAAAAATCTAGTAAGTACAATTCATTCATTAAACTATTTATTTTATTACCTTCGTGAAGCTTTGAAGTCCACCATGGCTGGTAGGTGTTGCTGTGAAATCTCCAATATTAACCTATTCAACATCCAAAATCAGATATTAGAATATCATTCATATAACGATGCTATTCACATGTAATATTTATAATTGTTTACTAGTTACATACCCCAACAATAGATGATCTAGTGTAATATGTAGGTGGAGAACCACTGAAAACTGCATCAACGCTATGACCCTAAAATTTCATTAAAATCATCAAACTAAATTAGTTAATCTTGCATTTCAAAAATGAAATTTAATAAATTAAATTCAATAAACTTGCTAATATTTACCTAAGTATCAAGGCTGAAAGTCTCACTTAGGAGGGTATCTGTCATCACCATCTGCTCAGCTGCAGATGTAGCCTGTGCACCTGCGTCCTGACTATCCATGGGGTCATAATCACAGGCTGACTTGCAAGTCTGACAAGCATGGGGTGGGACCCTACTCCTCGCACTATCTCCCAACCCACTCTGTGCTATAGGACTGGCATGCTCTATGATGCTCTGGGTCAAGGCACTAATGGATTGAAGTGTATCGACCTCAACACTCTCCTTCACAATGGAAGGGATAGAAAGATGCTCATGGGCTAGTCTGCTAATTACTCATCTCACTGCCCGCTATGGGTCAGCACGTACCCCTGGTCTATCTTGTGTTGACCCTCCACCTCTACCCTGGAAGTCCTACATATCAAAATAGTTTGGCACTTTATTGAGGACAAACTCGCAGTAGAGTTTCCTCAAAAAGTATTGCGGGACCTCATTATTATATCATGGAGGATGATCAAAAACCATCCACCACCTCTACCCAAAATTGTCCCTTATCACTTGGTTGTTGTACCAATGGATAGGGAACCTCTTGCATGTAATGGATGGAGGTTGATTTGTTTGTGGGTTTGTGAAAATCGAACACAAGTCTAATTTTGTAATTTGTAATTTTTTCACATCTTGGTATGACAGCTTTTCTGCATAATAGTCTCTAAACTCTCTCCTCTTATCTGTCCAACTAGATATTTTCTTGATAATTGAATCTAAATTTGATAACATACATTCAATAGATTCAGCAAGTGTGGAACTATGCAAGGTTGAAGTGGAAGGATCTTTCAACCTTACAATTATATCACCAATTTCTTTTTTATTGTTTTCAATTTGCCCCATTAGATTTTCTTGTGTTCTAGGGGCATGTAGAGGAATGGATGGAGGAGGTTGTTGTTCCACAGGTATTTCCTCCTCATGATTTTGTGGATTTTGAGGAGGAGGAGGAGGTACATTAACATTTCCTGACAATTAATGAAATTTACATCAAAAATCAACTCAAACCTACCTATTTAGAAACAAATTCAAACAAAAAAAACTCACTCCTTTGGCGTGCTCGACGTCGTGGCGGTATTTTCCTGACAAATCAGTAAGATTTTGGTGTTGAATTGACTTTTCCAAAATGCGAGCATGCTTCTTAGGGTTTGCAGGTCGTGGGTATAGAAGAAAACAAAGAAATGAAATGAGCACAAATGGTCTTTTTTTAATTTATAGCTAGTCATAACGCGCTCGCATTATAACGCGAACATGTTATGGTTTGGTTTTGACGAGCCTTAGCCTCATCATTACCAAACCATAATGCAAGCGCGTTATAACGTGCTTGCGTTATGCATTAAACATTTTTGAAAACAGTTTAGCCACTTTTTGGCCCTCCAACTTTTTGCACTTACCCAACACCTTCTTCCATTGTTCTACAGTTAGAACAGACAGAAAAGAAAGAAGATGCAGTTCAGTTTCCTTCTACCCCTGAGAAGATTGAACTGACAGACCCTATGAGACCTGATAATGAGGAGAGCTCTAGCAGTTCTGAAAGCTTAGAAGAAGAAGCAGGACCTCAACCTCAGTCATTGAGGAGGTCTACATGAACAAGAAAGCAACTTGATAGGCTTGGTTAATCATTACTTGATTCTAGTTGTGCTTTTTCTTTACTTACTAACATTGATGAGCCTAGAACTATGAAAGAGGCTATGGGCATGAAAGATGTAGGTTCCTGGAAGGAGGCCATGGAAGATGAGATGGCTTCTTTAGAGAAGAATAAAACATGGGACTTGGTGCCTTTTCTTGAAGGACAAAAACCCATTGGAGGCAAATGGGTGTTCAAGAAGAAATTCGGTACAGATGGCAGTGTTGAAAAGTACAAGGATAGATTGGTTGTGAAGGGGTACTCACAACTGGAGGGAATTGATTATGGTGAAATTTTATCTCCCGTTGCAAAGCTGACATCCATTCAATTCTTGTTATCTCTTGCAGCTGCTTATGACTTAGAGGTAGAACAGATGGATGTGAAGATAGCTTTCCTTCATGATGATTTGGAGGAAGAGATTTACATGTCACAGCTAGAGCATTACATAGAGAAAGGTAAAGAAAATTTGGTTTGCAAGTTGAAAAAGTCTTTGTATGTTTTGAAGTAGTCTTCCTAGGATGTGGTACTTGGAGTTTGATGCCTTTATGTTGTTGATTGGTTATCTGAGATCAAAATCATATCATTATGTTTATTACAAGTTTGACAATGATTGCATTCTCATTATAGCATTGTATTTTGACGATATGTTGTTGATTAGGAATGGTAAGAATATGATTTTTTATTTGAAGTCTCAGTTGTTAGCACAGTTTGAGATGAAAAATCTTGGGGCAGCTAGGTACATTCTAGGAATGGAAATTAGAAGAGACAGAGCAAACAAAAAACTTTGGTTAAGCCAAAGTAAGTATGTGAAGACTGTGTTAGATAGGTTCAACATGGCAGATTGTAGACCATTGTGTGTTTCTGTTTCATTGGGGACAAAGTTGTCTATTAGTGATTGTCCAAAATCTCCTAGTGAGGTGGAGGACATCAGCAGAGTACCTTATGCTAGTGTTGTTGGTAGTTTAATGTATGCTATGGTCTGCACAAGACCAGACATTGCCCAAGCAGGGGGAGTCCTTAGTCGATTTATGGCTAATCCTGGAGGAGTACATTGGGATGCAGTTAAGCGAGTGTTTAGATATTTGAGGGGTACTTCCAAGTATTCCATATGCTATCATAGTAATGCTACAAAACCTCTGCATTCAGTTTGTATTCTTGGATTTGTTAATTTTGATTGGGCAGGTGACATTGACAGTAAGAGATCCACCAATGCCTATGTGTTCACAATGTTTGGTGGTGCAATTAGTTGGATGAGTAAGCGACAACCTATGGTTACTTTGTCCATGATAGAAGCTAAGTATATGGAAGCAACTCATACTTACAAGGAAGCCATTTTGCTTAAGAGATTGTGTTCAGGTATTGGTGTTGATGCAGGACAGATTACGATTTGTTGTGACAGTTAGAATGTGATTTGCCTTGCGAAGAATCCAACTTTCCATGCCAGAACAAAGCATATTGATGTATAGTTTCACTTCGTGTGAGACATGGTAGAGGATGGGAAGGTAATTTTGGAGAAGGTAGATACTTTGAAGAATGTTGCAGATGCATTGACAAAGCCAGTGGGCACAAAGAAGTTTAGATGGTGTTCGGAGTCTATGGGCCTCTCGGCCTATAGCAGTTAAATCTAGTTAATTCTATTGGCTCTTACAAGGTGTTCAACAAGTGGGAGAATGTTGGGATTTAAGGTGTCTCAACCTTGGTAATTCCTTGTATTATTTATTGTATTTATTTATTTATTGCCTATTGTATAATTAGGATGTAAATCCTATGTTGTCATCTTGTGGGATTTGGCACAGTGATGTGTCATCCTACATGGCATATGACCACATGTAAATTTGTCCTCACATGAGGAGATAGGCATCCCACTTAGTGGTAGGAATATTTTTCCATGTGATGGCATCTTGGAATGTGTGTAAGGGAATATTGACCAAAACAGTCATGACAGATTCCTATGACAAAGTTATGACATGTAAAAGTCATAAATAGAAGATCTAATGACAGGTATGGACATGTGTCGAGAAGCATCTTTGAAAAAGGCATCTTTGGGTGCCCCAAGGTGGACTATGACATGTTGTAAGAGAATATGCTATTTATAGCCTATGTATGACATATTCTCTTACAACTGTAAGTTATGACAGCTATGATAGATTCTATGATGGTTGTAAGAGTCGTAAGAGTATCTGTCATAGCCCATTTTAGAAATAGGTGACCTCCTTGGGATGGGGTGATTTGACAAGTATCAGAAACATCCTACAGTGTTGGACAAGTGTCCATAGGCATGGGTTTTGGTCCATGAGGCCATGTTGGACGTCCATCTCAATGTGGAGCCATTTTTGCCTTGTATTTTCTATATAAACAGGTGCTTTGGAGAGGTAATGTATTATAGGTTTGACAGGTATTATTATGCTATCAGATCATCTCTAGATACAAGTGTCAAAGACTCCTACAAGAGCATTGGCTCTGTGATTGTATTGTAACCTTAATTTTTTAGGGAATACATTTGAGCTATGTTTTGGAGTGTGGGGTTTTTCACCCATAAGGGTTTTCCCCATGTATATCTTGTGTCTCTCTTCTTCTGTCTTACATTCTTGTGTATGTGTTTGCTGCAATATCTCTATGAGTGGGTTAACACAGCTATAAATAGAGCACTCTCCTCCCCTCATTAGATTAGTGTAGGAAGCATTTTTTGTACACCTAGCTTCCTTTCAACTTCGTCCCTAATACTTGTATTCATCTTGTTGTTATTTGACCTTTCTCTAGTGTTTTTCATCCATTCCCACTCTTAGGAGTCCTCTAGAGGACCTCCCATGCCATCTCCAACTTTTGAGTTTCTAGTTCTGGTCAACCTATACAAATCTCCCCTCTTATTTCTGGATCTATCCCAATAGATTTGACTTTTACAAGTGGAGATTTGGATTTTGAGCCCCTTTTGACCAGTTTTTGGAGGCAATTCACCTCCTTTTTCCCTAACTAACAATCTCCAACCCTATTTGTCAACCTAGGACCTTCCCTCTGTGGGTCACCCATGGGTCACCCCTGAGTGACCAAGATTGGTGAAAGGGGCAACCCTGGGTGGCTGTCATTTTTCTATCCACGAAAGAACTTGAGTTGTTTACTCGAAAAAGGTTTGTTTTGACCTGTTTTTCTTCCTGTTTGCATGAGTTTTCAGTCTAAACATAGAATTAGCTATTCCAAGCCTCCAAGCATGCATAATTATCTCTTTTTATCTCAACATTTCAACTCATGTATTCTTGTTAACTCCATTTCTTCTTCAGTGATAAGCTATATTGGCTTGATCACTCCCTAATTAACCCAGATCACTCATTGGTCTTTTGAGTCAACTTTCCAATAAAGGGAGTTAAATCTCCATCTTCTTCCACCTCTCTTAGCCTCTTTCAACCTATAAATACCCCCCTCCCTCAAACACAAAGGGAGGCAATTTCATTTGTGCATCCAGTCTTTGCAGGTTTTTGCTCTCCAAATAGCATTCATATACTCATATAGGACATTCAAACCTTTTGCTTTTATTATTATTTCATCTAATCTTTTCTAAAAGCTTCATATCACATTGATATGCTGCTCAAATTGCAAGCCACAGTGCTCACAAGATCACATTGAGCTCACATTCAAGCTTTCAAAAGCTCTTTTTGCATTCCCTTTCCTGTTGTTGCCAAGAGGATATCCCAGTTGCTACAAGAGGACAAAGAGGTCACTGACACAAGGATTTCTGAGGGTAGTGAAGGCTCACATGTCTCATATTCTCTAAGGTTCCTTAGTACTTTTTTTATGTAGTAATTAGAACATTTTTTATTTTTTCTTGGGAATGGTAATTTAATATTACAATTTCCTTGATAGGCTAAATAGAATTTGCATTGTTAGATTAGTTTGCTTTCAAAAGTTCTTTAGATTAGTTTACTTTAAAGCAATTTCATTTTCCTAAAGTACTTAATCCAAATATTCAAAAAACCAAACAAAAACATAGATCAGACTGCATTAGTTAAATACATTCTAGATTGCATACATGTTTCCATTCCTAGATTAAAAAAGGCACTTTATTTTCATAAATTCCAAAAAAGCATAAAAATATTGTTTTGCATTCATAAAGGCTTGCATGCATCTAAAAACAAAAAACCAAAAAAACATTAGCATCACAAAGCGATTGCAAACCCTTGATTCGGTCAATGCAAAGTCAAACCTTAGGTCAACTATACCCCAAGTCAAACCCTAAGTCAAATCAAGGTTAAAATCCAACCAACTCTCTCTCAGTTTGGGCTCATGAATCTGCCTTGGGCTTGGAGGCGAGTGGGTGAGGATAATCCTTGAGGAGATTGAGGAAATTCACCCTAGACCACAACGTGATCAACAAACAATTTAGGAACAACAACATAGTTTGAGGATATTCCAAACACAAGTTATCATCCAACAATTCGAAGAACAACTCCAACTCAATAGAAGCATCAACAAAAACAATCGTCAACCTACACAACATTGGAATCTTTGGAATCCAAACAGGAGAAGAATGACTAGTGACCCTTGGGGTGATATAGTTATTTCAACAATGACAGTCACAGAACATTAGATCAGAATCAACACACAAGAAAGGCCCCAAGACAGGTCGACCACTCTCTGTGAAGTCTATCTCTCAAGCGAGCTAGACTACCCCCATTTCTTGCCTCCTCTAAACTGGCTACATCCACAAGAGCAAGAGTGATGTGGAGGTTTGCCTTGTGGCAAGGAGAGGGGTCCATGTGCTCACCAAAGTTGACTCAACTGCCCTAGGCTATTGAATCATGTTTTTGAGTGTACATATTTTGGTGGACTTGACATGAAGAGAAAAACTTTTTGTTGCACTTTCCACGTGTCCTTGCAAAGTCTAGCCATTATTTCTTTCACGACCATCTTCATCATTTTTGCTGCTTCCGCTCTTGTCATCTTCACCTTCGATCATTCCATTTATTCTGTGGTGTTTACGACACCCCTGAATATGATGGAAATAGACTTGAACTTAGGGAATATTCCTTCAAGGGAGCCAAAAACTCCCTCTTTTGATGGGAATGTGCCACCTGATCCAAATGCACCAGTCTCTAAATATTATAACTAGGAAGACTCAAATTAAGAACAAGACAGAAGAGAACCTAGACGTTCTCTGTCATTCAACAATCCCACATGGGAACATAATCCTGTAGTTCCAAATGTGCCTCATAAAGAAAGAAAAATACAAATGAGGTCAGAAGTCCATCACGTGGAGCAACCTTCCACAAGCAATTCAAGTACCCATCTAGATGATGAGGTAAGAAGACTCGAGAGAAATTTACAAGAGGCCAAAGATGCTCAAGAGGCCTTGAAAGTGGCTCTACGAGAAGAGCAATGTGAAAATGCTATTTGAGAAGAAGCACTAAATCATGACAACATTCGAAACAAGATCCCTAGAAATGAAGAAATGCTGAGAGGTCCTATACTAGTAGATCTCATTGCAATGTTAGTGTAGAGAATTAGGACTCTGGAAGTAGAACAACACTTCCCAGAGAGAAGACAAAAATCACATGAACACATTAGAGTCAAGCAAGACCAAGGTGCATCTCAAAATCCCCCTTACCTCAACTATTCCTCACAAAATGGGAGTAATGACACATTCCCAAATGGTAATCCTCCTATTCAAAACACTCAAGCAATACAAGGAAATCAAGAAAATCAAGCGATGACATTGGATCATCAGAGCCCACCCATAGGGTTAATGATGTCAACCCCACAATTGTAAAGTGCCTTATTGGGCACATACTTGGAGTATTTAAAAGAGTCACTTGACATGGCTATAAGAAGTGTTACATTGCCATGACCATTACCGGATCTCCCGAAGTTCAAAGGAGGAGACACTAACTCACACATCAAGGCATATACAACTACTATAAGAGAACTCCTCCCTTGGATGGGGTCGTCACAAAAATATTCCCAAAGACACTAGAAGGAATAGCCCTGGATTGGTATTATCACTTGCCAGAGGCCTCAATACACTCTCTCAGACAATTAATAGGAGAGTTCATCATGGCTTTCGACATGAAAAAACTCGTAAAGATAGGGATCTAAGAATTTCTGACCATGAAACAAGAACCTAATGAGTTGGTGGCGCATTTCATCACTCGATGGAGACAAGTTCTATATTCTTCAACAAGTGCTCTAAATATGGATCACCATGAGTTGTGTGATCTCTTCCTACACACTTTGAACAGGGATACAAGGGAAGAAGTCCAAAAATTGCCTTACAAGTCTTATGAGGCAGCTTTGGAAAGTGCCTTGTGAATTGACCAAGTAGCCATTGATAGTGCTCGAAGAACCTATGGGTCAAATGGGTAGTTTATAAATGAGGATACCAGAAATAATGTGTCTATCATTAATACCCTTAAGAATAATAGAAATGCAACGACATATGGGGTAACAGATCAACCCACGGTCAAGAAAGTGAGGGATAATTACAATGGAAGAGACTACTATCCCACGAATGTCAACGCAGTTGATCACCCTCAAAATAATGCCTACTATCCAAGGGATAACTATCAATCATGGAATCAAAATGGAAATGGGAACAATGGAAGATACGAAAGGCCCCCTTATGTGTATAATTTGATTTGTTCTTTCCATAGGACTGGGGGGCACAACACAGAGTCTTGTAGGGAGTATAATAGGTTCATAACAAGATTTCCAGAAGACTGACAATGGTTATTCATAGAGATGTTTCTAAATCCACAATAGGTCACACTAGACAATAGTGGACCCATAAAAACACAAGTGCTAATAGCTCCACAAAATGTAAACATGAAAATCTATCAGGACCCATTTCCTGAGCACAAACATGTAGAAATGACTAGTCAAAACAATGCAGCCTAAGGTACCAATGCAGGTATCCCTTCACAGCTAGGATAGAAAGGAGAAGCTAGGATGTTAGGATAGAGGTATTACATGATGAAGAAGAAGAAGGAGAACTTGACAACGAGAAAAACAAGATGCATGAAACCATGGTCTCGATAGTGGAATTGATACCGACACCAATTGGACCCTATGAACTAATTGAGGACTTAAAGAAAACGTACACACATCTCATTCATCAACCACCTCAAAAAATCTCCTTCACATTGCTCAGTATTACTATGAGTAATAGGGTTAAAGTACCTGGATCAAATCATGCTTCCTCCTAGTGAACAAGTCAATCATGTAGATTTCGATGTGAATCCACCAAATTCTGAACTGAAAGACCCAAGGTTTTTCTTTGACTTAAAGAGATGCCTTTTGAGGGAAAATTAACAAAAAAAGGAGATATCACACTATACTTACAAGTGTGGATTCACGACACGTGCATCAAAAGAATGCTAATCGATGATGGAGCAATAGTGAATTTAGATTCATTCTCTCTTTTAGAGAGGATGGGTTATGGCCACACTGACATCACTGCATCTCAAGACACATTAAGCAGATATGACAATTTGAAGGTTGCCACAATAGGGAAAATCACGCTTCCAATATCTTTAGGACCAAAAACTGTCCCAACCACATTCTACATTATTGATAAGGACACGGGGTATAATCTACTCCTTGGAAGACCTTGGATACACAGAATGAAAGTTGTGCCATCTACTTTATTCCAAGAAGTTTGGTTTTCTACACCTTGGGAAGGTATATGTTGCAAAAGGGGATCCAGAGCCTTTCAGCATGATAAAGTTTAATATAGCAAACAAGAAAATAGGTATCCTCATCGATTACAAGCTCCCCACGAATAAGATTTATGTTCCTAGTCCTACACCATAATCAATATGTATAAAGAGGATAGAAATTCTGGTAAAGACAATAAACAATGTAGAAATGAAAGCCTTAGAAAATGAGACATCGTCGAAATAGAAGGAGGTCATCCCTAAGGAAACAACAATGAAAATCATGGAGTGGATAGAAAAGAATGACCCCTTCAGTTCCCTTTAGAAATTCTTATGATTAGCATGTAACCGGCCTATAAACTCGTTCCCTGCATAGAAGAAAAATGTCATAGAACTAAAGGGCTGGTATTTGAAATGACAATACTAGATCTGAGAAATGTAGACCCTTATGCTTTCTCAGATCCTGAAGAAGATGGCAGAAAGCTACACTGACACCAGAAGAAAGTGAATCTTATGAACCAGTCACGCCGTTGGAAGATTCATACAAACCAGTGACACCATTGGGGGAAGTAAATTCTATAGACAATGAATCAACCAATGTGGTAAGGAACCTCCCAAGAATATTCATAGTTTCTCAACCCCAGATGGGACCTACTGCCTCCGCCTCAGTGCAATCAAATGAACTTGGTCAATGGGAAGCACCCTTAGTATATATCGAGATGGTTGAAAGGCTCCCAGATGAAGATGAAGAAAGCAAGGGAACATTTAACAAATAATGGAAGATGTGAGTAATAGTCAAGACAGATGATCTTGTCATCTTTGAATTACCACAGAGTTACATAGAATATTCCATGGATTTGAGACTTGATCCCAATAGAAGAACAAGTATAAGCTTTGTTCCTCTTGATGAGAAAAGGGATCCTCAAACTCCCTTTGAGTTATTTCAGTTCCTCCAAAATATTCAAGATCGAAAGGAAGTAAATATTTATATGCAGGACCAATTTGATACGCTTATGGAGTTACTAAGATGCGACAGAGTCTTGTATTGGACTCCCTTACACAAACAATCTTTCCAAGATTTACTCTATCTCATGTTACCAAGAGAGACCTTGGAATTAGGAGTGTTAGAGTTGAATGATGTCATGTAACCCTTCAAAATAGGAGAGCTTGTCTTAAGAAGAGGTAGCACAAAGAACAAGAAATGAAGATGAAAAAGAAAATTTATCAAGGACTAGAAAGGTCCCTACATGGTTAAAGAAGATGTCAGTAATAGTTCCTATCTCTTGTGCATGATGAAAGGTGAGGAATTTGGCGAAACAGTCAATGCCTTTCACCTTAAAAGAAGTATTGTGCCTAAAAACCCATAAAAATTATAAAACACAAAAAAAAAAAAAAATTTAATATTCCAAAAGTATAAAAAAAATTGCAAAAAAATCATAAATAAATAAAAATTGTTTATTGCATTTCAGCATCTTTATGTCCATCTTGCATTTCGGTGAATGACTTGCTCTTGTATTATCTTCATTTCAGTAAGGAGTCTAAGGTTGCCTAGGTCTCGACGATCCTTTTAGGTTTTGAGATTCCCCTAATTTCACAATTGTCATTCTTCCCCTTCATTCCCAGTGATTCTAATCAAAGCCTAGATTTTAGCTTTACACTCATCCCATTCTTAATGACCCATGATGTTAAGTCTAAGAAAAGTTAGTATTCAAACCCACAATGTTCTAAGGAAGCTTGCAAGTAGACCTTCCTAATTCTTCCCTAGTAAAAAGGAAGTCCAACTGGATTACAAAAACTTTTGGTGGCGCTCAACCCCTTATCTTACCTAGCCAAAAACGTCAAGGGGGTCATAACTCTGAAGGAAGCAATCTAAAATATGAGTGATCAAAAAAACTAAGAGAGATGAGAAAAGTGAGAATAGAGAGATCAAATTATTGTATATTCAAAGCTCAAAAGTATTCATTTTCATAAAAGTAAAAAATCCAAAAACATGAGAAAATCAAGTGAGGCATCCCAAAAAATACAAAAAAAAAAAGAAAATATAAAAAATAGTGATAGAGGGAAGATTGTTGAATGTTCGTACCCTTGGGTGGATATAAATCTAAGCTGAAAGCTTCAAGGGTGACATTCTATCAGAGAAAGTGAGAGAGAAAGGTACAAAGCACACACATGCACTAGTTGAGCAAAGCCAATAGTCTAGTAATCTTTAGGACCATTTTCTACTGAGGGACGCTTGTTCTTCCCCATTTTTCCTTTACCCCAGGTCTATCTTGCTTGGCATTTGTGATCTAAGTATAGTGAATGCCAATAAAATTTGTTGCTTATCTACGTTGAAATCTTGTCAAAATGTCTCATCTAGATAAGGATCAATGTCTAGCCTTTAGCAAAGCCTAAAATTCAGAAGCACTCTGTGTCAGGGAAAAAGCTATCAAATATGCAAAAATTAAATCACAACAAACCCTAACACCCAATGTAGTGCAAAAAGCTATGAATCAATCAAATAAATATGAAATAAACCTAGATTCTAAGCTAAACATTGGCTTATCTCCATTGTCCTCTTCAATATCACACAATGTTCTCAGATTATGCAAGTGTGCAAGGATTGTGAGAAGCTCAAATGGATGCAATAGAAAGATGTTGGAGAGTTGTCGTGTGTTGTGTGTTCTTTTTGAAAAATGGTTGTAGAAGGGGTTTTATAGGAAAGCATGTTTGAATGGATGGCTGAGATTAAAAGTCCAATTTGGAGCAAATGAAGGGTGGAGATCGATTAGGGTTTCCCTCCACTACAAGATAAGAGGGAATTTCAAATTTGAGGATATGATGAGGTGTAAAATCAGATAAACTTGCCCAATTTATTTGATCTATTGAGATAAGTTATGTAAAAAGGAGCTTTTTCCATTAAGTGAGGGTGCATTTAAACAAATGTTTATTTGTTTAAATTAGTTGAATGAAAAAGGGATATTAGGGTGTGAATTATTAAATATTTAAGTAAAATTAATTATTTAATAATAGAAGAAAATTGGGGAAAAATAGGTGGATGGTCCGAAAGAGGAAAATTGAATTAATTAAATAATTAATTAATTAAAATTAATTATTTAATAATAGAAGAAAATTAGGGAAAAATAGATAGATGGTCAGAAAGAGGAAAATTGAGTTAATTAAATAATTTAAATTATTTAATTAATAGTTGAATTATGGAATTTGGAAGAGAATTGTTCTGAATGTGGCATTTGTGATGCAAGTACATTTTTAGGTGTCTACATTTTGCCCCTCTTTGATACAATGTCAATTCTGATGTGTTAAAGAAAAAATGAAAAAACATATGCCCCAGACATGCCCCAGTGTGCCCCAAATGAAGCGGGATAGCGTGCCCCCTCAGGAAATTTGTCAAATTTGCAAAAAAATTGCCAACATGGTAGAATGAATAAAAGAAATGAAGATGCAAGACAGAGATGGTGGAGGAATGAATATTGGCTAGAAGAATGGAAATGAGATCTTGCTTGGATAGATTTTTTGAGCTTCTCACTTGCAATTTCTACTTATCATCATAGAACTTATTATGTCAAGGGATGATAGACATAGTGGTCAATCATAGGCCAAAGTGTACAATGTGGTCCTTTGTGAAATAGGTACATGACAAACAAGGAATGCCTAACTCAGACTAGTAACTGTGGTACCTTGTTGGAACATGCGATGAGATAATAGTAAGGTATGCAAGTCCTTATGCAAGGAAGCATTTATATTTTCCTATGCGCATGATGTCCTATATTCACACCCAATGGAATCCCAATCACACGCAAGGAACCTAGTTGCCCCAGTCTTTTTGCCAAGACAAACCACAAATAGAAATTAAAAAAAGATCTTATTCTATCCTCGCTTATCTTCATCACTTAGGGACTGCCTTAAGAAGCATAAGAACAAGATTGAACATCAATCGAAATGAAAGATAAGACAAACTAGACCAACAAAGTCAATAGCCATTAGATCTTTTGCTGAGTGATATGTGTTTGTTTGTTTGGTTATGATTAGGCGAATATGGCCTGGTTTCAAAATAGGAAGCATGTTGTACAAGATATTGAGTCTGGTTTCGGTAATGCGACCACCTGTATAAGGTAAATGATAGGATTATGACATTTCATATAAGACATGTGGTCTAGTTTCGAGGACGTCACAAGTTGTGAGATGATTGGCATGTGACGATTGATAATGTTTGATTTTAGAAATGACACATGTCATATAAGGCATAGAGTCCTAGTTTCGACGATGCCCCATTCTGTGTAAGATATGCGATAGTTGATAAGAGTAATTGATAGCAATTGATCATTAGATAGCATGTCTTGTTGATTTTGGGATTATTTTGAGGTGCACATTTCTGGTGAAATATTTGACTTTCTAATCAAAGTGTTGATTGTAGCAAAGGGACCATTTATTGCGAGACTAACCCAACGAGCCCTGAGGAACTTACCTAATGTCTCGGGGGCTCATCGTAGATGGCCTTGCCTACATGAAAGTGCAAAGACAATGTAGTTTGACCACATGGACTATGTGACCTAAGACCTAGGGGTGGGAATGTTGGTAGGTGGCGACTGATCATGCAAGTACTGTACACTAGTTATGTATCCTCACCGACATAAAAAAACCTATTTTTTGTAACCAACATAAGGCTTGATAAAAGTAGCTAAGGGTTAGGACTTTGGTGGATATTGTATTGTAGCATTTGCAACGGTATTGAGTTGCAGGGATTGCTGGTTGTAATCAGTTTGAATTACTAGATAATAATATTAGACTCTTTGTTGGTGGATGTAGCCTGAGTTTGGGTGAACCGCATTAAAACTTGTCTCTCACTGTTATTATTTCTGTGTATTTTTCATTCCTTTATTTAATCTTTATTTGCATTTAATTGATATCTTGTGCCGGCTAACCCTAACAAGTGGTATCAGAGCAGGTTATGTTTGATTATCGTCTACAGGAAGGTCTCACAGTTGAGTGGGAGTCTCACAGTTGAGTGGGAGCAATGGTGGATGAGGGTAAATTGAAGGTAGACAAATTCAAAGGGCAGAACTATTAGTTATGGAAGATGCAGATGGAGGATTATCTCTATCAAAAGGATTTATGGATGTCGTTGGAAGGAGTAGCCAAGAAACTAGCAACAATGACTAATGAGGATTGGAATCTTCTTGATAGAAAAGCACTGGGAACCATTCGGTTGTGCCTAGCACCATTGGTGGCATTCAATATAACGAAAGTGAAGACAATAGATGGTCTAATCAAAGCTTTGGCTAAATTGTATGAAAAACTCTCAGCCTCAAATAAGGTATTTCTCATGAAGCGTTTGTTTAATCTAAAAATGATTGAAGGTGGATCTGTGACAGATCATTTAAATGAATTTAATACAATTACCATTCAATTGACTTCTGTAAATGTAAAACTTGATGAAGAAGTTAGAGCTCTCTTGATATTATGTTCTTTGCCTAAAAGCTGGAATAGTTTGGTAATGGCGGTTAGTAACTCTATTTCTGGTTCAAATACCCTGAAATTTGATAATGTTGTTGGTGTTATTCTGAGTGAGGAAATTCGTAGGAAAAGCTCAGGTGGATCCACATCAAGTAGTGTTTTGAATGCAAAAAGTAGGGGCAGATCAAAGGAGAGAGGAAAAGGTTCTGGAGGTCATGGGAACTTACGAGGAAAATCAAAGGATAAGATATCCCAAACTAGAGGATAGAAGGATTGCTAGCACTGTGGGAAACCAGGTCATCTGAAGAAAGATTGCTGGTCTCGGAAGAATAAAGAAGGAGACAAACAAGAAGGCAATAAGGAGGCAAATGTGGTAAGTAATAAATATGAAGAAGATGGTTTGGTTCTTTCCCTAGATAATGTTGATGATTCATGGGTTTTAGATTCAGGGGCCTCATTTCATGCTACGCCCCATAGAAGTTATTTTCTTGATTATGTCCAAGGGGATTTTGGGCTAGTTTATTTGAGAGATAATGAACCATGTCAGATTGTTGGGAAGGGAAGAATTAAGATTAAGTTACAGAATGGGAATCATTAGCTACTACAAAAGGTAAGGTATGTTCCAAGGCTCAGTAGGAATTTAATTTCAGCAGGGTAGCTAGCTGAAGAAGGTTGCATTGTTACATTTACTGATAAAAATTGGAAGGTTTCAAAAGGTGCCTTAATAGTAGCAAAAGTTGTGAAAGTAAGCACCTTATATCTTTGTACAAGTCATACTGTTCCTTCTACTTTAGCTGTTGTAGAGAAAAAACAAACAAGGTCAGGAAGAGTTGTTGCAGGTTCATAGGAAGAGACTGAAACAGTTGCTGCAGGTTTTGAGACAACACTGTGGCATAACAGACTTGGGCATATGAGTGAAAAAGGTATGAAGGTACTTCATTCTAAGAAAGTTTTACCACGTCTAAAATGTATTAATATGGATTTCTGTGAAATTTGTGTGTATGGCAAACGAAAGAGAGTTAGTTTTCTAAAGGATGGGAAGCAAAAGAAAGATGAAAAGTTGGAGCTTGTGCATACAAATGTATGGGGAACAGCTCATGTATCTTCTCTCGGTGGCTCTCGGTATTATGTTACATTCATAGATGATGCAACTAGGAAGGTATGGATTTATTTCCTTAGGCAAAAATCTGATGTATTTGAAACATTTAAGAAATGGAGAAGCTTGGTTGAGAATGAGACAAGTAAAAGATTAAAATGTCTCAGATCTAATAATGGTGGTGAGTATTGTAGCAAAGAATTTAAGGATTATTGTTCCTTTAATGGAATTCGTAGGCAGAAAATGGTTCCAGGGACTCCATAGGAGAATGGAGTGGCTGAATGCATGAATAGGACAATAATGGAGAGTGCAAGGAACATGATATTGCATGTTGGGCTGCCTTTAAATATGTGGCCATAGGCTATCAACACCGTTGTATATTTAATTAACAGAGGTCCTTCAGTTCCTTTGGGTAGTGGTATTCCAGAGGAAGTATGGACAGGTAAGAAGGTGAGTTATTCTTTTCTCAAAACCTTCGGATGTGAAGCATTTGCACATGTAGATTCTAAAAATAGAACCAAGCTGGATGCAAAATCAAAACAATGTACTTCCATTGGATATGGCATTGATGAATTTGGTTATAGGCTTTGGGATTTTGAAAATCAGAAAATTGTGAGAAGCAGGGATGTTGTATTCAATAAGAAGGTGTTGTACAAAGATTAGTTGCAACAGCATGAGAAGAAAGAAAAGGATTATGTGGTGCTGGATGATACTCCAAATAGTGATGTTCCGATGGTTCCTCATGCTCTGCAACAACAACAACAAGAAATACCAGAAACACCAGTGAATGTTAGACGGTCAACAAGGCTAAGTAGACCTCCTGAAAGGTTTTCTCCCTCTTTGTATTCTATTTTATTAACAGATGTTGGAGAACCAGAAGGGTATGATGAAGCTATGCAGGTGGATGCAAAGGTTCAATGGGAGCTTGCAATGAAAGAAGAAATGGACTCCTTGCTGAAAACCAGACTCAGGAATTATGTAAGTTACCTGCAGGTGAAAAGGCTTTACCAAACAAATGGGTTTATAGGTTGAAAGAGGAAGATGGAGGTAAGAAAAGATTTAAATCCAGGTTAGTTGTAAAAGGATTTACACAAAAAAAGGGCATTGATTTTGATGAGATATTTTCTTCGGTTGTCAAGATGACTTCTATTCATACCGTTTTAAGTATTGTGGGTGCTGAAGATTTGCATTTGGAACAGCTAGATGTGAAAACTACCTTTCTCCATGGTGATTTGGAGGAGGAGATATACATGGAACAACCCCAAGGCTTTGAGGTCACAAGTAAGGAGAAGCTGGTGAGCAGATTGAAGAAGAGTTTGTATGGCCTGAAACAAGCGCCTCGGTAATGTTACTTGAAATTTGATAGTTTTATGACTGAGCAAGGCTACAGCTGGTGTAATTCTGACCATTGTGTTTTTTTAAGAGGTTGGATAATGACATCTACATTATTTTATGTTTATATGTTGATGACATTCTTGTAGCGGGGTCTAACATGGATCACATAAAAGAATTAAAATAGCAGTTAGCACAGTCTTTTGCTATGAAGGATTTGGGGGCAGCAAAACAAATCCTTGGTATGAAAATTTGCAGAAATGGGAAGAACAGAAAATTGACTCTATCTTAGGCTGATTATGTTGAAAAGGTGTAGAGATTCCATATGGAGAATGCAAAAGCTGTCAGCACACCTTTGCCTAGTCATTTGAAATTGACTAAGGAGATGTGTCCTAAGACACCAGAGGAGGAAGAAAAAATGTCCAAGGTACCATATGCTTTAGCTGTAAGAAGTTTAATGTACGCCATGGTATGCATGAGATTGGATATTGCACATGTTGTAGGAGTCATAAGCAGGTATATGAGTCATCCCGGATTGGAGTATTGGAATGCAATAAAATAGATTCTCAAATATTTGAGAGGTACATCCAATACACATTTATGTTTTGGGGGCTCTAATACTGATGTAGCAGGCTATGTAGACTCAGATTTGGTAGGGGATATTGATACCAGGCGGAGTACTACAGGTTATCTCTCTACTATAGGAGGGACAGTAGTGAGTTGGATCTCACGGTTGCAAAAAGGTGGTTGCTTTATCCACCACATAGGCAGAGTATGTAGCTGCAACAGAGGCAAGCAAGGAGATGATATGGCTGCAATCTTTCATGGAAGAATTGGGCAAACAATAGGCTAACAGTTCTTTGTATATAGACAGTCAGAGTGCCATACATCTTGCCAAGAATTCTGCCTTGCATTCAAAGACCAAACACATACAGTTGAGGTATCACTTTATTCAGTCAGTGTTGGATGATGGACAGTTAAGGGTGGAAAAGATACATACAGATGAAAATCCAACGGATATGTTTACAAAGGCAGTAACAAGGGAGAAGCTTAGCTTCTCTTCAGCTTCGGTTGGTCTTTAAGATTGAAATAATAAAATTAAACAACAGAGTCTAGGGTGCTTATTTCTAGTGGGAGCTGCATGCGCAGCGGTGTTGTCCAGGATCAGTCTCCAAGTGGGAGATTGTTGGTAGGTGGTGACTAATCATGCAAGTACTGTACACTAGTTATGAAATTTTCCATGAGCTGACATAAAAAAAAAAACCTATTTTTGGTAACTAACATAAGGCTTGATAAAAGTGGCTAAGGGTTAGGGTTTTGGTGGATATTGTATTGTACCATTTGCAACAGTATTGAGTTGTAGGGATTGCTAGTTGTAATCAGTTTGATTTACCGGATAATAATATTAGACTCTATGTTAGTGGATGTAGCCTGAGTTTGGGTGAACCATGTTAAAACTTGTCTCTCGCTATTATTATTTCTATGTAGTTTTCAATCCTCTGTTTAATCTTTATTTGCATTTAATTGATATCTTTTGCTGGCTAACCCTAATAGGGAAGCCTTGGGGGCTCATTGAAGATGGCCTTGCCTACGTGAAAGCTCATAGGCGATGTAGTTTGACAAGGTGGTTTGGAATGGATTATTACTTAGGATTTTTGGTTGGTTATTTGATTTTTTTGTGAGTTTTTTATGTTTTATGTTGTTTTTGGTTTTTTGACCATATTTGATGTTTTTGGGTTTTTTGAGAATATATGATGTTTTTGGATTTTGAGTGAAAGGAAGCTAGGTGTATAGAAATCACTTCCTACACTAATCTAATGAGGGGAGGAGAGTGCAAATTCAAATTTATCCTAACTATTATAGCAACATTAAACCATTAACATGAGATATTGTAGCAAACACATAAACTAGAAAGAAAGACAAAAGATGAGAGACACAAGATATACGTGGGGAAAACCCTTACGGGTGAAAAACCCCACACTCCAAAACATTTCTCAACTGTATTACGTAAACAAAGAGGTTACAATACAAATCAGAGAAAATTCTCTTGCAGGAGTCTTCGACACTCATATCTAGAGATGATCTGGTAGCATAATAGTACCTATAAAACCTATAGTACATCTTCTCCTCCAAGCACCTATTTATATAGAAAATACAAGGCAAAATTGCCTCTATCTTGGAATGGGCGTCCAACTTGGCCTCATGGCCCAAAACCCACGCCTATGGACACTTGGTCAACATTGTAAGATGCTTCTGACACTTGTCCATAGATCCCATCCCAAAGAGGTCGCCTATTTCCAAAATGGGCTATGATAGATGCTCTTACGACTCTTACAACCGTCATAGAATCTGTCATAGTAGTTACAACTTACAGCTGTAAGAGAATCTGTCATACACAGGCTATAAATAGCATATTCTCTTACAAAATGTCATAGTCTACCTTGAGGCACACAAAGATGCCTTTTTCAAAGATGCTCTTTGACACATGTCTTCACCTGTCATAGAATCTCCTATTTCTGACTCTTACATGTCATAACTTCATCATAGGAAACTATCATGACCGTTACGGTCAATATTCCCTTACACAACATCCAAGATGCTGACACATGGCAAAATATTCCTACCACAAAGTGGGATGCCTATCTCCTCATGTGAGGACAAAATTACAAGTTGTCATCTTCCATGTAGGATGACACATCACCGTGCCACATCCCACAAGATAAGAATATGGAATTTACAATTAATTTACATTATAGGAAATGAATAAATAAATACAATCAAAATAATGCAAGGAATTACCAAGGTTGAGACACCTTAATTCCCAACATTCTCCCACTTGTCAAACACCTTGTAAGAGCCAATAGAATCAACAGGATTTAACTGCTATAGGTTGAGAGGCCCATAGACTCCGAACACCATCTGAACTTCTATGTGCCCACTAGCTTCATCAATGCATCTGCAACATTCTTCAAAGTATCTACCTTCTCCAAATTTACCTTCCCATCCTCTACCATGTCTCACACAGAGTGAAACTGTACATCAATATGCTTTGTTCTTGCATGGAAAGTTGGATTCTTCACAAGGCAAATTACACTATGACTATCACAACTGATCGTAATTTGACCTGCATCAACACCAATATCTGAACACGGTCTCTTAAGCCAAATGACTTCCTTACAAGAATGAGTTGCAGCCATATACTCAACTTTTCTAGTGGACAAAGTAACCACAGGTTGTCGCTTACTCATCCAACTAATTGCACCACCAAACATTGTGAACACATATGCATTGGTGGATCTCCTGTTGTCAATATCACCTGCCCAATCAGAATCCACAAATCCACGAATACAAACTGAATGCGGAGGTTCTGTAGCATTGCCATGATAGCAAATGGAATACTTGGAAGTACCCCTCAAATATTTGAACACTCACTTAACTACATCTCAATGTACCCGTCCAGGATTAGACATAAACTGACTAAGGACTCCCACTGTTTGGGCAATGTCTGGTCTTGTGCAGACCATGGTATACATCAAACTGCCAATAGCACTAGCATAAGGTACTCTGCTCATGTCCTCCACCTCACTAGGAGATTTTGGACAATCACTAATAGATAACTTTGTCCCCAATGAAACAGGAACACTCACTAGTCTACAATTTGCCATGCTGAACCTGTCCAACATGGTCTTCACATACTTACTCTGGCTTAACCAAAGTTTTATGTTAGTTTCTGTCTCTTCTGATTTCCATTCCAAGAATGTACCTAGCTGCCCCTAAATCTTTCATTTCAAACTGTGTTGCCAACTGAGACTTAAAATCAGAAATCATATTCTTACCCTTCCCAATCAGCTACATATCATCAACATATAATGCAACAATGAGAATACGATCACCATCAAACTTATAATACACACAATGATCCGATTTCAATCTCATATAACCAATTGACAACACAAAGGCATCAAACTTCAAGTACCACATCCTAGGAGACTGCTTCAAACCATACAAAGACTTCTTAAGCTTGCAAACCAAATTTTCTTTACCTTTCTCTATGTAATGATCTGGCTGTGACATGTAGATTTCTTCCTCCAAATCACCATGAAGGAAAGTTGTCTTCACATCCATCTGTTCTATCTCTAAATCATAAGCAGCTGCAAGAGATAACAAAAATCTAATGGATGTCATCTTTGCAATGGGAGAGGAAATTTCACCATAATCAATTCCCTCCACTTGTGAGTACCCCTTCGCAACCAATCTAGCCTTGTACTTTTCAACACTGCCATCTGCACCGAATTTCTTCTTGAACACCCATTTGCAACCAATGGGTTTCCGTCCATCAGGCAAAGGCACCAAGTCCCATGTTTTGTTCTTTTCCAGAGAAGCCATCTCATCCTCCATGGCTTCCTTCCAAGAACCTGAATCTTTAATGCCCATAGTCTTTTTCACATTTCTAGCCTCATTAGTGTTAGAAGGTAAAGCAAAAGCACAACTAGAATCAAGTAATGAATAACCAAACATATCAAGTTTCTTTCTTGTTCGTATAGACCTCCTTAATGGCTAAGGTTGAGGTTTTGCTTCTTCTTCATCGCTTCCAGAGCTACTAGAGCTCTCCTCATCATCAGGCCTCATAGGGTCTGTCAGTTTAGTCTTCTCAGGGGTAGAAGGAAACTAAACTGCATCTTCTTTCCTTTCTGACTGTTCTAGTTGTAGAACAATGGAAGAAGGTGTTAGCTCTTTGAAGATAACACTTCTACTATACAACACTTTCTCAGTCATGGGATCCCAAAGTTTGTATCCTTTCGCACTGACACCATAGTGAATGAAAATACATTTAACAGCCTTGTTCTCCAACTTAGACCATTTCTCCCTAGGCACATGTGCATATAGCTCACAACCAAAAACATGAAGATGACTTACTGAAGGCTTCTTACCAGACCACACCTCCATAGGTGTTTTGTCAACAAGAGCTGATGTAGGAGATCTGCTTACTAGATAGCAAGCAGTGGCAATAGCTTCAACACAAAACTTTTATTCGAGGCTTGCTCCACTAAGCATACTCCTAGCCTTCTCCATCAATGTCCTGTTCATCCTCTCTGCAACTCCATTTTGCTGCGGGGTATATGGATTTGTCTTATGCCTTTCAATCCCTTGCTCCTTACAGAACTTATCGAAATCTGCCAAATAAAACTCACCATTGTTGTCAATTCTCAAACACTTAATCGTTTTACAAGTCTGATTTTCAGCAAAAGCTTTAAACTCCTTAAACCAACTAAAGACTTCAGTCTTGCTTCTAATAAAATAAACTCATGTCCTTATACTATAATCATCTATGAAAGATACAAAATATACAAATTTTGAAATCGAAGGAACATTCACAAGACCAAACACATTAGAATGAATTAGATCCAATACACCAGAAGACTTGTGAGAACTAGAGTAAAACTGAACACGATTTTGCTTTCCATAAATGCAATGTTCGCAAAAGTCAAACTCGAGATTACAATCATTTAACCCCGTAATGAGGTTTTTATTTTTTAGGGTACGTAGACCCTTCTCACCAATGTGGCCATATCTCAAATGCCATAACATAGTATTTTTAGCAGGAAGCTTAGCTTCCATGGCATGTACACTACCATTGGAACCGGTTACAACAGATTTCTTCACTGCATGTTCAGATGGTGGGGATGAAGTGACAACAACTCATTTCCTTGAGTCAGAAGAACTAGTGCACTGTGAAGTGAATGCCTCCAACTGAAACAAAGTACCCCTCCAAGTACCCTTGGCAAGCACCATAGATCCTCTTGTCATTTTGCATCCATCCTTCGAAAAGACAACCTGCACAACTGCATCATTCAACATACTTACAGAAAGTAAGTTCTGTGCAAGGCCTAGAATGTGCATAACTCTAGTGATCCCCTTCACTCATCTATTAGGAAATCGGATTGAGACTCTTCCATGACCAACAATCTTCAGATGAGATTCGTCACCTAGGTACACTCTTCCACCATCAAACTCTTCATACTTCATGAACCAGTCTCTATGTGAGGTCATGTGGAATGATGCACCAGAATCAATCAACCACACATCATCAGATGCATGGGTGGCCAAGGCTGAGATGAAGGCATCACCATCATCTTGTGACTTGTCAGAATCTGAATCAGGAGCTTTCTTCTTCTTTTTCTTCTCCTCTTTGCATTCCTTTCAGAAATGCCCATTTTTACTAGAGTTCCAACAGAGAGGCTTGGACTTTCTAGGAGATTTGGATCTCCCACGAGATTTAGATCTGCCCTTATCACTTTTATTGTCTTTCTTCTTCCCTTTCTCTTTGGATCTTCCACAAACTATAAGAGCCTCTTTGGCTGCCTTAGAATACTTTCTCTGCATCTCTTTAGATAATAGTGAAGATACCACTTCTTCCATTGTGAATGTGGATGTGGTGCTTCCAATAGCCATCACAAGATGATCCCATGAATCTGGCAAAGAACAAAGTAGGGTCATACACCGATCCTCCTCCTCCATCTTCACACCCACGGATGTCAACTGTGCAATGATCATGTTGAAAGCATTCATATGGTCTGCAACAGATCCTTTGTCTTCCATCTTCAGAGAAAACTTCTTTTTCAGAAAGAGCTTGTTCACCAAGGACTTGGCCTGATAAACATCTCCCAGCTTCTTCCAAAGAGTTTTTGTGGTCTTCTCCTCATGGATATTCAATAGGATAGAGTCAGCTAGACAGAGTTTTATGAGACCCTTAGCCTTCCGATCTTTGAGGTCCCAATCTGCTTGTGACATTGTCGTAGGTTTAGTGCCATCAACGATTTCCCATAGGTCACGATCAACAAGTAGGTCCTCCATCTTGAGCTTCCACAACTCGAAATTAGTGCCATTGAATTTCTCAACCTCTAATCTTCTAGATGTTGTTTCCATCTCCTTGTTGCAATAAGATATAGAATGCTCTGCACAAGACTCCCACTCAACCTAAGATTAGCTCAAAAAACCCCTATCTAGCAGCTAGAGCCAAAAACTGGCCAGGCTCTGATACTAACTGAAAGGAAGCTAGGTGTGTGGAAATCGCTTCCTACACTAATCTAATGAGGGGAGGAGAGTACAAATTCAAATTTATCCTAACTATTACATCAACATTAAACCATTAACATGAGATATTGCAGCAAACATAGAAACTAGAAAGAAAGACAAAAGATGAGAGACACAAGATATACGTGGGGAAAACCCTTACGGGTGAAAAACCCCACTCCAAAACATTGCTCAATTGTATTACGTAAACAAAGAGGTTACAATACAAATAAGAGCCAATGCTCTTGCAGGAGTCCTTGACACTCATATCTGGAGATGATCCGAAAGCATAACAGTACTTGTAAAACCTATAGTACATCTTCTCCTCCAAGCACCTATTTATATAGAAAATACAAGGCAAAATTGCCTCTATCTTGGAATGGGCGTCCAACTTGGCCTCATGGCCCAAAACCCATGCCTATGGACACTTGGTCAACATTGTAAGATGCTTCTGACACTTGTCCATAGATCCCATCCCAAAGAGGTTGTCTATTTCCAAAATGGGCTATGACAGATGCTCTTACTACTCTTACAACCGTCATAGAATCTGTCATAGTAGTTACAACTTATAGCTGTAAGAGAATCTGTCATACACAGGCTATAAATAGCATATTCTCTTACATGTCATAGTCCACCTTGGGGTGCCCAAAGATGCCTTTTTCAAAGATGTTCTTCGACACATGTCTTCACCTATCATAGAATCTCCTATTTCTGACTCTTACATGTCATAACTTCGTCACAGGAAATTGTCATGACTGTTACAGTCAATATTCCCTTACACAACATCCAAGATGCTGACACATGGCAAAATATTCCTACCACAAAGTGGGACGCCTATCTCCTCATGTGAGGACAAAATTACAAGTTGTCATCTTCCATGTAGGATGACACATCACCGTGCCACATCCCACAAGATGACAATATGGAATTTACAATTAATTTACATCATAGGCAATGAATAAATAAATACAATCAAAATAATGCAAGGAATTACCAAGGTTGAGACACCTTAATTCCCAACATTGAGGATATTCAATTTTTTTGGATTTTTGAGATTTTTTTTTTGAATTTTTGAGAATATTTGATTTTTTGGATTTTTGGAAATATTTGATTTTTTTGTGTTTTTTGGCAATATTCAAAAGGTGTCCTCCAATACCGATGTTTAGGATTAGGAAATGCCCCCCAATCAGGTATAGGACAAAGTGATTACCAAGATGGGATGAGATGATGGCAAACCGTTAGGAGAGCAATGGAAGACGTTGAATGTCAACCTATTCTTAGGCCATGAGAGGGATGATATGGATTATTGTGGATTATGACATGGATTATATAGGGAAGGATGATGGATTATGATGTGGATTATTGTGGAAGGCAAGAGACAAGATGGAGTGATGATAGACAATAGAGTGAAGATCAACTACACATGACGCCTGTTTGCCAGGTTTTCACCATGGTACTTATCCAAAGCACCACCGAAGTGGTTTCCACTATTGGACAAAATTATTCTCTTTACTATTTTTTTTGTTGTCTAATAGTACCACTGAAGTGGTTTTCACTATTGGACTATTTTTTTTGACTCAAGCGTAATACCAGTGAAGGTGCATGTTGTTGATGGGTTCTAGCAATGGCTCTCCTTCAAGAGTGGCTAGTTGGTATGCACTGAATCCATATGCTGTAGTGATAATATAGAGACCCCAACCATTTTGGCTCAAACTTTCTAGGCTTCTCCTGTTCCAATTGATTCTTAGGTTAATTGATATGCTTGTAAATGAGCCAGTGCATTTTGTCTCAGTTCATCCAATAATTCCAATTCATGTAACCTGGATACTATGTATTCTTTATCATCAACCAATTGTTGTAGTGACACCCTCAGTGAGGGTAACTTGACTTCAATGGGAAAATGGCTTTGGAACCATAAACAAGGGAGTATGTGGTGGCTCTTATGGGTGTGCGTATGTTGGTGCGGTAAGCCCACAAGGCAAGATTGAGTTGGAGATGCCAATCACGGCCAGCATCATTGACAATCTTTTTGAGGATTTTGATGATGGTTTTATTCGACGCCTCAGGCACCTGACCATTACCATAGGGGTAATATGGAATGGCGAAACAGTGTTGGATGTGGAATCATTCACAAAGTTCATAGACATCCTGATTTTTGAAAGGACGGTCGTTATCTGTGATGATGGATTGAGGCACACCATACCAGCATATGATGTAGTTAAGGATGAACTTTGCAATGTGTTTTCTAGTAATGTATGTCATAGGGATGGCTTCAATCCACTTTGTGAAATACTCAGTGGCAGTGATGATGAACTTGTGCCTATTGACAGAGGTGGGATGGATTTTTCCCACAAGGTCGAGTCCCCATTGTGAGAAAGGCCAAGGTGATGTCAACGGTTGCAAGTCCTGGGCAGGTGCATGCACAAGATCTCCATGAATTTGGCATTGACAACATTTCTTGGAAAAATGATATGTGTCTCGTTCCATTGTAGGCCAGTAGTATCTAGCTCTAATTATCTTCTTAGCTAGGGTAGGACCACTAGAGTGTGCTCTGCATATACCCTCGTGTACCTCATGTAGGGCAATTTGTTCTTCCTCAGTGTCGAGACATCATAGGAGGGTATTGTTGAATCCACGATGGTAGAGTGTGTCACTAATGATGACATATTTGGCAGATTGGCAGGTGAATGATTTATGTTGGTTGGAAGAAGATAGGTTAGGTGGGAGGGTCTAGTCGTGTAGGTAGGTATAGATGTCGTGGTACCATGGGGACATGGGACCAACAATTTCACACACCATCTCGGATTCAAGAATGTCAAAGGCAGGGATCAATAATTGTTCCACTAAGAACTTGAATTGGGTTGCATTGTTTGGAATATCCAAGAGAGATCCAATTGTTGCCATTGCATTAGCTGCTCTATTCTGAACTCTAGGAATTTGATCAAAGACAATTACGTCAAAGTAGAGTCTGAAACTATCAACCATTCTTTTGTAAGGCATGAGTTCTCATTTTTTGTGTCATATTCATTATTGACCTACTTGATGACTAACTGTGAATCACCAAAGACTTGTAGTTTCTTGATTTTCCAATTTACAGCCATTCGTAGTCAAGTGAGTAGTGCCTCATATTTTGCAAGATTATTTGTACAAGGGAAGGCTATCTGAAATGCTTTAGGGATAGCATCTCCCTGAGGAGTGATGAATAGAATACCTACCCCTGAGCCATGATTTGTGCAAGAACCATCGAAGAATAAAGTCCATGATCTGGGAACTTCCATGGCGAAGATGGATTCATCAAGAAAATCGGTGACCAATGGGTGATCCACTGATGTGGGTGCCTCTGCTAGTTGGTCAGAAATGACTTGTCCTTTTATTGATTTTCGGTCCACATATTTGATGTTGAACTTGCTCAAAATCATAACCCGCTTGGCCAACCAACCTGTCAAGGCTACCTTGTTAAGCAGGTACTTCAATGGATCAATCTTTGCAACTAGTTTTTTCTGATGGCTCACCATATAGGGTCATCCCACAATAATGGGTTACACTTTTTGGCCAAACTTGACATTGAAATTGACATTTTGAACTAAATCTTCACTTTCTAACACCTATAGCCGCTAAACCGTTAGGAATTTGAAGATGATGCGAACTAGTGATTTGTGAGATTTTGTTTGTAGATTGTAAATATATATTTTTTAAAAAAATTTGGAGTGAAATTGTAATTTGTTTTACGTCTCCTTTGATAACTAGTTTTTAATAGTAAACAACATTTTGTAAAGTGATGTGTATTATGTAGCACAACTTTTTTTACAAAGGATAAAATTTTGATTCTTTTGAATTTAGATTGGTAACACCGATATATAGGGCATGCATTTGGTTTCATAATGTTTTGTTGAATATTTTTTCAATTAAGTTTTAAAGTCAAACCAATTATAATTTAGACATAGGTGTATTCCGTAAAACATAACTTTTTTTGTATGTACCAAAATTCAATTTTTCTCTTTTTGTTGAAACAAGGACATCAATACCTAGGGCATAGATATTTTTTAAAATTTTTTGTTGAATTTGATAATTAATTCAAGCCACAAAGATCACCTGCAAAACCTAAGATTTACCTTCCACAAGAGAAAAAAGTAAAGAGGAATAATTTGCACAATAAGGATGAATTAATGAAATGGATTAATGAATTACATGTGAGAACTTGCTTTTATATTTGCAAGTTAGAGAAAAACCCTAATATGACTTAAGAATAACCTAAGACTAAAATTAGCCCTAAGTAAACTTAATAAAGTGTAATTAAATATTTAATTACACCAACACCCCCCCATAAGTGCAACTTAGGGAGAAATGAAAAGCATGCAACTAATGCAAGAATGGGTCCTGGCTACAAGGCCATTTTAGGTACCCATGAACAACAAAAATCTCTCATAAAGTGGAGAGAAAGGAGAAAAACCCAGTGGGAGAAAACTCCTCTCCAAAAGAGGAGAAAAATACAACAAGTACATGAACATGTGATGGAATAAAGACTAACACTAAGACCCCCCAAGAAGTGAATCCATCACAAAAGTACAATCAAGAATGCCCCCCATAAGAGAGCAAGAAGAGAGAAGGTCTGATGACCCCCTCAAAAGTGAGAAGGATGAAACCCCATGCGAGGAAATACTCCCTCTCAAAATAGAGATGAGAAGAGAGACCATGCAGCCGCTCCTCAAGATGACTCCTGCAGTGCTAGAAGATGCTCAACACAGAATAAAAATGAAGACCCATGAACATCGAACAACATTCCTCCCCTTGGGAAGAAATAGAACTGTAGATGTGTGCATAATGTCTTCCCATTCCGGATAGGAATATACAGGAATATAATGTCTCTGAACTCTGCACATGATCCAAAGACAATAATGATGCTCCTGAAAACTGCTCAAATGTCTCCAATCCACTGTCAAACTGTGACTGAAGAAGAGGAGGATGAAGAACAATCTTTGAAGCATATGATGGTGATGCAACTCCATCAAAGCTGTCATCAAAAAGAAGACAAATGTCCTCAATGTGGTCCTCCAAATCTATAAGATGGGACTCTACAAACAAAGATGATATGTCTGCAAGATAGGAATCCCAATGAGGTGGATCAGGAAGACTAATATTGACCTGCTACACAGAATCACTAGAAGCCAATGATGATGCAACACTGAACTCTGAAGTAGCAGTAGGTGATGGTGGAACAATGATCTCATCAGGAGGAGAAGCAATTGAAAGAAGCATTTCAAAGAGATGATGTGAGAAATGAGGACACATCTCTTTCTCATGTTGATTACTTCCACAATATCTGCAAGTAGATTTATGCTGATGGTAGAATCCCATCTCCTTAGATGATTATAGAGCAAAATATGCAAATAGATTTATGCTGATAATAGAAGTCTTTCAAAGCAAACAGAAACTTTCCAGGAGGCAGCATGTCCAGGATATCCAACAGAAGCCATAAAATTGACAAACTGATTTAAAATATACCTGGGGCTAAATCTAAAAAATATTATATAGTTGGCTGTGTAGAGCTCTCTGATACCTTTCCAATGCCTATTTGTTTTTGAAAAATGGAGATTCTAGGCGCAAGAACGGAGCTCGAAGGCCAAAAAAGATGCCTTAACTTCAAACAGCAATAAATTATACCAATTAACAAAACCTAGAAAAAATACCTACACCACTAGATTGTGCTCGAAACCAGCTTTCCAACGCCTTTTTTTTTTCAAAAATCTGATTCCGTATGCTCAAGATATGCTCGATTTACCAAAACTGCTCCTTTAGTGCAAAGAGGCCCAAAAAAAACACTATTGAAGCCCCTGGGCGCCCATGTGACCAGGGGTTGAGTCTTTGAGGGCTGGCGGCTAGGGCAGTGGTCCCTCATATGACCAAGAGCTGAGTCTCTAGGGACTGCTGCTTGGAAGCTAGGGGCTGGTCCCCCATGCGACCAAGGGTTAAACCCAAGGGGCTAGCCCTCCAAAATAAAAAATTATTTTTTATTAAAAAATTAATAAAAAATTCAACTGTACCTGTGCACGGAAATCGAGGTAGCACAGAAATCGAGATGGCACGCAAATCGAGGAAACTCAAAAAACAAAATCAGCTCAAATGAGAATGGCACGAAAATCAAGGTTGGCACAGAAATCGAGGCACCGTACAGTCATACGGATTTCATAGAACCAAAATTTTGAAACCCTAAAAAAACACCCAGAAACTTTTTTTCAGCAAAATATAGAGTGCCTTATATGAAAATAGGGGTTTTTGGGCCTTCTGAGCGCAATGGTGAGGTCTGTTTTGGCCAAAAATGCTCTGAAACCTCTATTTTTCTTCATAAAAAAACTCTTGAAACCTTCACAGATCTGGCTTGCCCAAACCAAATTCAACCAAACAAAAGATAGATCTACCTTTTCTAGCTGCTCTGAATCTAATGGAATACTCCATTTTACACAAAAACACACCCAGCAAATGGCTCTTACTAACAAATTTCTCCAAATTTGAGAAGGGGCTTGCAGATCTGCTCTGATACCATGTTGAATTTGATAATTAATTCAAGCCACAAAGATCACCTGCAAAACCTAAGATTTACCTTCCACAAGAGAAAAAAGTAAAGAGGAATAATTTGCACAATAAGGATGAATTAATGAAATGGATTAATGAATTACATGTGAGAACTTGCTTTTATATTTGCAAGTTAGAGAAAAACCCTAATATGACTTAAGAATAACCTAAGACTAAAATTAGCCCTAAGTAAACTTAATAAAGTGTAATTAAATATTTAATTACACCAACATTTTTTTCACTAATTTACTAATTTTTCATGTGTGTAGAATAGAGAACTTGATGTTCGGTGAAAAACCTACATTCACAAGAAATAAAAAATAAATATAATAATCAAATTAAATATATTTAAAATTATAATTTTTGGGAAGCTTATAATAAGGACTACATACTTACAAAAAAATAAATTAAATGAATTCATTTGATCCCCCAAAAGGTAAATCAAAAGTGGTTTTTTATTAGCATTTTGATAGGTGTAGAGGAGACTCCATTATAGGTATGGTTTAAAACTAGCGGGGTTCTATCCAAGGGGGTTTGATCAAACCCTCTTCAATTAAAATCTTTTAAATGGAACCTTTCAAGGCTTAAAACATTATATTTTCTAAAAATATATGATTTCAGAAAAAATTAGGATGTCCCAAAAAGTGTAACCCATTATTGTGGCAACACCCTATAATGTTGCAGCTTTTGTGTGGCAAAAACTATGGCAAGGCAAGCGTGTTCAATGGGGCTATAATCTAACTCGTATCTGACCAATGTTCTTCTAATGTAATAAATTGCCCAATCTTTGCCTTCTTCATCATTTTGCACTAATAGTGCCCCCAGTGCTAAAGTAGTAGTAGAAATATACAATATGAGAGGTTTTCCTGCAATTGGTGGCATGAGTACCAGAGGTGATAGTAGATAATCCTTGATCTTTTGGAAGGCTTCTTAGTAGTGCTTAGTCCAAACGAAAGGTACCCCTTTGTGGATTAAGTGTTGAAATGGTTGACATTTATCAGCAAGTTGCACGATGAATCTCCTGATTGATTGTAATTTTCCTTGCAGTTTGCACAGTTGCTTGGGAGTAGTTGGTGGAGGCATGTCCATAATGGATTTTACTTTAGTAGGATCCACTTCGATACCCCATTGAGAGACGATGTATCCCAATAGTTTTCTTGAAGTTAACCCAAACACGCATTTCTTAGGATTCAATCTGACTTTGTACTCTTCGAGTCGCTTGAAGACTTTGTCTAATACTTCCAAATGGGCGCTTTGTGTAACAGATTTGGTCAAGAGGTCATCCACATAATCCTCCATAAATGTGTGCATGTAATCATGGAAGATTATTGTCATGGCTCTCTGATATGTAGATCCTGCATTTTTGAGTCCGAAAGGCATGACATTCCAGTAGTATGTGCCCCATGGACAGGTAGAGGCTATTTTGTGTTGATCCTCAGGAGCTATTCTGATATGATTATATCCTAAAAATCCATCCATTAGTGAAAGCATTCCATATCCATCAGTGAGGTCAACTATGATGTCGATGTTTGGCAATGGAAAATCATCTTTTGAACATGCCTTGTTGAGATCCAGAAAGAACTCACAAATCCTGATTTGACATTAGGTTTTGTGATAGGTACAAGGTTGGAAATCCATTCTGGATAGTCAATTGGCTGAATAAAGCTCACATCAAGCAATTTCTTTAACTTAGCTTTGATCAATAGTGTGATCTATGTATGCATTTTTCTGAGTTTTTGCTTCACCAGTTTGGAATTTGGTAGTAATGGTAGGTGGTGCAAAACCAATTGTGGATCAAGTCCCAGCATGTCAGTGTAAGACCAAGCAAGATTTATTTGTCTCTCTAAGAAGAAAGTTGTGAACTTTGGTTTCTCTTTCTATGTGAGTGATTCCACGAAGTGGACAATCCATGAATTTTTTTAGTACCAATGTTTGTTTCCATTGTCTTTTCCACCAACAGTGGTGATCTCTCTTGTGTAATTCAGAGCACTTCCAACCCTCCATCTTTGGGCACCTCAAAGAGGTTTTCACCCTCAGGTACTGTAAGCACAAAAATCATGCATAGCCTCCACAAGGACTCCTATGATGATTTTAATCCTTGTCACATACATGTAAGCATGAAATAATGTCCTCTAAGCAGTAAACCTCTTGATGATGTGTCGTCTTTCTTGTCTTGTGTTGTTTCCTCTTTGTCAATTTCTCTCTCTCCTCATTTGCGACACTTTTTGACACTTTTTGTGACACTTGTTGATTTGCATTTTCTAATCTTTTGACCTTACTCCTAAGCCTTGTAAGCATCTTGTAGGTGACTTTTCACCTTTCCCCTAAGTTTTTCATCCTTTGCACCCTCTAGAAGCCTTCTAGAGGTCCCCCTATCCATCTCCCACTTTTGGTTTTCAGTTCCCCTCAACTAATCCAAATCTCCCCCTATTATTTCCAGATCTCCCTCGAGAGATCCTACACGTGCAAGTGGAGATTTGGATTCTTGCACATGAATGACTTATTTCTGGAGGTAGAACACCTCCTTTTCCTCTCTTTTGTCATTTCCCACCATGCAATTCTTCGTAAAACCTTGTCCAGGCCAGATCTCCCCTGGGTGACCTAGGGTCACCCAAGGGTAACCCTCCTGACAAAAGGGTGACCCTTTCGCATTTCCAACCATGGAAAAACTTGAGTTTCTCAATCAAATTAGCTTCATTTTCATCCATTTTTCTTTCAGTTCTCATGTTTTTTGATGCCTAATATGGAGTTGACTATTTCATGCACCCACACATGCATAATTAGCTCCATTGGATCTAAAATAAACAACTCAATCAATCTCATGCATCCTCTCAACTCCAATTCCTCTTCAATGATAACCTATTATTGATTTATCACTCCATAGTTAGTTGAGTTCACTAGGTAATCAACCTTGTTAACTCCCCAATCAATCCTTGTTAACTCATCAATCAAATGAGTTAACTTGTCAATCAATCCCATTCCTCAAACCTATAAATACCCTCTCCCTCAAGCACAAAGGGAGGCAAATTCATTGTGCACACAGCTCTTGCCAGTTTTTGCTCTCCAAATTAGTATTCTAATGCTCTCACAGGATGAAGGTACCTTTTGCTTTATTCATTGTTCAACCAAGCATTGTTATACTACTTCATTCAATGCCATTTTGCTCAAACAAAGTTGTCATTGAGCTCTTTCAAACTTCAACAAGCTTCTTTTTGCTTCTTTGTGTCATTTTGTCATCAAGAGGTCTTCCCGCTGCTTCAAAAGGACTCGAGGTTACCAATATCAAGGATTTCTGAGGGTAGTGGAGTCACACAAATCTTCATTTGTTTCAAGTTCCTTCATTGCTTTATTCAATTCATAGTAATTAGAAAACTAAATGCTCTTGGGAACAGTAAATCTTTGCTTTTTCCTTGATAGTTAGATCTTGCATGTTAGAATAATTGTTTTCATATTCCTAGATCTAGATTATTTGAAGAAGCAATTTCCTTTTTTAGATTAGATTACTTTAAAACAATCAAAAACCCAAAAACATAGATTAAGATTGAATTAGGAAAAGTCATATTAGCTTGCATTCATATTTCCCTTTCATAGATTAAATAACACTTTTCATTTCCAAAATACTAAAAAAGTAAAAAAATAGGTTTGCATACCATTTAGCTTTGCATGCATTTACAAACCCTAGAAAAGATAGATAACTTGCAAACCCTCGATACCATCATGAGGTAAACCATGTTTAATGATTCAATCAAACCCTTGATTGCATCACAAGGTAAATACAAGTCAAAGCAAAGCTAGACCCTAGGTTAACTAAACCCTAGGTCAAAACCCTAATTCTAGTTAAGGTTGGTCATTACACATTTACCTCTATCTTGGCTCACAAATGTGCCTAGGAGTGAGAGGAGAGTGGGTGAGGGCTATCCTCAATGAGATTAAGAAAATCAATCCATGACAACAACAACAACAATAAGAGACATTTACTTTACCACAACAAGATCCATTTGTCCTCTTATTAATAGAAGAACAAAGACAACTCCAAATACAATGAGAACTCATTCAATGAATTGAAAGACAAGAGGACATAAATGAGAGTAACCGCTTACCCACACAATGGTGGAATAGATGAAATCCCAACAGGAGAAGAGAAACTAGTGACCCTTCAGGTCATAGGGTTATCTCTACAACAACTACCATCGAACGAAACATTCAACTTAGCACACAACAACAAAGGCCACAGAACTTGCTGACCCCTCTCTGTGAAGTCTAGCTCTCCAACGAGCCAGACCCCCATCATGTGTCACCTCCTCTTGAATGGCTACTTCCACGAGAGTGAGAGTAACATGGTGGATCACCCCATGGCAAGGAGAGAAGGGTCTATGTGCATGCCAAAATCTGACCCGACAGCCCTAGGCAACCGAAGTCACGATTTTGAGTGTACATATTTTGGTGAACCCGATGTGAAAGGTAAAGCCTCTTGGTTATGCTTTTTGTGTTCCCATTGCATGGATCTTATTTCAATCATCATTATCACATACGCCGTCAGCTTCACCACATATTTTGGTGAACTCGACGTGAAATTACAAATCTTTCTAGTACGAGTAATTTTTCTTTCCCATTTCAAACGCTTCAAAACATTTAGCAAAAGCTTCAAAACATTTTTTCATTGTTCTTCATAGCCACTTCAATTGCTTCATCTTCTATCTCTTACGCCATCATCTATTCCATTTGTTCTGTGGTGTCTATGGCACCCCCAAACATGATGGAACCTAACTTAAACCAAGGGAATATTCCCTCTAGACAACTAGAAACTCCTTCCTTCGATAGGTATGTGCCACCACATCTTGATGCAACAGTCACCAACTATTATGACTACGAAGATTCTAATTATGAACAAGATCAAAGAGAATCCAAGCGTTCTCTATATTTCAACAACCCAGCTTGGGAAAACAACCCGACCATACCAAATGCACCACATAAAGCTAAAAGGATAAGGTCAGAAATACATTGACCTGATCAACCTTCCACAAGTACATCAAGTACTCATCTTGATGAGGAAGTCAAAGGATTAGAAAAACATCTTCAAGAAGCCAAAGATGCTCAAGAGGCATTAAGGATTTCCTTGAGAGAAGAGCAAAGAGAAAACATTGCACGCGAAGAAGCATATCACCATGAAAATACTCGAGGAGAAAATCTTAAAAATGGAGAAACACCTAGAGCTGCTACTCCTACAGATTTAATCACAACTCTAGTGCAAAGAATTAGAATCTTGGAAGCAGAGCAAGCTACTCCTAAAAGAAGGCAAAAATCTCATGAACAGGACTAGGGGGCATCTCAAAATCCCCCTACCTTAATTACTATTCACAAAACACTAGTAATGACACATGTCTGAATGGGAATCCTCCTGTTCAAAACAACCAAACAAATCCAATGATGGGTTATCAAAACCCACCCACATGGTTATTGTTATCAACCCCTTAATCTCAAAGTGCCTTTCTTGGAAAATACCTTGAGTATTTGAAAGAACGTCTAGATCAAAACATAAAAAGCATGCAACTACCTTGGCCATTACATGATCTCCCGAAGTTCAAAGGAGCAGATGCAAATTCCCACATTAAAGCCTACACCATGGCGATAAGAGAACTCCTCCCTTGGGATGGGGTTGTAGCAAAAATCTTTCCCAAAACTCTTGAAAGCATATCTCTGGATTGGTACTATCACTTACCAGAAGCTTCAATCCACTCATTTAGACAACTAATTGGAGAGTTTGTCATGGCATTCGACATGAACAAACTCGTTAAAATAGGGATCAGAGAATTCCTCAAAATGAAACAAGAGCCAAATGAAACTATAGCCCACTTTGTCACTCAATGGAGGCAAGTCCTCTACTCTTCAACTAGTGCTCCGAACATGGATCACCAAGAACTATGCGACCTCTTCTTACATGCCCTTAACAAGGACATGAGAGAAGATGTTCAAAAATTGCCATATAAATCCTATGAGGAAGCATTAGAGAGTGCTTTGAGGATTGACCAAGCCACCATTAACAGTGGTAGAAAAGTCTATGGGTCAAATGGAAAGTTGATGAAGGAAGACACAGGAAACAATGCCTTTGTCTTTACGATCCTTAAAAACAATAGGAGTGCAACCATATACGGGGTGACAGATCAATCCCCAATCAAGAAAGTAAGAGATGATTACAATGGGAGAGATTACTATCCTCCTAACGTAAATTCCATAGACTGACCTAGGAACAACAGGTACTACCCTCAAGACAATTACCAAAGTTGGAACCGCAATGCAAACGGGAATGGAAATGATGGAAGATATGAAATACCCCCATACAAGTTCAATCAATTTTGTTCTTTTCATAAAACAAGGGGGCACAACACAAAATCTTGTAGAGAATACAACAGATTCATAGAAAGGCTACCGAAAGACCAACAACGTTTGTTCATAGAGATGTTCTTGAACCCACAGGAGATCACACTGGATAACAAAGATACAAGACAAAATCAAGCTCCAATAGCCCCGCAAAATGCAAATATTAGAATTTATCAGGACCCGTTTCCTACATATAAAGACACAAAAACAACAAACCAAAACAAGATGGCTCAAAGTAGCAGCTCTGAAATCGCACCATAACTGGGACAAAAAGGAGAAGCTAGGATGATGGGATTAGTCAAGATTATGCACAATGAAGAAGAAGAGGAAGACCATAAGGATGAAAAAGAGCAAATAGAAGCATAAGAAGGTATCATTTCGGTAGTGGAACCTATACCAGCTCCAATCAAACCTTATGAGCTCATAGAAGATTTAAAGAAGACATCATGTTCATATTTCATTCATTGACTTACTCAGGAACTCCCTTTCACATCGCTCAGCATTACTAAAAGTAATAGGTCTAAAATACCTCGATCAAATTACGCCACCACCTAGTGAGCAAATCAATCATGTGGACTATGATATTAGTCCACCAAACTTGGAACTCAAAGATCTAGGGTTCTTCTTCAACTTACAATAGATGCCTTCTGAGGCAGAGTTAACAAGAAAAAGGAGACCTTGCACTATATCTTCAAGTATGAATCTACAATACGTGCATCAAGCGGACCTTAATCAATGATGGGGTGGCAGTTAACATAGTTCCTTTCTCCCTATTAGAGAGGATGGGCTATGGGCACACTAATATCACTACTTCACGAGATACTCTAAGCGGGTATGACAATCTAAAGGCTACCACCATAGGTAAGATTACCCTTCCAGTGACCTTGGGACCTAAAACCATTCCTACCACATTCTACGTCATAGACAAAGACATAGGATATAACTTGATTCTTGGAAGACTGTGAATACACAGGATGAAAGTTGTGCCATCCACATTATTTTAGGAAGCTCGATTCTTGCACTTAGGGAAAGTATATGTCGCAAAGGGAGATAGGGAGATCCAGAACCTTTCAGCATGTTAAAATCAAACACACCGAACAAATGTATAGGTATCCCCATAGACTACGAACTCCCTACCAACAAATTAATTGTCCCTAATTCTACACCTCAGTCAATATGCATCAAATGAATGGAAATCTCAGAAAACACCATAAACACCGCAGAGACCAAAACTTTAGAGAATGAGGCATTGCCAAAACAAAAGGAAATAGTTCCCAAAGAGAAGACAATTGAGATCATGGAATTGATTGAGTGGGATGGACCACTCCAATTTCCCTTAGAAGTACTCATGATTGACATCCAAGAAGCCTACAAACTCTTCCCTTGCATAGGAGAAAAATCGCACAAAACTGAAGGCCCAATATTTGAGACAACCACGTTAGATCTAAGAAATGCAAACCCTTATGCTTTCTTAGATGCTAAGGAAGACATAACTAAAAGTTACACTCCATTGTCACCACTAAGTGAATGACATGTCCTCGAGACACCAGAAGAAACAAAATCTTATGAACCTCTCACATTGTTAGAGGATTCATATCAACCATTGACACCCATGGAGGAGGCACATTCCATTGACAATGAATCAACTAATGTCATAGGAATGCTACCTAGGATGTTCATGGTGTCCCAACCGCAAGAGAAGCCAACCACCTCTGCCTCGGTTTAATAAAATGAACTTGGTGAGTGGGACACACCTCGGGTACAAATCAAAATGGTCGAAAGCCTTCCTGATGAAGATGAAGAAAGTGAAGGTATTTTTCACATAGAATGGAAGATGAGAGTGACAGTCAACATTGATGACCCTGACATTTTTGAATTGCTAGCGTTATATTGGATATGCCATGGACTTAAGACCAGAACCAAATGGGAGGACAAATGTAATCCTTGTCCCTTCTGATGAGCAAAGGGAGCCACAAACTGCCCTTGAGTTGTTCCAATTTTTGCAAAGAATCCAAGAGAGACTAGATGTGAAAATCTATATGCAAGAATAGTTTGACCTATTAGCAGAACTATTTAATTGTAATGGAGTCCTATATTGGACTCCTTCTCATCAACCAGCCTTTTGAGACTTACTTCATCTCACAATGCCAAGAGAAACCACCGAGTTGGTAGCAATAGATTCAAATGACAAACCCTGCATAATAGGAGAACTTGTCCTCAGAAGAGGTAGCACGAAGAATAAGAAAAGAAAATGAAAAAGAGCTTTTTTAGAAGACTGGAAAGGTCCTTACATGGTCAAAGAAGATGTTGGAAATGGTGCCTATCTCTTGTACACAATGGAGGGAGAGGAATTTGGCAAAATAGTCAATGCCTTTCACCTCAAGAAATATTATGTCTAAAATCTAAAAAAATTATAAAACATAAAAATACAAAAAAATCAAAATGTCAAAAACAATTTGTTTCTTACATTTCTATATCATTCTGTTCATTTTGCATTATAGTCAGTTAATCGCTTTTGTACTATTTTCTTTTTGGTAAGGAGTTTAGTTTTACCTAGATATATGTCATCCTTTCAGGACCTAGAGAGTTCTCATTTTCACAATCGCCATTATCCCTCTTTCATTCCCAGTGATTCTAATCAAAGCCTAGCTCTTAGCTTTACACTGATCCCAGTCTTAATGAGTCAAGATGATTAGGTCTAAATAAAGTCAGTATTCAAACCTACAGTATTCAAAGGAAGCTTGCAAGTAGACCTTCCCAATTCTTCCCTACTATTAGAGAAGTCCAACTAGACTACAAAAACTTTAGGTGGCGCTCAGCCCCTTATCTTTCCTGGCCAAAAACATCAGGAAGATCAAAACTCTAAAGGGAGCAATCTAAGATTCAAGTGAATAAAAAAATGAGTGATCAAAATAAGAGTATTGAAAAGTGAGAATTGAGAGATCAAAGTTTTGCATATCAAAGGTTCCAAAAGCATTCATTTCTTGAAAAGTCAAAAAATCCAAAAAAATGAGAAAAATCAAGTGATGAAAATACAAAAAAAAAAAAAGCAAAAAAAAAGAGATACAAAAAAAAGAGTGAAAGAGAGAAGATTGTTGAATGTCCATACTCTTGGATGGAGATCAGTCTAAGCTCAAAGCCTCAAGGGTGACATTCTAATAGAGAAAGAAAGGTACAAAGCACACACACGCACTAGCTGAGCAAAACCAGGAGTCTAGTAGTCTCTAGGATCGTCTTCTACCTAGGGACCCTTGTTCTTTCCTATTTATCCTTTACCCTGGGTGTACCTTGCTTGCCATCTTTGATCTAAGTCTAGCGAACATCTATAAAATTTGTTGCTTGTCTAAAGTTGAAAGCTTGTCAAATTGTCTTATCTAGATAAGGATCAGTGTTTAGCCTTTAGCGAAGCCAAAATTCAGAAACACTCCATCTCCATTCCTTCTACCCACTTGAGTTCTAAAATCCTATCTCATAGCCTTGAATAGGTCTCTTATATCAGGACAACTCACAATCCCCTGAATCAAAAATCATATTTTAGAGCAATCACAGTGTTTGTTCCACATTACATTCATGCCAAAATAAAAAAAAGAGTCCCGAAGCAATAAAGTCAAATGTCATATCTCATGACATTCGGTAGAAGTAAATGTTTCATTTCAGCACTTCTTGTGTTCCTGTATTATCATGTCATGAACTACATCTCATATATATGCCATAAAAAATTACAAAACATGTCATCGTTATCATACTTACATCATTAAAAAGAGTTGAAAAGGTCAAAAACATAATCAAAAAGTTCTAAAACCTCCAAACATGCACAAGAGATGAGTACAAATCTGATAGGTAAAAACTACAAAAGGATAAACTTTCATAGATACATCCAAAGTTTACATATACAAGAGTATCGAAGAGCTAGGAAAAAATGCTCTCAAAAGTAGAGGCTCCCCATGCAAGGGGCCACAATTTCAAGAAAGGAAGTCAAGGTCGGTTCCCTCCAACAGAACCCTCAAGACTTTCACTCCTCTATCTACGAATACCACCTGTCGCTCCATGAGACCTATAGGAGTGAGGCACTTTACTGTGAGCATGTGACTATGAAGGCCCCGCCATACTAGCGTCTCATCATCCAAAACTAAGATGAGCCATCTCTCGGAGCACTTGATTCTCGCCCTTAAGGGTGTGAATCTGGGCCTTCAAGTTTGCATTCTCCTGACATCCATGGTAGATAGGACCGAAAATGTCAATGTGTCTCCCAGCAACAGGACGCACACCAGGATCATCTAAAAGATAGTCTCGAGTCATTCTAGTGAAGGGAGAAGCCAATCCAACATTAATCTTGCAAAAAAAATCCCTCCACTCTATGACATTACCTGAAAAAGTGAATCAAAAGAGAAAGACAAGTCAGTTCACCATGAAAAGAGAGGACAAAAGTGCGGAAAACAAACAAACAAAACTTATGTGGATCTCCAGGCTGCCAATCAAGGTCAAATTATTGCATCACCTCATCTAAATGAGGAGGTGGGGGAACAATAGGAGGACCCTCGGGGATATCAGGAGCATCATCGGTAGCATCAAAACTCTCATCATGTGTGTTAGGTCTCAAAAACGTAGGTCGTTAACCCTAAGAGGGTGCCAGGCTCTCTTGAGGTTTTTGGCTAACTGACACGGGGTAGATATGGCTAAACACCCTTCACTTCAGGCTCTGCCAGACCTAGGCGGGTAAACCTTTACTTAATAAAGCAGATAAAGAGATGATTACTTCTTTAATCAGAATTAATCTAACTATTTATAATGGCACAAATTATAAAACAGATAAAAAGACAGCAATTTAATTCTAAAAATAATCTAAATTGAAAAGCTAAAACAATAATGCAATCTAACTAAGTAAATCTAAAATGAATTTGTATAAGTGATAATGAAAATACCAGACCAATGCCTTGTTGAATATAGAGTCAGTATGATCATGAAATAAATGACTGTTTATTTGGTAAGAACTCCAACTATCTGGCATAAAAAATAGGTATGTAACTTGTACAACCCTACAAGGAAATAGTTAGTATTCCATACTTACATATATCCAATTGATAAAATATTACCTGTGTTCATCTAAAAGGATTAATCCTTGCTTGAAGGAACCTATTAGAGTAATACTGTAATTGTAATAATTTTATCAAAAAACTAGAGACAGAATACAAACCCTAACTATATGACTCTTCTTACAGATCCATGACAATGTCTTCTAAGTTACTGTGACAGATTTAAAGGATTTAATTCTGAAAACAAAAACTAGTTAATCTTATCACACTATAATAGCAAATGTGTATAGACAACTTGAAGGTATACTTGATAACTCAAATTGAATAACAGAGAAAACTTTGAAAGGAGACAGTCATATAATTTAATAAATTTAATAGATAATTGATACCAAAATCTTGCAGTCACTGCTTCATGCTTACAAACTTGACTTCATCAGAGAATGCTTGTACATGATCTATCAGAATTAAAATATATTAAAAATGAACTAGCATTGTTGTTCAAATCTAATCTATAGTATCCCCTGTTCTATTTTGTAATCTCCCTCCATTCTATCTATCTTCTAATATTTTTTCCTATATCACCCCCCTCCATTTCTCTGGTGTTGGTCATCTCTTATAAAGAGTGACATACAAGCTTCAGACCAGTTACAACAGTTGTGACGGTTGATAACCGAACAACAATATTTGTCTTAATAAACAAGTTCAGGAAAATTAATACTTGTCTTAATCATTAGATGGATAACCATTTCAGGATCAAACAAGGATCTTCAACTGTAATTATGCTTGATATCTTTCGAGGGCTTCTTTATTACTCCTAAAAAATCCAGATAAAACACAAATTAATGTCTGATTAAACAATCCAAACAAATTTATTTACTCAAGTAATTACTTCCCTTTTTGATATTTTATTCAGTTCCTCAAGATCCTTTCGTGGGTGTTTTATAGTTTAATTCCTACTGTGTATATCCTGCAAAAAACAAACATTTTAATTGTCAGAAGAATATCTTAATCGTTTGGATTTTAGTATCATTTTAGGGTTTCTATATTTTGCGTTGGCAAGACCTCCTACATCATTGTAAGAATAGCATCCTTCCCTGATTTGTTTGGTGTCCCTGATATTGAGTATCGGCAATGGTCTTGTCGATCAGCATAGTCATCGTTGCTAGCGGAGTAAATTTACTCATCGGTAATTCTTAATGTCTTCTCACCGATCATCAGTCTTATGCCGATACTTATTTCCCTTTGAATGTCTCTTGGAACTCCATCGATGAGAGGTGTAAGATCAGTGCAGTTGAATGATCTTTTGCCAAACAACAATGATCTTACTGATATGCTATCTTTGCTTGAAATCTTTTATGACTCCTTCTATCGGCGTGATCAATATAGTCGATGAGATATGTAAACATAAATTTGTCAGCGAGTATTGGTGTGATGAAAAATCTATTTCTGTTAATTTGCTTAAGCATTATGCACTTACGAACCTTTTGAACCAATGAACCCATTGAACCAATGAACGTATTGAACCAATGAACCATTCGAACCAATGAACCACTCGAACCAATGAACCCATTGAACCAATGAACCATTCGAACCAATGAACCACTCGAACCAATGAACCACTCGAACCAATGAAACACTCGAACCAATGAACCCATTGAACTAATGAACCATTTGAACTCATGAACTGTTTGAACCAATGAACCGATTGAACATGTGAACCGATTGAACCAATGCATCAATTGAACCAGTGAACCGATTGAACCCGTGAACCGATTGAACTTATGAACTGATTGAACTTATGAACTGATTGAACTTATGAACCGATTAAACTAGTGAACCGATTTAACTTATGAGTTGATTGAATTTATGAACCAATTAAACTAGTGAACTGATTTAACTTATGAACTGATTGAACTAATGTGAAAGTTCAAGCTCGGAGGTTCAAAACTGACATCTTCTTAATACATGAAGGTAAAAGCTGAAAGACTTAAATGGACATACTAATTAATAGGAAAGAATGAAATGACGACTCCTATCCAAGGGAGAATAATGATGATAAAATAAGGGCAACAATTTTGCAAACTGGTCTTGAAGTGCATACAAGGTGAGGATTTTTTGAAAAATTTGATTTAACATATCCAGTTCCAACATAGGCTCTATCTGAGGATGTATGCCCCTTGTGGGTCTAGCAAGATCCCAGATTTTTTGCAGGAGCAGACCAATACCTTCGTCATTTGACGATGGGTGAACTATGAAGGGTGAAGATCCAGGGTTATTGCTTTATGAAAAGTTTTTATTTCTTGATAAGAGTGATCTTTTTAACTCTCCTAAACTACTATGCATGGAAAAGAACATTTAGAAAGTTCAATCAGAATTGTCCATGCACTGGCAATTATTTTCTCTTAGGTTCTTTTTAAGAGAAAAAATGTTTCAAAAATTGCCCATGTACTAGCAGTTCTTGCTCCTCACCAGACATGTTCTATAGATAATATGAATCTTCCCCTGCCTTATCATTGATGACAAAAGGTCCAATCCACAGGGCATCAAATTTTCCATGTTTCCCCTTTTCTTGATTCTTGGCATTCCAAATAAGCACTACGTCACCTATCTCAAATTTTCTAAATGTTGCTTTTTTGTCATGTAGGTACTTCATCTGCATTTGCATTTTTTTATTCTGATGTTTGCCTGTTCCCTCATTTCGTTCAATTAAATTAGTTGTTTTAGCCTTTCCTCCATCAGTTCTAGGACATCCCAATCCTCTTGGAGGATAAACTTACACACTGGCAACAGGTTGTGTATTGGGAGTCTGGCATGAGCTCCATATACTAATTCAAATGGTGATTTGCCAATTGCTTTCTTTACTGTGATCGTATCAGCCCATAATGCCAATCTCAACTTAGAGTCCCAGGCTTTCTTGTTGTTATCCAGCATTCTTTTTATAATCTTCAGGACACTTTTATTGTTGGACTCAGCTTGCCCATTACCTTGTGGGTGGTAGGGAGAAGAATATGAGATCGTAATACCATAAGATTTACAAAAAATTTTAAACCCATCCGATCTAAAACACATTCCATTGTCAGTTATGAGCCTCAAAGGTACCCCAAATCTAGTTAAAATGTTTTCCAATAGGAAGTTGATCACAACCTTGCTGGTTGCTTGTTTAGTGGGCATTGCTTCTACCCATTTCGTGAAATAGTCAGTGGCTACTAATATCCATTTATGACCACCACTTGATTTCTCCATAATCTCTCCTATAAAGTCAATTCCCCATTGGTGAAATGGGGCATCAACTTGCATAGGTCTCAAAGGTAATGCCCCTTGGTACTTTAGTTTTCTTGAGAATCTCTGACAGGCCTCACACTTCCTAGTAAAACTGTATACATCATTGAAAACCTTGGGCCAATAGTATCCAGCCCTTAATATCTTGTGTGATGTGGTTTTAGCTAAGAAATGACCACCACATGCTCCCTGATGCATCTCTTGTAAGGCAGATTTTGCTTGTTCTTCATCTAGACAAAACAATAAGACACCATCATTATTTTTCCAAAAAAGATCTCCTTCTATAAGCACATATTTAGAAGCATGTAATTTTAGAGTCATTTTCTTATTATCATCAAATCCGTTAGGGCATTTCATGTGCTTGAGGTAATATACTATGTTAGTATACCAAGGAGTTTTTCAATACTTGTTATCATTTCCTCTTCGTTTTCAATATTACATACTTGGGCAGCCTCAAGATTTGTTTCAGTCATTAATTTTGCTAGCCCTTGTCCCCTTACTAACTTTGTGATTTGAATTTCTATATCAAATTCCTGAAGTCGATTTATCCATCTACATCTCTTCCTAGTTACTTCACTCTACATGAACACATCTTTGACTGCCGCATTTGGTACATAAGCTATCACTTTAGCCCCAACCAAGTAAGGTCTAAATGCCTTGATAGCTTTCACCAATGCATAAGCTTGTTTTTCTGTGATATCATAGTTAAGTTCCGCATGTTGGAGTGATTTACTGAAAAAAGAAAGAGGCTGCTCATAACCCTCATTATTCTTTTGTAACATAACTACTGCTACTGTATGAAAAGATGCAAAGGAAAAGATCTGGAGAGGTTTACTAAAATTAGGAGACTTTAGCACTGGAGCTTCTTTAATTGCTCTTTTTATGGATGCAAAAGCTTCTATGCATTCATCTGTCCAATTAACCTTTGCATTTTTCTTCAACATTCTAGATATAGGGTTAATTACTTCTACAAAGTTTGATATCAACCTTCTCACAAAGTTTATTTGTCCAAAGAATGATTGTATAGCCTTGACTGCCTTTGGAATAGAAACTTTGTCTATTGCCTCTATTCTCTCGGGATAAATCCTAACTCCATCTTTGGATACTATGTGCCCAAGTAATTTCCCTTCTGTGACTACAAATTTACATTTCTTGGGGTTCAAGGAAACACCGTATTCTAATGCTCTAATAAATATCTTCGCAAGGTGATTCACATGATCCTTAGCCTTTTTTGAGTATGCGGTAAGGTCATCCTGGTATACAACCATGATATCATTTATTAGACCTGCAAAAGCAATGCCCATTGCCCACTGGAATGTGGCTCCAGCATTTGTAAGGCCAAATGGCATTCTTACATATACATAAGTTCCCCATGGGGTTGTAAAGGTTGTTTTGTATTGTTCAGATTCTTTAACCTTTACTTGATTGTATCCAGAGAACCCATCCATCATGGATAATAACTCACAGCCAGTAACTCTCTGCAACAAATTTTCCATGTTAGGCAATGGATAATTATCTTTGAGGGAGGATATGTTTAAGTTTCTAAAGTCAACACAAAGTCTAATATCCCCATTCTTCTTCCTAACAGGAACTAAATTTGAGACCCATGATGAATGCCTAATAGGTTTAATTATGCCAGGTTCCCTGAGTTTTATAAGTTCCTCGTACATTTTAGGTTCTAACACAGGGTTGATGGGTCTTTGTTTTTGTTTATAGGGCTTAGCATCAGATTTAAGTGGAATTTCATGTTGGAACAGATCTTCCCTATATGCTTTAAGATCATCATAAGACCAGGCAAACACATGTTTATATTTTCTCAATAATGTAATTAACATGCTTCTGATTACAGGGGTTATTTTCTTTCCAATGTAGACCTTTTTAGGTGACAATTTAGTTCCCAAATTTATTTCTTCCACATCATCCTCCTTTACTGTTACTTCTTTGGAAATGGATCGATCATTTGCATCAAAAACTCTTTCTAATGCTACTAAACCCTTTGGAATTTTATTGGTTTTAAGTTGGACAATTTCTTTGCCAAATAAAGTCTCTTTACCATCATTCTTCTCAACAAAAGCATTAAGATCAATCTCTTGATTCTCATACTGATCTATACAGTGCAAAAATTTGAGCAAATTAGCATCATTATCAAAAACCTGCTAGTTATATATGTTGTCTGGGATAGTTGGTCTTGTTTTGAGCTCAACTTCTGAAATACCTATCAAGGTAATGTCGTCCCTTTTCAAAGCTATGTTTGCAAGGAAGTCAACCATCATATTTTTTGACCTATCTATCCAACTTATTGAAAAAGCATCAAACAATTCTATATCATCCAGGACTGCATTTCTGTATTGTTTCAGTCTTTTGTTTTTTGAGGAATATTTGCCTTTGACTTGTGAAATAATCAATTCAAAATCTCCATACACTGATAACAATTTGATTTTGTGTTTTCTAGCGATGTTTAGCCCAATTAAAAGTGCTTCATATTTAGCTATGTTATTTGTGCACTCAAAATTTAGAGAAAAAGAATATTTGAATGTTTTTCCTAATGGTGATATAAACAACACCCCGGCTCCATTTCCTACCTTACTACATGCGCCATCGAAATACATGGTCCATACTTCATTTTCATCAATTTTGGCTTTGTAGAAATTGGGTCTGTATTATGCAATTTAAACTGTTCTTCCACCCTGAATGTACTGAAATCTGTATCACAGAAACAAATCATTTGATTTGGATTAATTTTCTCTATAATGTCTTCATACCTTGGCTCTCTGTAGAGTTTAACTACCTGTGTTCCCAATGGGATAGTAGCATAAGATAAATCTAATTGCACACTTCCCCCTACCATGGCAGTCCATTGTCTAGATAACAACATCCCATAGTTAGGTGGGATATCTACCACAGTGATGTCAATTTTATAAGAGGCTTTAGGATGAGATGCTAATTTTATCTCAACATCTTTCATGATTCCAACAACAGGGACAGATCTGTTAGCCATTGAATAACATTTACCAAATGTAGTATCCACCCACATTCCTAACTCTCTCATAACAACCATGGGCATTATGTTTACTGCTGCTCCTGAATCAAGCATACAATTCCTGACTAATTTGTTATTTATCAGCAAGGTAATATAGAATGGATCTACTTGAGATGGATTTTTCATTAATGTTTCACCCAGGTATACCTCAGGTATTTTGATAGATTCCTGTTGCATATTTATTTTAGAACTATATTGTTCAGGTCTTTTGTCTGATACATTCGATATCATCTTCACCACTATATTTTATATTTTTCTACCTTCATCATTTCTAGAAGTGGCACAGATACTTTCATTTGAGAAACAGCTTGAGTAATATCAAATGAGGGATTTATGTTTAGTTCCAACCTCTCAACTTTTGTTTGCCCCTTTTCCTTAGTTTTTTTGCCGTCCTTTTTGTTTGGTGTGTCAACAGGAGGTGTATCCTGAGGTATTTTCTCAGCTTTACTTTTATCATTTTTACCAGCAGTCTGATTTTTTATAAATATACTTCAGGGAGTTCCTTGTTCAGCATTGATTGTTTTGTTTCTCAGGTTGTAACTACCCTTGGCTTGTGCTACCGCAACCATTGTTAAAGTTGTTCTCTCTTCCTCAAAAGGTTTTCACCAATTGTAACTTTGTGTTGAGGTGATATCCACAATTTCCTAAGTCTTCTTCATGTTCAGAAAATATTTCTTGTTCTCCTATGTTTACATTATATTTTTGTGCTCCTACATCATATTCATACCCTGCTTCCTCGCTAGACGAATAGTCCTCTTCAATAGTGAAAGGTGTGACACCCAACATATTTATAGTATGATGATCCATCTCAGGGTTATAAGATACTTGATATTTTTTTATTGATTGTGCTACTACACAATAATCAGGAGAGTGTGGCAAATTACAGGGCATACACCATGGACTATTTTCTGTCATATGGACTCCACCCTTTTTTAAAGGGTCAGGAGTGTCTTTTCCATAGTTATGTCTCCTGTTAGTATCCACGGGCTTTCCATCTTTCCAATTCGTATGATATGGCATATCATGTAGTCTTGGTCTTTCATTCTTATGTGAGTATTCTTTCTTGTTTGTAGGAGGATTAGGATTTTGAGGGACTCTTATATTATCTCTTTTTCTGATCATCCCAGCAGCCTTTTTATTGTTTTCAATAGTGAGAGCCATTTTTTGTGCTTCTGCCAAAGTTCTAGGACTTTTGCCCCTGAGTTCATAACCTGTTTTCAGGTCAAATGCTCTCAAGTATATGCTAAGGGCTGCTTGGTTGTTCAATTTGGATTCTTGTGGGACCTTATTATACAGTTTAGTGAATCTCAAATTAAAATCATACACCTGTTCATTTTGATACTTTTGAATAGTTATTAGTTCATGAAGAGCAAATTCTGGAGCACATTGATTTCTGTATTGTTGTAAAAATTGATTGTGGAAGTCTCTTAAGGAATATATTGAAGCGTCTGGTAAGCTATTTACCCAGTCTCTTGATTCATTAGTAAGAGATATCATAAACAGTTACATTTTTATATCTTCGTATTCGTTACCAATGTCCTGCATGAAAGCATTGAATCGTTTGATATATTCTTCAGCGGTCAATTCACTGCTTCCTGTAAACTCAGGCACATTGTTCCTCCAACTTTTATCTATGGGATAAGGATATAGCTGATATCCCATCAAATCAAATTGTCTGGCCATACTTGTAGGATTAGGAGGTGGTATATTTGGGTATGGAAGATAATACTGGTATCCCAATGGAGGCTGTGGATGCATATTGGGTTTGATGTATTGTTGATGATACACATTTTGTGGTGGGGGAGGTCATGGTTGCTGATTGTTAAGTCTATGCCCTGGTGGTGGATGTTGTTGGTGAACATTCCCAATACTTACAGGTGGAGGTCTAGGTATTTGCCTATTTTGCTGAGAAAGATTATTGCATGTATTATGGGGTACCCTAGTGTTTCCAACGGCTATAGTATTTTGAGGCATTCCATGCTGATTATTATTTCTATGTGGGGGCACATACTTAGTTGAATTTTGTGCCTGAAGGTCTAAATGAGCCATTTGTCTATTAATTTCTTATCTTTGTATCATTTATTGTCAGTTTTTGAGTCTTTGCTCTTGATATTCTAAATGTATAGCAAGTTCCTGATCAGTCATATAGTCATAATCTATGATAGCTTGATCACCTGTATGTTCATGATTTTCCTCACCCTGATTCTCTATCTCATCTATCCTTTGTGGCTGTGCTTCCTGATTGAAAACATCATTATGACTATTTGTTGGTGTCTTGGGATTATCACCTTCAGCATGGAATGGGGAAGTATATATTGTATAATTTTGGCCAAGAGGACTTGTATTCTCTGGAGGGATTTGGTTATTATTACTATGAGACTGACTTTAAATCCCAGTCTTCTTAGTAGGAGGCCTTAAAGGTGGGGATGATTGCAATTTTTTACCATCAGCTTTAGATCTCCTACCATCCATTATGACACTTTTATCAGAAAAGCAATTTAAGTATAGTGTAGAGTCGCCACCTCTATTTAGAGGACTAATCAATCTTCTGGGTTTTTCCATCCACCAGCAGAGTTATGCCTTTTAATTCTCTGACTCTAAAATGATCTTTAACCAAAATCCAGTAAACTCCCCAGTAGAGTCGCCAATTCTGTTAGGTCTCAAAAACGTAGGTCATTAACCCTAAGAGGGTGCTAGGCTCTCTTAACATTTTTGGCTAATTGACACAGGGTAGATATGGCTAAACCCCCTTCACTTTAGGCTCTGCCAGACCTAGGCGGGTAAACCTCTAATTAATAAAGAATATAAAGAGATGATTATTACTTTAATCATAATTAACCTAACTATTTATAATGGCACAAATTATAAAACAGATAAAAAAGACAGCAATTTAATTCTAAAAATAATCTAAATTGAAAAGCTAAAACAATCATGCAATCTAACTAAGTAAATCTAAAATGAATTTGTATAAGTGATAATGAAAATACCAGACCAGTGCCTTGTTGAATATAGAGTCAATATGATCATGAAATAAATGACTGTTTGTTTGGTAAGAACTCGAACTATCTGGCATAAAAAATAGGTATGTAACTTCTACAACCCTATAAGGAAATAGTTAGTATTCCATACTTACATATATCCAATTGATAAAATATCACCTGGTTCATCTAATCCCTGCTTGAAGGAACCTATTAGAGTAATACTACAATTGTAACAATTTTATCAAAAAATTGGAGACAAAATACAAACCCTAACTATATGACTCTTCTTACAGATCCATGACAATGTCTTCTAAGTTACTGTGACAGATTTAAAGGATTTAATTCTGAAAATAGAAACCAGTTAATCTTATCACACTATAACAGCAAATGTGTATAGACAACTTGAAGATATACTTGATAACTCAAATTGAATAACAAAGAAAACTTTGAAAGGAGACAGTCATATAATTTAATAAATTTAACAGATAATTAATACCGAAATCTTATAGTCACTGCTTCATGCTTACAAACCTGACTTCATCAGAGAATGCTTGCACATGATCTATCAGAAATAAAATATATTAAAAATGAACTAGCATTGCTGTTCAAATCTAATCTATAGTATCCCCTATTTTGTTTTGTAATCTCCCTCTATTCTATCTATCTTCTAATATTTTTTCCTATATCACCCCCCCTCCATTTCTCTAGTCTTGGTCATCTCTTATAAAGAGTGGCATACAAGCTTCAGACCAGTTACAACAGTTGTGACGGTTGATAACCGAACAACAATATTTGTCTTAATAAACAAGTTCAGGAAAATTAATACTTGTCTTAATCATCAGATGGATAACCATTTTGGGATCAAACAAGGATCTTCAACTATAATTATGCTTGATATCTTTCGAGGGCTTCTTTATTACTCCTAAAAAATCTAGATAAAACACAAATTAATGTCTGATTAAACAATCCAAACAAATTTATTTACTCAAGTAATTACTTCCCTTTTCAATATTTTATTCAGTTCCTCAAGATCCTTTCGTGGGTGTTTTATAGTTTAATTCGTACTATGTATATCCTGTAAAAAAACAAACATTTTAATTGTCAGAAGAATATCTTAATCTTTTGGATTTTAGTGTCATTTTAGGGTTTCTATATTTTGCGTCAGCAAGATCTCCTACATCATTGTAAGAATAGCATCCTTCCCCGATTTGTTTGGTGTCCCCGATATTGACTATCGGCAACGGTCTTGTTGATAAGCACAATCATCGTTGCTACCAGAGTAAATTTACTCATCGGTAATTCTTAATGTCTTCTCACCGATCGTTAGTCTTACACCGATACTTATTTCCCTTTGAATGTCTCTTGGAACTCCATCGATGAGAGGTGTAAGATCAGTGCAGTTGAATGATATTTTGCCGAACAACAATGATCTTACCGATATGCTATCTTTGCCTGAAATCTTTTATGACTCCTATCGGTGTGATCAATATAGTCGATGAGATATGTAAACATAAATTTGTCAACGAGTATTAGCATGATGAAAAATCTGTTTCGGTTAATTTTCTTAAGTATTATGCACTTATGAACCTTTTGAACCAATGAACCATTCAAACCAATGAACCACTCGAACCAATGAACCATTCGAACCAATGAACCACTCGAACCAAGGAACCCATTAAACCAATGAACCACTTGAACCAATGAACCATTCGAACTAATGAACCATTTAAACTCATGAACTGTTTGAACTAGTGAACTGATTGAACCAGTGAACTGATTGAACCAATGCATCAATTGAACCAGTGAACCGATTGAACCCGTGAACCGATTGAACTTATGAACTGATTGAACTTATGAACCGATGAACTTATGAACTGATTGAACTTATGAACTGATTGAACTTATGAACCGATTTAACTTATGAGCCGATTGAATTTATGAACCGATTAAACTAGTGAACCGATTTAACTTATGAACCGATTGAACTAATGTGAAAGTTCAAACTCGGAGGTTCAAAACTGACATCTTCATAATACATGAAGGTAAAAGCTGAAAGACTTAAATGGACATACTAATTAATAGGAAAGAATGGAATGACGACTCCTATCCAAGGGAGAATAATGAGGATAAAACAAGGGCAATAATTTTGCAAACTGGTCTCGAAGTGCATACAAGGTGAGGATTTTTTGAAAAATTTGATTTAACATATGCAGTTCCAACACTGTGAATCCTTGGGAAACCCCTCATTTGACAAATCATCATCATATGGAACATAGTCCTCATCAATAGATTCTAAATTCATAGCCACAATGAGAGATCGGGAAGGAGTCCCTCTCCCTCCCCTCTGTCCTCCTCTCAGAACTCAAGTAATGAAGACTCCAGGAGTCAAAGGAGTCCAAACAACTAACCTCTGTCTGATCTCACCCATCTCTTGAATAGTCCTGTAGCAAGTGGACATTGGGGGCAAGTCCTTGGGGAAGTCCTTGCCAAACTATTGTGAAACACGATTAACATGATGGGCCTCAACTAGACCATTACGGTATGAAATCTCAAATACTCCACGATAGTACTCTCTAACCTCATCATCATGGGCCCAGGATCCCTCCATATCATGATAAGGATCAAAGACCATGTCCTCATCTATAAGAATAGTAACAATGGGTAAAGAAGCATCAAAATGACCTACATGCATCCACCTAGATGCTCTTGGTAAACATTTATCTGGAATCTGAATGAGCTTCTGATAGGGCCTAATATGCTCAAATATCCATGTCATGATCAAAGAAGAGTGGCTAAAAGATAGAGCCCCTCACCGTGAAATACGATTGAAATCCCTGTAAACCATGGCCAAAATGGCTGGTCTCCAAGCATAGACTATGCCCTCCTCAATACCACAAATGATGTGTGCCCAACACCATCTCAAACGAGCTGAGGCTTTGTCTCCCAAAAACCTCGATGCAATCAACCCGATCAAGAATCTCCTCAGAAGTGGGATGCGAAGTCGAGGCATAGAAGTAAGCTGAACTCCTGTCTGATCCCAGGGTGACTAAGCCCCATGAACTCTACCTAGGATGACTTGTCCTTGAAGGACTCGCTAGGTGGAAGGACTAGAGGATGTCCTCTCACGGGAACTCCAAGTATATGATACACATCATACAGAGTAATGGTCCACTCTCCAGAGACCTGTGGGAACCTAAATGTGTTTCTGTCTACATCCCAATAGGTCAAAATGTCACAACATATATGGGACACAGGATGAATAATAGGCATGTGACAAACTTTAGCTAAACCTGCTCATCTCAAAATAACATGGTCCTCACTACTTAGCGAAGCAAACATCCCTGAGAGCCATCCCTACTCTTGGCAGGCATTCCATCGAATACGTATGTCCTACAAAATAAGAAAAGAACTTTATATTAGATCTCGTAAACTTGTAAAAATCCCTAAAAATCATAAAATTGTAAAAAACCTCACAAAAAAAGCGTATAAACCCTCAAAATTGCAATAAATAAGAGAATATAGTAGCCAAAACATGTCAAATTAGAGTGAAACAAGCGTCAGACAATATGAAGTTTCAGTCAAAATCAACCCAATAGGGTCACCCCCAGGTGAACCAGGTGTTTTGCAGGATCTCCCCCGGGTGACCCTGCTGTCAGACAGGATCTGCCCCAGGTGACTTGCCTGACAAAAGGGGTGACCCTAGAGGGAGATCCCTCGATCAAAAATTGCTCTAAAAACTTCATTTTTCAGCTAATTTCAGAAAATGAAAAACCTATCCTGCTCTAAACAACGAAACAGAGACAACACAACAAGAAGATTCAACAAAAATAGACAATTTCAAGAGATTTTTCAAAAAATTCAAACTAGGGTTTAAAGAAGGGTTTTTCACTATTTGCATACCCGATTCTCCACAGCTGAAGAAGAGGTGGCCATCTTTGTGATCTCCTTGACGATACCTTTCCAATGACTACTCACACGATCGATTTCGTCATCGTTTCGCTCTGATCTCACAATTTGACTTGCTTTGTTTGCCCTTAGCTTAGTTTCATTTGTGCATTTTAGATTAGTTCTTTGCTTTTATGTATCTTTTTCATGCATCATTTGCGTGCTTTCATTCCTATAGGTCTAAACCAACAAAGACAAATAACTAGTCAAACTTGAATGATCCATGGTAAGTTCGTCATTTCAGTTTTCATTATTCGTTTTGATACAATTAAATGTTGGACTAATACTAGTTATTGTAGGTACAATTGTAGGAAAATTGACAACAGGTAAGGCCTAGTTTGGGAATGGTACTTACCTTTCATGTAGACTACCATCCTTGAGGAGGCAAATATGTAAGCACAAAAATCATGCACATCCTCCACGAGGACCACTATGATGATTTTAATCCTTGTCATGCACATGTAAGCGAGAAATAATGTCCTCTAAGCAACAAACCTATTTATGGCATGTCTTCTTTCTTGTCTTGTGTTGTTTCCTCTTTGTCGATTTCTCTCTCTCCCCGTTTGTGACACTTTTCAACACTTTTTGCGACACTTGTCAATTTGCATTTTCTGAGCTTTTGACCTTGATCCTAAACCTTGTAAGTGTCTTGTAGGTGAGTTTTCACCTTTCCCCTATGTTTCTCATCCTTTGTACCCTCTAGAAGCCTTATAGAGGTCCCCCTATCCATCTCCCACTTTTAGTTTTCAGTTCTGCTCAACTAATCCAAATCTCCCCCTATTATTTCTAGATCTCCGCCAGGAGATCCTGCAGGTGCAAGTGGAGATTTGAATTCTTGCACACATGACTGACTTATTTTTGGAGGTAGAACACCTCCTTTTCCTCTCTTCTGTCATTTCCCACCATGCAGTTCTTCATAAAACCTTGTCCAGCCTGGATCTCCCTCAGGCGACCCATGGTCACCCAGGGGCAACCCTACTATCGAAATGAGTGACACTATCGCGTTTCCAGCTGCGGAAATAATTGAGTTTGTCACTCAAATTAGCTTTGTTTTTTCCTATTTTTCTTCCAGTTCACATGATTTTTGATGCCTAATATGGAATTGACTATTTCATGCACCCACACATGCTTAATTAGCTCCATTTGATCTAAAATAAACAAATCAATCAATCTCATGCATCCTCTCAACTCCAATTCCCCTTCAGTAATAAGCTATTATTGACTTATCACTAAATAGTTAGTTGAGTTCACTAGGTAATCGACCTTGTTAACTCCCCAATCAATCCTTGTTAACTCATCAATCAAATGAGTTAACTTCTCAATCAATCCCATTCCTCAAACCTATAAATACCCCCTCCCTCAAGCACAAAGGGAGGCAAATTCATTGTGCACATAGCTCTTGCTAGTTTTGGCTCTCCAAATTAGCATTCTAATGCTCTCACAAGACGAAGGTGCCTTTTTCTTTATTCATTGTTCAACCAAGCATTGTTACGTTACTTCATTCAATGCCATTGTGCTCAACCAAAACTCTCGTTGAGCTCTTTCAATCTTTGACAAGCTTCTTTTTACTTCTTTGTGTCATTTTGTAATCAAGAGGTCTTCCCGCTGCTTCAAAAGGACTCGAGGTTACCAATATCAAGGATTTTTTAGGGTAGTGGAGTCACACAAATCTTCATTTATTTCAGGTTCCTTCATTGCTTTATTCAATTCATAGTAATTAGAAAACTAAATTTGCTCTTGGGAACAGTAAATCTTTGCTTTTTCCTTGATAGTTAGATCTTGCATGTTAGAATAATTATTTTCATATTCCTAGATCTAGATTATTTGAGGAAGCAATTTCCCTTTTTAGATTATATTAATTTAAAACAATCGAAAACCCAAAAACATAGATTAAGATTGCATTAGGAAAAGTCATATTAGCTTGCATTCATATTTCCCTTTCATAGATTAAATAACACTTTTCATTTCCAAAATACTAAAAAAGCACAAAAATAGGTTTGCATATCATTTAGCTTTGCATGCATTTAGAAACCCTAGAAAAGATAGATAACTTGCAAACCCTCAATACCAGCATGAGGTAAACCACGTTTAACGATTCAATCAAACCCTTGATCACATCACAAGGTAAACACAAGTCAAAGCAAAGCCAAACCCTAGGTCAAAACCCTAAGTCTAGTTAAGGTTGGTCATTATACATTTGCCTCTATCTTGGCTCACGAATGTGCCTAGGAGTGAGAGGAGAGTGGGTGAGGGCTATCCACGACAAGATTGAGGAAATCAATCCACGACAACAATAAGAGACATTTACTTTACCACAACAAGATCCATTTGTCCTCTTATTAATAGAAGAACAAAGACAACTCCAAATACAATGATAACTCATTCAACAAATTGAAAGACAAGAGGACATAAACGAGAGTAACCGCTTACCCACACAAAGGTGGAATAGAAGAAATCCCAACAAAAGAAGAGAAACTAGCGACCCTTCAGGTCATAGGGTTATCTCTACAACAATTGCCATTGAACGAAACATTCAACTTAGTACACAACAACAAAGGCCATAGAACTTGTCGACCCCTCTTCGCGAAGTCTAGCTCTCCAACGAGCCAAACCCCCATTGTGTCTCACCTCCTCTTGACTGGCTACTTCCACGAGAGCGAAAGGGACGTGGTGGATCACCCCATTGCAAGGAGGGAATGGTTTGTGTGCGTGCCAAAATCTGACTCGACAGCCCCAGGCAACCAGAGTCACAATTTTGAGCATACAAGTACGTCCTTTATTTTTATTTTTTCATGGTCAAGAGGCGTCTTTCAGTTTTCACCTAGGGACCTTTTTTTACTTTGTTCATTTTTACGACTGGAGAGTGGAGTGGACACTTTGAAGTAAACAGTGTTGTCAAGATCCATGATGTAGCCAATTTTATGATCCCCTTCAGGTATGGCTTCACGGAGTCCCATGAACTCAGCAGTAGCTTCATCATTCTCAAACAATTCTAAGATAAGTGGTTCCTATTGGTCCTAGTCTATGAGTTCAGGATGGACTAAGGGCAAGCCATCATCAGTTTTTGCATAGTTTAGGGCTATGGAGGTTAAGGTGCATATGGAGGTGTTATCAGGATCCCAATAGATGCTTATCCATGGGGATCCATTGGGTAAGTTGGATTGGAAAGATTTAGGTTCAGGTTCAGGAGGGTCCCTTGATGTCTCGACAGCTTCAAAAGTACTCGCATCCCTACCCAAAAGCAACTTAGTACAAGGAGCATTTCCTCTATGGGATGTATACCCTAGGCCTTTATTGTGAGGTCACATGGTTGGTTGAAGTGATTCTATTCTTCCATTCTTATTTGGTCCAAGTCTTTTGTGCCCATCGTATCCCTGTTGTTTAACAAAGTCATACCCTTTTCTATATTGTTTGATAGGTAATTGCACATGCTTGACTTCCAACTCATCTCTGTAGAGCCATGTGGAGACATCTTTGCTTACATCTTCTTTGTTTAGTTCGCCCCATTTTGTGAAGGTAGCGGGGTGGCAGAAATGATCTCTTTTGGCTTGATCAGATTTGGCTTTCTGTGAGGCTTAGGTGATGTCAGCAGCTTGCCAATGCAGTACGAGCTTTCCATTTTATATTCCCCACATCCCTTGTCATGGATTTGAACTTTAGGATTGATTAGTGGAGTGAAGGTGGTGGTGGATTTTGATAGTGTGGATGGGTCAACATAACGGGATGGAATGGAAGGAGGAATTCCCCTATTCATGGGTACCTAATGTAAAGGCGTTTCTCTCAGGTGGCTGTAGTACTGAAAGGCATCAGGATCGCCAGCTATGGTGATTTATGTGCCATTGTAAGGGAATTTAATGCATTGATGGTAGGTGGATGGCACAGCCTTAATGGCATGAATATTCCATGGGCGACCAAGAATAAGGTTGTAGGGAAGTTTGAGATCCAAGACATGAAATATGGTATCGAGAGTGGTAGGCCCAACTCTAATAGGAAGTGAGATTACCCCTTTTGAGGAGCGCTCAGCATTTTCATACACTTTGATGAAAATCCTTTTGGTTGGGTCAACAAAATCCTCAAAATACCCAAGCAACATGACCAATTTTAGAAGACATCTATTCAATCCTGCCCCACCATCTACCAAGACCCATCAGATTTTTTGTTTATCATTGATAAAGACTTCAAGGTGCAAAGGATCAGTATGATTGGATCTGTGTGATGGTAAGTCATGTTCGGTGAAGGTTACATTGTTAGCAGAGGCTAGGTGTCTGACCATGGCCTAAAATTAGTTTACATTTAAATCTATTGGGACGAAAGACTCCAAAAGTGTTTTATCGAGGATGGCCTTGTGTTCGGGGGATAGGCGGAGTAACTCAAAGATAGAAATTTGTGCAGGTGTTTTCTTGAGATGATCTAAAAGGTTATATTGTGACTTTGGTTGTGGCTTGGATGAGAAGCTTTGCAAGGTTACCTTGGCTTTGCGAGTAGTGACAGCACACTCAGGACAAGACTTAATGGTAATCATAGAGACATTATTATCATGTGCCCTAATGTTGTTGACAGTGTATTCATATGCGACATGGTTATAAGAGGGCTACTCATTAGTCTGTGTGCCTGAAGTGGAGGCTTTTCTCGATCCATGGTTTTATAAAGGATCCATAAAGATGGTGTGATTAGTATTTGAAGTCCCTTGAGGGTTGTCCACAGTTATGTCACCTCGATCAATGAGGTCTTGAATTATGTTCTTAAGCTTGTAGTAGTTGGACATTTTGTGTCCCTTTATCTGGTGGTATTCACAAAATTCATTATCGTTCCAAGTGGGAGGTCTAAAGGCGGGGTTGTATTCTTTAATCTTCAGAAGTTGGATAATCTTATCTTGTAATAGCTTCTTTAGGATTGATTTGATTGGTTCTGACAGGTGTGTATAGTTTCATTTGGGGAGGTTTGCTCACGGAGGTCCCCTCCTTTGATTGCTTTGAACGGCGTTTGTCATTTGTTATTGGATTGATGGTGGAATATTTGGCATAAGTGTTTTGAGGGTGAGGATGGGGCCACCCTTGTTTATTGCTTTTGCATCAACAACTCTGTCATTTGTAACATTTTTGTTCTTTGGCCAGAATTTCCTTTTGTCATAGGAACTTATGTTGGAGTTGTTTTGATTTTTATTAAAGATTTTTATTGTGCCCTTGGCTATGAGGGCCTTTTCAATTATTATGCCCTTTTCAACAACTTCTACGAAGGTTGTGCAACAATGGATTTGAAGCTGGTGCATGAGTTATGTGTTGATATTTTCCACAAAGATAAGGACCAATTGATTTGTGGGTATGTAACAAGGACATTTACTAGCTAAGCCCCTTCATCTTTGAAAGGAGAGAAATGTCTCTCCATCATCTTGTTTCATGTGGTAAAGTGTGGTGATGTTAACATCTGTTTCAATATTGTAGGAAAAGTGGGCTATAAATTTGTCAACTAGCTCGGTCCATGTCCTTATCCCTGTGGGTAGATGCACAAACCATTCAAGTGCTTGGCCTGCAAGGCTTCATGGAAATAGTCTCATCAAATACATTTGATCAAATGCAAGCTCGAGACATGCAGTGTGAAATTCATGCACATGTTCGATAGGGCTCCCCTTTCCTCTATATTTGTTGAAAGTCGGCATGGTGAAGTTTTGGGGAAAGGGAGGCTCTTGTCAAAGGGGTATGGACACAAGTCCTCCATGGAGTATGCCTTCTTGGTCCCTGATACTTGCATGCTAGAGAATTGTTGTTTGAGGGTATGCAATTCCTATGTTAATATATCTATGGAAGACAAGGATGTATCGGCGACATTTGTAATTGTGTTTTGATATGGGTTTACCACATCTATCCTTAGTATGTCTGGTCCTCCTGTGTTGGTTATTGGTACACTTTGGACCCTGTATTGGTAACAAATGAAGCAGTGTTTGTGTTAGCAACAAATGGAGGGGTGTTTGGGTTATGAGGGTTATATGGTGGAATGGGGTTTTGATTTTGTGTATTTGATATGAAAGTAGTGTTTGGATTTATGTATTGATAATGAGGTGGAATACCTATGTTGTGTTGGTTGTGGAATGGGCTTGTTTGGACATGAGGATTGCCTTGTTGTTATAATGGGTTGCCATGGGTGTATTGATAGCTCACACCTGTACCTTGATTAGACACATTGTTGTTACTTCCAAGAAGGTCAACATTGAGGTTGTTATTCAAATTGTTGTTATTGGAGTTGGACCCTATGTTTGCATTTGCATTAAAGGTAACATTAAGCCCTTATGTTGGTGCTCGTGAGGTCACTATGTGTACTTTTCATGATTTTTTGTTGTGACCCACATTCATTGAAGCAAACGAGTTGGTGAAATTCAAAGGTTGCGATGTGACATTTGCATTATTGGTGTTAAATGGGGGAGGTACATAGGGAGTTGTGGACTCATGTGATGTTTCTCCCAAAGGAATGGTGGTATGTTCTTGTGTAGGGTTTGTGTAACTTGTGGAAGGTGTTGTTTGAACTTGTGTGATGTTGTTTGGTGTAGACCCTACAATTGCATTGATATCTACCCTTGCGGGAAGCTTGGTACCCGTTTGCAAGAGACACATAAGGTATGTTTGAGGATTGGCTGCTATCATCTCATCAATGATTCGTAACATTCTCAGATCTTGGGAAGCTTCCTCAAGTTCTTGTTGGGTAATTTCTTGGTAATTCTCTTGCAAAATGAGGTTGTCAAAGGGGCTTGACATGTTGGAGTGTGATTTGGGTTGTTCGTTAGATGAGGATTTGAATTGCATTATGCCTAAGGGATCACTATAGGAATGGATAGGAGACTCTACCCCCTTTCTCTTCTTTTGTAACCGTGTTTCCACCATATAAGACTTGTGAATTTTGGGATGTTATGAAAATGAGAGGTGATCTATGTGACTAAGGTATGTTGGATGAAACTAGTGAATTAATGTGGATGCTCAATGCAACTAAGCTATGTTTTTGGGATTTTTGAAAATAGATTATGACAAATGCAACTAGTGGGAATGAGGATGACAAGTGTAGCAAATGTTATGTAACTAATGCTATGTTTTTGGGTTTTTTTGATAATGAAGTTAGGACAAAGGCTACTAATGAGGATGAAATTATGGTAAAGTCTAAGGCTAATTGGATAGGTAACCTTAAGAGATTTTGATAAAAGAGGATGTTAAGGCACACTAAGATATACCCAAGTGACTAACTGAAATTGTTTAAGACCTTGCAAGTGTTGGGGGAATAGTGATTGATTGAAATGAGCCTCCAAACTAGACACATGAGTTGAAGACCCAACTTGCAAATTGAGGAAGATGGACCCAAAACTAGACTTGGGAGTTTAAAGTCCAAATTGTAAATTGATTTGATTGATAGAAAAGAGCAAGGTCTTAGACACTTCAAGTTCATAAATAAGGTATGATCAAAGTATGTCAAGTCTCCTATTTTCCAAGTCTCAAAGGTGACCTAATGTTTGAGGTTGATCTAAGGTGCAAAGGGCTAAATCAATGCAAGGATAACCTAGGTGAACACAATGAGTTTGAATAATGCTAATGGAAACTATCCTAAGCAATTGCAAGGAATGTATGGAATTGACAAGTCTTAGGTATCAACAGGTTTTCTAAGTGTTTAATTTTGGGCAATTTGTTTTTGATGATCGGCAAACACTTCACACATGAAAAACACTTGGCAAACAAATTTGGTTGTTTCAATGGTCAAGATTTTGGTAAGCATATGTGTATGTCCAAGGGCTTTCCAACCCCAAATTTCCATGAGTTTAGCACAATACGAAAACACTTGAGGACAATGCTTAATCTACCTAAGGTCAATGGCAAATGGCGACTTGTCAACCCACACTTGGAATCTCCATCAACTCAAATGTCATCACACCTAGAATGGGTGTGTACATTCTTTTGTCTTTGCAAGAGAGGACAGGTAGAGGCCTCCTGGAATAGAAGGATAACCCAATCACCCTTTCCTCGGAAAGCTACAAGTAGTTTATGCTAAGCCGAGGATTTTTGTCTCATCTCAAGGGAGCCTTATGGTGAGTAATCTTGGGGGTAAAACCTTATATTCCCTTGCATTGAACAAGATGCCAAGGGATCAAAAGGGGTAGGCCTCTACCTTAAGGTGTTTAGTGGGGGAAATTCGAGGACTTGATGTTCATTCATGCGGTAGTGCCTCACTTAAGAGACTATCCCAGCCACTTACATTAATCCTTTTGCAAGGAGAAAATGGGGTTGATGTATCTCACACACAAGTGTGTGCATATTAGGGAACTATCGAAATGAGAATACATCACCAAGAAGCTTCAGCTTTCTCCTAGGCCTTTTATAAAGTAGACCGAATTGAGAGTACCGCTTAGGGTCATCCCTTAGGGTGAGTACCTCTTTTCCCACCAAAGCAAGCCCTTCTCTAAAAAAGAAAAAAAGAAAAGATAGAACAATTTCTCTTACACCCAAGATCCTTTGAAAGGCGAGGGGAGAGGACACTTTTGTTCTATCCTTTGGGATCTACTTGACAAAGCGTGCAAGCGCACCAAACACATCAAACAATCTAAGTTCTTTTTAGTTCCCAAATCGAAATGTTCCTAAGTTTGTGCAAACAAGTGCATTTTAGACGCACCAAATTGAAGTATGATGGACCACAATCAGGACCACAAGACCAAGCAAATGCAATGTTTCACATGATGTCTTTGACAAATGAGAACCCGCAACCCACTTGTGAGTAGTTTGAGAAAAATGGTCTTTGACAAACGATATAGCTGCAAGCAAAAAGTTAGTGACAAGCAAAATAAAAAAATGACTAGGATGACTATGAAAACACTTAAAAAAAAGACTATGTTATTGAAAAAAAATTGCCTAGCTAATCTAAAAATTGATCATAATTTAAACTAGCTTAACTAATCTAAATTCAAAATTTAGATTAATATGAATGTTGGGATAAGGTGTGATTAACCTTGTAAATCCCAATATTGTATTATTTCATGTATTATTTTTAATTTGTAATTACCCATAAGGAGATGTACAAGTTTCACCGGTAGTGGTAAAAATTATTTACTATCCACGGTAATTATAGAGTTACTGCACGGTAAGTTCCAGAGTTACCAGTGGTAGTTATGAGATGTAATTTACTATGGTAAATGGTAATTGGTCAAAGTGGGGTGCACATGTGGAGGAATCACCTATTTTTAGTGTTATGACGCGTGTCATAGATGTTGTAAGGTGTAATAGATTCTATGACAACTGTAAGTTGTCATAAGAATCTGACATTTATGACATCATATGATGCATCATAAGATGTTGTAAGTGGCTATTTTTGACACCTAGGTGTTCAAGCTTGCATGGGCATCTTTTTCCAAGTATAGGATACATGTATGACAACTTTTATGACCCCATAAGAGTCTATCTTTATCCATGGATACCCAAGGTTGTATTGTTGACTCTTGACAAGTGTTATGAGCTTGTAAGAAGTCATTTAATGTTGCATGGGTGAAGATTCCAAGATGGACACCCATCTTGAGGTTGTGTAAATTCTATAAAGCCATGGCATAGTAGATGAGATGCATAACAGGTTTATAGGTACTCAGGTGCTGCCGGAATCCTGTCAGATTGAAGACTGAAGGAGAGATTGGTGGTGTTGTTGTATTGTAAATCATTTTTAGATTAATACAAACATTGGGCCTCTTTCCTGTGTGCGATTTTTTACCTGAAAGGGTTTTCTCCACGTTAAACATTGTGTTATGTGTTCAGATTTCTAATTTTGCATTTATGTGAAGCATAGTTTCATTTCTTGTTACAATCTCCATCAATAATACACACTTAAAAGATTGCAGAAATTTATTTAAACCAGATTTCCATTGATGTAGTGTTGCTTTTATTTCTAACATTTGGTATCAGAGCCTGGCCAACTTTGACTCTTGGGTGGTAGTGTGGAAGTTGTAGCTGCAGTAGGAGATTTGGTTGCATTTGTTTTGCAGATCTTGTGTTGATATTATGGTTGCATCCACCGTTGCATCAACCTCTCAATTGGACATTGAGAAGTTCAACGGAACGGGGTATGAGTTGTGGAAGATAAAAATGGAAGATTTGTTGGAAGAAAGAAACCAATGGTTGGTTGTCCAAAAAGAGAAGAAACTCGATGATGTCTATCTGGATGAGTGGGCAAAACTAGATAAGAAGGCACAGGGAACCATCCATTTGTGTCTTTCATATTCTGTGCTGCTAAATGTTTCAAAGGAAGAAACTGTACATAAATTGTGGAATCATTTGGGTGAAATCTACCAAGCCAAGAGTATGGTAAATAAACTCTATTTAAAAAGGAAGTTGTTTTCTTTGAAAATGAAAGAGGGTGAGTTGATTGCAGAGCATTTAAATTCTTTTAATTTGTTGATGAGTCAACTTGCTTCACTAGATGTTGAAGTTGATGAGGAAGATAAATGTATCTTGCTTCTTTGTTCTTTACCTGAATCATGGGAAAATGTCATTTTGGCTATCACTGCTAACCTCACATATCCAAAGTTGGATGCTCTTGTTGCAGTTTTACTGACACATGAATTGAGGAAGAAGAGTTCGGATAGTTCAGGTGATGCTCTTAGTATCAAGGGAAGGTCTAAGGAAAGGGGACCTAAAAGAGATCAAAAAGGGGCTAAGGACAATTCCAAGGGCCGGTCTAAGACTCCTGGTAAAAAGAACAGAGTTAAGTGTTGGAACTACGATAAAAGGGGACATGTAAAGGAGTGTTGAAACCCCAAGAAATAGTGGGAGATTTCTTTGGATAAGTCCTCAAATGCAGGTGAAGATGTTTTACTTTCTACATGTAATGTTGTTTCTAATTATCACTGGTTGGTTGACTCAAGATGCTCATTTCATATGACCCTGCATAAGGAATGGTTCTCCACATATGAAGAATATGATGGAGGTAATATCTACCTTGGTGACAACTCTTCATATCCGATTGTTGGGAAAGGAAAGGTATTGTTGTGTTTCAGTGATGGGAGGATTAAAACCCTCCCTAGTGTTTTGCATGTTCCTAGATTAGCTAGAAATCTAATTTCAGTTTCAAAGTTGAATTATTTGGGAATGCATGTGACATTTGACAAGCATGGATGTAGATTGGTGAGAGGGAACTTGGTGGTAGCGAAAGGGAAGAGATTTGGGAACTTGTTTAAGCTTGAAGCTACTACAGTTTGTAATGCCTCTTATGTTTCTGAGACTTTTGAAAACACTTGTATGTTGTGGCACCGCAAATTGGGCTACACAAGTCTATCTTCATAAATTTAACTAATTGAAGGCCCAAGCTATACTAATTTTAACTAAAAGCTAAATTAAGATTAAAAATCAAATTAAAACTATGTGATAAAGACTAAATGAAAAAGCTAAGGAAAGATACATAAAAAATTAAAACTAAACTAAAAGAACATGTTTTTTTTTTGTTTTTTGTTTAAAAATCTATTTAAAAGATTCTTTAGGTAAAGATGGACTGATGTATAAAGAAATTAATGATGAAAACAAAAAGAATACAATATATGGGAATATCAAAGATTCGTAGAAATACTATAGATAAGGTCGATTTTACCCTCTTGCAATACAAAGGCAATACCAAATCAAACTCGGCTTACGCTATTACAAATTTTAGTTTTGTATTGGTGCCAAACCATGGATGGGCTCATTTTCATCATTGCCCTGTTTGACAAGGTAAATGGAAAATGCAAATCAGGGATGGAGGATGGTGGTCGATGGGTGTTGGGCGATCAAAGTAGCGGACAATAGGGTCGGTGAGAGGGTTCTGTTAAGAATATAGATACTGGTAGTCCCAAAAGGTTTCGCACCATAACAGACTTAAAATGGACTTAAAATCAGGGATAACACTTATTGTTTAGGTCATGCTACGGCCAGTGGTCAACCCTTGTTTACATGAACCTGCAATGAAATTTTAACATGCGACCAAAAATTAGACCTACAGCAAAAGTGTCATACCTGTGATCATAAATGAACAAAACCCATTATTTAGACATAGCACGGCATGTCCGTACCATATAGATCTGTACGGTACAGGCTGGCTACTTTTTTAAAAAATTGCAGAGACCAAAAGCTATCGAGTTTTATGTCAATCTTCATTTGCGAGGCCTCTGGAACACAACGGCGAGGTCCGTTTGAGGCCTAGAGGTCACCTGCACAAGATAACCACCAAAACTCAACAAAAACGTTAGATTTGTAAGTGTTTCATGTCGGGTTCACCAAAATGTGTCAGGGAAAAAGTTATCAAACATGCAAAAATTAAATCACAACAAACCATAACACCCAATGGAGTGCAAACAAGCTATGAATCAATCAAATAATATGAAATAAACCCAAATTCTAAGCTAAACATTGGCTTATCTCCATTGTCCTCCTTGATCTAGCATAATGTTCTCAGATTATGCAAGTGTGCAAGGATTGTGAGAAGCTCAAATGGATGCAATAGAAAGATGTTGGAGAGTTGTTGTGTGTTCTTTTTTAAAAATGATTGTAGAAGGGGTTTTATAGGAAAGCATGTTTGAATGGATGGCTCAGATTAAAAGTCCAATTTGGAGCAAATGAAGGGTGGAGATCGAGTAGGGTTTCCCTCCACTACAAGATAAGAGGGAATTTCAAATTTGAGGATATGATGAGGTGTAAAATCAGATAAACTTGCCCAATTTATTTGATTTATTGAGATAAGGTATGTGAAAAGGAGCTTTTTCGATTAAGTGAGCTTGTGCATTTAAATAAATGTTTATTTGTTTAAATTAATTGAATGAAAAAGGGATATTAGGGTGTGAATTATTAAATAATTAATTAAAATTAATTATTTAATAATAGAAGAAAATTGGGGAAAAATAGGTAGATGGACAGAAAGAGGAAAATTGAATTAATTAAATAATTAAGTAATAAAAATTAATTATTTAATAATAGAAGAAAATTAGGGAAAAATAGATAGATGGTAAGAAAGAGGAAAATTGAATTAATTAAATTATTTAATTAATAGTTGAATTATGGAATTTGGAAGAGAATTGTCATGAATGTGACATTTGTGATGCAAGTATATTTTCAGGTGTCTACACACTCCATCTCCTCCCCACTCCCCACTTGAGTTCTAAATCCCTATCTCACAAACCTCAATAGGTCTCCAACACCAGGATAACTTGCAATCCCCTAGATTAAAAATCATACTAAAGAGCAGTCATATTGTTTGTTCCATAATACATTCATACCAAAATCAAAAAAAGAGATCCAAAGCAATAAAAGTCAGTATCATGACTCATGGCATTCCATAGAAGTAGAAATTTTATTCTAGCATTGCTTTTGTTCTTGTATTTGTATATCATCCCCTGCATATATATATCCAAAAAAGAACTAAAAACAAATCATTGTCATCATGCTTGCACCCTTAGAGTTAAGGGTCTACACAATCAAAAAGTTCTAAAAACTTCCAAAGTGCACAAGAAATAAGCATTCATACGATAGTAGTAATCATGAAGAGCCAGTTTTTCATAGAAAAACCAAAGGTTCAAAATTTTACAAGAGTACAAAGAGCCTAGACAAAATGTTCTCAAGAAAGGTAAGGCTCCCCATGCAAAGCGGCACGATGATGAAGCAAATAGGTGAAAGCATTAGGGACAGCTCCCTCTAATTGAACCATTAGGGATCCTACTCCTTTGCCTCTGAATGGCACTAGAATCTTCATGAGATCTATCAGAATGAGGAACCTTACTCTAAGCCCGAGAATGAGAAGGACCTGCTATGCTTAAATCAGGACGTCAAATCCCAAGATGAGCCATCTATCGAAGAATGACATTCTCACCCCTAAGAATGAGATTCTCTGATGTCAAGGAAGCATTCTCCTTGCACCCATGGTAGGCAGGAGCAAAGATGTCAGTGTGTCGACCAACTTTAGTAGGCACTCCAAGATCAATAAGAAGTTGCTCTCATGGTAGACTAGTAAAAGAACCAACCAAATCAATAGAAATATCACAAAAGAAGGTCCTTCATTCCTCAGCACTACCTGAAGGAAAAAGACAAAAGGAATGATGATTCATAATTTTAAGAAAGGTGGAACAATGAAAAACATGAAAACAAAAGTAAACTTATGAGGATCTCCAGACTGCTAGGAGGGATCAAATCACCACATCTCATCATCAGAAGGAGGAGGTGTAGGACCTGAGGAAGAAGTTCTAGTATCTCCCCCTCATTAGAGTTAGCCTCCTGGGCATCTCCAGCAAAGCCATCATCTAAATGATCATTTCCTTCAAGAACATAGTCCTCGTAAATAGAATTAGAGTCCTCCATGACAAAAAGTCCATGGGAAGGAGCTCCTCTCCCTCCCCTTTGTCAACCTCTCAGGGTCCTAGAAGTTTTGGTAATCAAAACCCCAGGAGTCAAAGGAGTCCAAACAATGGGTCTCTAGCTGACCTCACCCATCTACTGGATAGATCGGTAGCAAGTAGGAATCAGGGGCAAGTCCTTTGGAAAGTCATATCCTAGATGCTTAAGGACTCGTTCAACACGGTGAGCCTTGACGAAGCCATTATGGTCAAAAAAATCTAAAACACTGCAACAGTAATCTTGAATCTACCTATCGTGAGACTAAGTGCCCTCCATGTCCACATAAGGATCAAAATCATATCTGCATCGATGAGAGTAGCCACAGCATGTAACAAAGTGGCCCATGTGAGCCCATCTAGTGGCTCTCAAAAGTCTACAATCAAGAAGTGGAACCTCCTTCTGATATGGCCAGATGTGCTCATATCTATCCAAGTCTAGATTGGCTAAATGGAAGAGCCCCATGGTGAGTGATACAATAGAAGTCACAGTAAATCATAGTGAGAATGTCAACGCCCCATACAAAAATTGTACCCTGCTCAATACACTGAATGGTGGGTGCCCAACACCATCTGAGACGAGTCAAGGCCTTGTCTCCAAACACCCTTGATGCAATCAACCCAATAAGAAACTTCCTCAAGAAGGGAATGCGAAGCTATGGTACTATACAGTGAGCCAAACTCCTATCTGCTCCTGGATGACTCAGCCCCATAACCAATGCCCAAGATGCCTTGTTCTCAGGGGACTCTCTAGTAGGTAGAACAAGTGGATGTCCTCTCATAGGGACCCCAAGGATGCAATAAATGCCATACAATATAATAGTCCATTCACCTGAAACCTAGGGGAACCTGAAGGTGTTCCTATCGGCATCCCAATAGGTTAGAATGTCACAATAGATGCAAGAGATATAGGATGAACAACTGGAACTTGGCAGATCCTCCCCAAACCTGCCCTCTTCAGGATAGCAAGATCATTAGGAGATAATGAATCATACATCTCGGATAGCCATAAATACTCACGATTTGCATTCCAATGAATGCGCATATAGAAAAGAACTTTCGATTAGATCCCATCAAACTCAAAAAATCCAAAAAAATCATATAACTTGCAAAAATTTCACAAAAAAAAGCATATAAAACCTTCAAATTTGCAATAAATTGATGAATTTAGTGTTCAAATCAGACCAAAATGGAGTGAAATTAGTGTTAGAAAACATCAAATTTTAGTCAGAAATGAACTGGTTGGGTCACCCCTTTCATCGGGTCAGATCTCCCCCGGGGCAACCCAGATGCATAGCCAGATCTCCACCGGGCGACCCTGTTGTTCAGCTAGATCTCCCTCGGGTGACCTGGATTGGCAAAAGGGGTGACCCTTTTGCACCTTCCCTCATACTAAAAACACTCTAAAAATTGCAAATTTCGATCGATTTCGACAAATGAAAGATCAATCCTACTCTAAATGACAAGACAAACATAATGCAACAAGAAAATTTGACAAAAACTGACACTTTCACAAAATGAAAACTAGGGTTTAGAGGAGGGTGTTTGACTAATTGCACTCCTAATTCTCAGTGGCAGAAGATGTAGCAACAATCTTTGCAATCTCCTCGGCTATATCTTTTCAATGACTACTTGCACGACCAATTTTATCAGTGTTTCACTCCATTCACTAATTTCTCCACTATTTTTTTTCTCTTAGCTTAGTTCATTTTATGCATTTTAGAGTAGTTGCTTTTATGCATCTCTCATGCTCTCATTTTGTGTGCTTTCATCCCTACAAGTCTCTTAGACAAAGGCAAACAACTAGGCAAATTCACAGATCTATGGTATGTTCATCATTTCAGTTTTCATTAATTGTTTTGATATATTTAAATGTCAGACTAATACTAGTTATTGCAGGTACTATTACAAAAAAATTGACAACAAGTATGTTAGATCTAGGGCACACAACTGAGAGGGGGGTGAATCAGTTGTACAAAAACTTGCTTCTACTTCAAACACTTGATTCTTCTTTATTAGTTAATAGCATATCAGTTAACCATTCATGAAAGCATAATGCATAAACACAGGAGCAGATAAACATCAACACATTGGACACCAAGATTTTGACGTGGAAAACCCGGTTAAGGGAAAAACCACGGGGTGATTAACCCAAGGATTATTCTCTATTAGAAGAATAAGAAAAATAAATGGCACATGCCAATTAGGGCTCACTACCCGAGCACACTGCTCACAAGGAGGCACACTGCCTACAGGAGACACACTATCTACAAAGTGATAAGAATCACAAACTTGAACTGGAGATTGACATCTTTACCATGTCTGGATCAGTTCCATTTAAGCCCGAGATACTTCTGCTCTGCTCTTCGCTATGCCACACTCATCCAGTCCACACACCCTTTGAAATGAACTCACAATCCTTTATTTATACAAGGCATCAACTTAGGAACAATCATCTAAGTCGGCAATCATCCACAAGAACATTCGCAAGTCGGCAATCATCCACAAGAGCATTTGCAAGATGAATAACTCATCCAGTCGGCCAGTCTGAACAAGAATATCTTCATCCGGAAGAATATCTTCAATTCTGGGCTCTAACACTAATGCGGACTGACAACACAACCTCAACATGATCCAAGAACCTTCACAAGCTTGCCTGAGTGACCAGGTACATCCGCACTTCCTCTACTTACTGGAATCTCTTCTCCTCTTCATCCAGAACTTCAAGAACATAGTCTATCGCGACTGTCAAACTGAAACAGGTTCTTCCGGACCTCCAAACTATGTACAAACCGATATGACACATCACAAGGACATCCCAAACATTCCTTCCAATCCGCAGAGTCTGATAATGCACCTCTAGATCTCACCGGACCTTTTTGTAACACTCTGTCACTCCGAAGCATCTCCCAGAATTGGTTCTACTTGAACGATCGCAACTTTTTCATATCTTCATGCAGACCTCTGAAATCTTAGCTAGATCATCTCAAGACTCATATCTACAAACCCTTTAATCCACATCCTCTGATCCTCAACCTATTTAGTACATTTGCCTTCTTCTCATCACTGTTCTTCACTGTTCCTGATTGAGACTAATTTTCTCAATATCCTCAGTACACAGCTCATCCAATCCTTACCAATGCAATATGAGTATGTTGACATCAATGACAACACTGGTTAACCTCATACTTGCAACAAGGTAAGGCCTATTTCAGGAATGGTACCTACCGGTCATGTAGACTACCGTCCCCGAGGGGGTGAATATGTAAGCACCAAAATCATGCACAGCCCCCACAAGGACCCCGATGATGACTCACAATCCTTGTCACGTACATGTAAGCATGAAATAATGCCCTCTCAGCAGTGATTATCTTGGTAGCATTTGGGTTATTCCTCCTCTTCTTGTTTCCCCTTTGTTGTGCTAACCTTCTCCATGCTTTCAACACATTTCGACACTTGTCGATTCTCATTTCTTGTGCTTGCGGCTTCATCCCTAAGCCTTGTATTCATCTTGTTGTTGTGATTGGACCTTTCCCTTGTTATATGGAGGCCAATCAGACTCGGAGGTTAAATTTTCCCCACTTTTGTCAGTGCAGTTTCCCCCCCAAAGTATTTAACGGGGAGGTGCAGGGGGTTGCCTATTATTTAATAAAGGCATTGGCAATTATTTTTCTATTGGCCAACATATAAAAACCCATTTTTGTAACCACCATAAGTCTTGATAAAAATAGCTTGAGAAGGTGAAAATCTTAGGGTTTCAATTGATATTGTATTGTAGCATATTGCAGCAATATTGAGTTGCAAGATTGTTGGTTGTAATCAGTTCGATTTGCTAGAAAATAAGATTGGACTCTCTGTTGTTGGATGTAGCCCGAGTTTAGGTGAACCATGTTAAAATTGTCTCTCATTGTTATTATTTTTGTGTATTTTTAATTCCTTTGTTTAATCTCTGATTATCTACATTTAATTAATATCTTCTGCCTGCTATTCCTAACATCCCTAGTGTTTTTCATCCATTCCCACCCCTAGGATTCCTCTAGAGGACCTCCCAAGCCATCTCCAACTTTCAATTTTTAGTTTTGGTCAACCTATACAAATTTCCCCCTATTATTTTAGGATCTCCCCTGGGAGATTTAGATTTTGAGCCCCTTTTGACAAGTTTTTGGAGGCAGTTCACCTCCTTTTCCCTAACTAAAAATGTCCAAACCCGTTTGTTATCCCAGGACCTCCCCTCTATGGGTCGCCCATGGGTCACCCCCAGGTGACCAGGACTGGTGAAAGGGGCAACCCACGAGTGACCTTGTCATTTTTTCCAGCTACAAAAGAACTTGAGTTTTTTACTAGAAAAAACTCTGTTTTGACATGTTTTTCTTCCTATTTGCATGAGTTTTTGGTCTAAACATAAAGTTATCTATTCCAAGCCTCCAAGCATGCATAATTACCTCATTTTATCTCAACTTGTCAACTCATGCATTCTTGTTAACTCTATTTCTTCTTCGGTGATAAGCTATATTGGCTTGATCACTCTCTAATTAGCTCACTCCTTGGTCTTCTGAGTTAACTCTCCAATCAAGAGAGTTAACTCTCCATCCTCTCCCCCCTCTCTTAGCCTCTTTCATCCTATAAATACCCCCTCCCTCAAGCACAAAGGGAGGCAATTTCATTTGTGTATCCAATCTTTACAGATGTTTTCTCTCCAACTAGCATTCATATTCTCAGACAAGACATTTTAGCCTTTTGCTTTTATTTTTATTTCATCTAAGCTTTGCTAAAAGCTTCATATCACATCGATACACTGCCCAAATCGCAAGCCACAGTGCTCACAAGCTCACATTGAGCTCATGTTCAAGCTTTCAAAAGCTCTTTTTGCATTCCCTTTCCCTGTTGTTGCCAAGAGGATATCCCCGTTGCTGCAAGAGGATAAAGAGGTCACCGACAGAAGGATTTCTAAGGGTAGTGGAGGCTCACGCGTCTCATATTGAGGCTCACGTGTCTCATAGTCCAAGTTACTTGGTACTTTTTAATGTAGTAATTAGAAAATATGAATTTGCTCTTGGGAATAGTAATTTAATATTGCAATTTCCTTGATATACTAAATAGGATTTGAATTGTTAGATTAGTTTGCTTTCAAATTTTCTTTAGATTAGTTTACTTCAAAGTAATTTCATTTTCCTATAGTAATTAATCCAAATATTTAGAAAACCAAACAAAAACATAGATTAGATTGCATTAGTTAAATACATTCTAGATTGCATACATGTTTCCATTCCTAGATTTAAAAAAGCACTTTGTTTTTATAAATTCCAAAAAAGCACAAAAATATTTTTTTGCATTCATATAGGCTTGCAAGCATCCAAAAACCAAAAAGCACAAAAACATTAGCATCACAAAGTGATTGCAAACCCTTGATTCCAACACAAGGTTAACATTGATCAACATTAGTCAAACCCTTGATTCCAACATGTTAGGATTAAGGTACCATCAACCTTTTAAATCCTATGTAATTTATTCTTATTATTGTTTGTAAATCACCCATAAGGGATGAAAGGTTTCACCAGCAGTGATCTTGTTTCATTCGTATGTTTTTATCTAGTCCTTGACGCTAATTCGTCTATGATGGGGGGTCGTAGGGGGGTTTCCCTCTTCGAAACCACATTTTATTTATATTTTATCATTGTAAATCTAGTCCATTTATCATTAGGTCACAGATCTAACAATCAATATTATGTTGGCTATCTTTCCCTAGAAGGAAACTCTCTTTTATAAGGATATGTGTACTACATTTTTATTAGAGTTGAGAGTAACAGGTGGTGCTGGATTGAAGACTGAAGAAAAGGAGGAAGTGCATGTATTCTAATCTCATATTTGAAGATAATAACTTGGAACCTCTTTTCTTGGTGGAGTTTTTTACCCAAAAGGGTTTTCTCCACGTTACATATTGTGTTATGTGTTCAGTTCTTAATGCATGTTATTTCTGTGTGGTGGGTTTTATTTCTGTTGCAATCTTCATTGATTCTACATTGTTTAGAGGACATAAATAAGGTTTGAATCAGATTTTTGTTGTGTGGTTTGCACCTTCATTTCTAACACAACACAAGGTCAATGCAAAGTCAAACCTTAGGTCAACTAAACCCTATGCCAAACCCTAAGTCAAATCAAGGTTAAAATCCAACCAACTCTCTCTCGGTTTGGGCTCACGAATCTACCATGGGCTTAGAGGCGAGTGGGTGAGGCCAATCCTTGAGGAGATTGAGGAAATTCACCCTATACCACAGCGTGATCAACAAACAATTCAAGAACAACGACACAAGTTGAGGATATTCCAAACACAAGTTATCATCCAACAATTCAAAGAACAACTCCAACTCAATAGAAGCATCAATGAGAACAATCGCCAACCTACACAACGTTGGAATCTTTGGAATCCAAACATAGTTATTTCAAAAACGACAGTCACACAACATCAGATCAAAACAACACACAAGAAAGGCCCCAGGACTGGTCGACCACTCTCTGTGAAGTCCAACTCTCAAACGAGTCAGACTGCCCATGTGTCTCACCTCCTCTCAACTGGCTACTTCCACAAGAGCGAGAGTGACGTGGAGGTTCTCCATGTGGCAAAGAGAGGGGTCCATGTGCTCACCAAAGCTGACTCAACTGCCCTAGGCTACCGAGTCATTTTTTTGAGTGTACAGGCACAAAACCCTCTTCTATGGTCATTTACTTACAAAATTTCACTTTTCAAATAAGGAGTTTAAGGGAGTCAAATGGTTTTACTAGTAGGATTTCTCAATTTAAAAGAACATAAGGGAGATTTATAGTAGCAGCTCATAACACTATAAGAAATAGGGTTTACTAAAACACTCCATTCATTAAACCCTTGCATTTATAAAATGTTTTCCAAAGATTGAAAAATGAATGTTGAAATGTGTTTCAAACCCCTGGATTCTATTGAAATCCTATTATGAAATGCATTTATAAAATGTTTTCCAAAGACTGAAAAATGAATGTTGAAATGTGTTTCAAACCCCTGAATTCTATTGAGATCCTATTATGAAATCAAAATCATTTAATAGGGTTAGCAAAGTTTAATATTTCAAACTTTAAGTCAATTTTTTTTAAAATAGAGTGAAATTTATTTAGTTCCCGCAACTTAGGGCCCATTTGAAGCTAATTGCGGAGCTATCGAATCTATCAGGATATATCTTCCATTTCCACAAAATCCATTAAAGTTTGCTTTTGATAGTATTTTTTTTTACGGGACCATATCACGAGGAGGGATATATCCATTTAGGCCTAAAATTCCTGCACATCCAGACCAGCGCAAAACTCCTGCATTTCCTTTGCAATTGATGTTCCATTAGACTCTAGCATCTCTATGCGAGAATTATAACAGGATATGGATATGTCCCCAAGGTCCTAAAACTTCCATAGATCCCTTTAAGACTTGAACACCCGCAAATCTTTATGAGTCTGAGATCCCTGCATATCCCTCGATAGGTCACATTTCTCGCAAAACTCGCACATTGCGAAATTTTATTTAGGAAGTGGCAAAATCTAGTACAATGCCAAAGCCCCACAAATCTGCGTAGGATCTTTAGTTCTGCATTGTACTCATAATGCTAACCTAATACTTTGCGGAAGTGTGAGGCATACACAAAAATATCCCTACAAACCCTTAATCTCTGTTATATCCTAAGATGCCCATCTGGCCTTATGAATCTTAGCAATATACTTTTATCCGCCAACCTGCCCATATGTCGTTTTGCAAGAAAACATAGTGTACATGGAAGTATCCCTATTGAGCGCCTTCTTTTGCAATATCCTGAAGGGGACTTTACTTCCACAATCTCCCGAAAGTCTCACAATTCTCGTAACATCTTGTATAGACTGTGAGCGGAACTCTGGTTGGTATAGGGAAATATCCCAAAGGCCTATAGATTCCCACATCTTGCTCAATATGATACCACCGCATTTACTAACCAACTGCAAGTCTTGAGCCTTATGAGATATGATGATTTAAATTGTGTTTCTTTATTTTGATTGCAAGTTGCAAAAGTTGCTTTTGGATGAAGTTGCATGCTGTAATGATTGAAATGTTGATATCCTATGTTGTATTTAATTTCTAGACTAACCTTGTGATATAATTGATCAAGATTAGGATTATTTATCGTGGTTTCTCTTGTAGAGTAAATGTCTAGGTTAAACAAGATGAAGTACGAATTCAAAGGAATTTTCCCTACTTCAAAGATCACCTTCAATTGGAATAATGTTGTAGACACTGACCTTGGGCATGTTGACCTAGGGCATTTCAAGGATAGGATGTATGGGCCCAACCCTACATAGTTAACTAAGAAGCTAATAAATAATAGAATTGCCTAAACTGTAGGATCCCCTACATCTGCACAGCATTCTGAGTTAATCATGGAATGTAGAGATCACTACCATCTGGAGTCACTTGGAAAATCATTGCCCTAGATGGAAGGGTGATAGCATACCTCACTCTTGAAGTAATCTCAGAGGCCTTTGGCATTCGAGTCTATACCAATATGACTGATATGACCAAGGATGTTAGGCACGTAATCTATGATCAAGGACTAAAAACATGCAGAAAAGTCGTTAGTGCCCATTGGATGAAAAATCCAAGAGATGTAGTCTCAAAGTTACCCAGGAACTTATATAGGAGTGACTTCATCATGGAGATCAATGACTTGGTAACTCTTTTGAGGAGGGTAATGGGCATCCATTCTACTTCTTCTTTTGAGGGGTGGATGTTCAATTTCATTGAAGAAATTATAAATGGGGGAAAATGATATATTGGGCTAAAATTATCAGTGATAATATTCACTTGCATTTCATGCCACTAACTGATACAAGGACTTTTTACATGTCTTCTTATATGATATACATGCTAGCAAGGAATTTTCCTTATCCATGATTGACCAAACTTGGGAATGTAGGAAATTTGGATAGTCAAGTGAAAGTATATGATTGCTATCAATAGTTACAACTGAAGAATTCATTGTCTCATTTTAAGAGGGTTAATGATCTACATTTACCATGTATATAATAAGGATGTTACTGGGAGATCTGAGCATGAGATTGTTAGTTTTCGTAATGGACTTAGTCAAGACATTTGGATACTGGTTCATCCAATTTCTCAAATTCACCTATCTAAGGATAGAAGATTTTTCTAGAGCACCTTAGCGGCTTCCAAAGTACCCCATAGATAAAATGGTGCTTCTCGAGTTGACAAGGCAAATCTATAAATCACATCAACTCTTAAAGGAGCTGCATAGGGCTGCAATTCCATTTCCACTCATTGTAGGTAAAGGGTTGTTTGCATGTCCAACATCATTTGCAACTGAGGAATCAGATGTTGAGATGCAAATGTATCATCTCCTCTTTTATAGAGCAAGGAAACATTTTGATCCTTATCACAAATTGAAGGAGAATGTGGGCAGGCAATATTATCATGAGGAACATTTAGAAGTCTTCTAGCTCAATTGCCATGATCATTATGAAGTGAGGAAAAGGAAATATTCCAAACTGCCAATTTGTTACATCAAACATTTCGATATAACGATAGTGCCTGACCAATTTATGGATGATGGTGAGCTAGTTCAATAGAATAAACATGCAATGGTCTTTGGCTAACCTATCTCTCCTCCTAATTGGGTTGAAGAAGAAGTGAGTTCTCTTGAAGAGATAATGAAAGACAATATATTAGGTACAGTAAGAAATGGGTAGAAGCCCAAGTGGCTCAATTGGTAACCTAGGGAATTGCATTAGCATATACTCCACTACAACCAAGGATAATGAAGGTATATGAAGTCTTTGTTGACGAGGAACCTTCTGGGGAAGGAGAAGCTTCTAGTTCAAGAAGGGAAGAAGTAGAAATTGATAGTGAGGAGATAGAGGAAGAAAGAGTAGTAGCACCTCCTCCTAAAGATAAAGGGAAGGAAAAAGTAAAAGTAACCAAGAGGCCCCTTGTTACCTAAACCAAGATGAGGTGAAGCCAAAAGGATCCCCAATGATAGACAAGGGTGTATAAAAGAAAAGGTGATCTAGAAGAAGAAGGTGAGGAAGGGTAGAAACCCAACTGAAGAGAAAACTGAAAAAGGGAAAAATGGTAAAAGTTTCTTCTGTTGCATCAACTATCATGCAACGTCTCATTTTGTCCATTTCTACCACTCCCACCATGCCCATCTCATAGACTGCCACTACGTCTATTCCTTCCCCTATCACTTCCACCTCTTCTTCCTTGCCATTACCTAGTTCACTTTCCACTGCCATCTCCACATCATCCATTTCTCTGACTAACACTATTGCATCCCCTTCACCATCCATCCAAATTTCTTCTACCATTCTCATGATTGTCCCCATGCACTCCATTGTTGTAGTGTCTTCATCTACACTTGCATCCACTTCCTTTTCTTCAATCTCATTTCCTTCTACCTCCTTACCCTTACCATTTTCTTCCTTGCAACAAGAGAAGGTACCTATCCCTGCTATTATACCTATTGTTTCCACCCTTCCATCCATTCTCATCATTATCCCTTCTTCCTTCATTTCTCAAATCACTCATGTTTTTCCCATGATGGTGCCACTATTCTCTCTAAGGTAAATAAGGCTATGATGCACCAAGCTAGTATTTTCTCAGATCCTCCTCCATCCCATAAATTTCCATCCTTGGAGGGTATTGACCAGGTATACAAATAAATAGTGACCCAAGGAGTTGACAATGAAAGTATTGTTCCCACTTTGAGTATCCAAGAAGATGCTCCTATAGAAATGGTAATTAGGCAAGTCATTAATGACCAAAGGGTCAGAAGAGGTTTCCAAGAAATTGCCATAGGTTATCAATGATCAATCTATAAACTCTCATGAACAATTTGCATAAGAGGATACTTCTGCAGAAGTAGGGGTTGATAATGTAACCGATGTTGATCATAAGGTGAGTACAATGGTGCACTGTGATGATGCATTAGTTGGTGAGAAAGAAGAAGGTAATGAATGAATAAGCTCTAAATCATTCCAAAGAAATAGAACAATTGGAGACTCAACAAGATGTGTTATTGATTAAGCAAGTGTCAACACTTGTCTCCACTAACAATAAGGAAGATGATCCAAAGGATCATTCCATATAGGAAGGTAAACTAAATCAAGATCTTGAGCAGTTGAAAGCCAACATCTCCTCTCCTCATAAACAACAAGAGGTGAATAAAGGGTAGGAAATGAATAAAGATGATGATTCTTCAACATCTCAATGGTGCAAACTAGAATAAAACATAAACCAATTGTAGAAGCCCCTACATTGGATTTAGAGAGCTTCCTTAGTATACTTGAGAATCCAAGAGATAAGAAGACAAGAATACTTTCTTCTATTTCAAGAGATGTTTTAGGTTCCCAAGTAGTGCAAATTGCAACACCTATCACTGATAAAGATAGCAAAGACCTCAGTATTGAGGATTTTCAAATTTATTCTATGAATTTGGGTCCAACAACCAAAACCTAAGAAATTGAAGAGCTACATGGTTATGTGACCACAATTGTACTAAGAATGCACAAAGATGATTTAACAAAGAAGCAATTGAAAGAATAGGTGCCTGAATTGCAAGCATACATCAAGCACCTGGTTAGCCCTCTACAAAAGGATGATGGCACTATAGTTCCTCCAGTAATCTTGTCTAAGCAAGAGGTTAATGATATTGACAAGATGAAATGCATGGCTAAAGTCACCTAGGCATGGTTAGATGATATTTATGATCGAGGTTTTCAAGCAATTGATGAAGCTATCCAAGCCTGGAAGGATTTCACCTAGATCTTAGGGAAGATATGAATAATCTTTTGGACGATTGTGATGGTAATAAAGAGTATCATGCTCAAATTTTTCCCAGAGTAGAGGTGATGTGCAGATTGTCTCCTAAAATTTTGCTAAAATAAAATATTGTAACTAAAGATAATTTAAAAACACCTTATTACTAGGTAGAGGCGATGAAGTACATACGAGAGATAGATAATAAGGCTAAACAAGAAGCGTCCCACATGAAATCCTAGGATTTTGATATTTTAAATGATTGTTTTGATTTGCTAGGGAGCTTGACTAGGTTGTTTCATGATGACAAAACTGAGTTGGACACTTATTCGTTTAAGTAGAGATGGAAATGATTGCTTCAAGGAGGTCTGTACGTGATTCCTTATGACTTTAATCAGGCCATTTTATATGCATCTACAATAATTTTTAATCAAATTAAGGATTTTCAAAAGGGTACTTCATGCCAGAAAAGTTTCTTTCAACACATTTTCAAGAGCCTATGATACCGAGAGTTACAGAATGAATTGCACACAAGGACCCCCTCCGGAAAAACTAAATCCAACACTCAACACTTATAAGGATTACAGGAGGAAAGAAAGGGAACATGACAAAATTATCATTGAAGATGATGTTTGTAGTCCATGAAGCTCAATTTGCATCACTTGTTGCTAGAAGATCAAGCTAGGAGGCCGACAGTAGGAGCTTCCTCCTCAAAAAAGGTGTCATTTTTATTTTATTTTCTAATGTGTCTTTTTCTAAAAATACAAAAGGATGAAAATAAGATTGTAATAAAATAATTGCCATGCCATAATCAATTAATGCATGAGAGATCTAGACCTTTGGTGTTGGATGAATCCACACCCTTCATTGTGTATTGATTGCTCTTTCCTACTCTATATATAAAGGTAATCACTTTCTTTGTAAGGGGATGGTTGGAAAGATATAGAACTGAACTAAGACTCTGTCAATTTTTGAAATCAATAAAATACAAATCATTTGTTGGCATCATTTGCTTTGTTCTATTGATTGATACATGATTTCATGATTCCTTTTCACTTTCTAGATAAATTTCATTTACAATTGTGAAATGATGATTTATAGTATTTGATAGATCTCATGTTCATACCATTTCCAAATTGTTGATTGTAAGTTGCTATGCATGGTTAGTCTAAACGTACATATTTTATTTTAGTTTGATTATGAAATTTTATTTAAGTTGCACCAAAATCTAGGTGTTTAATAAATTTTCATGATTTGAAAATCTCTATTTCCGTAGAAGTTTACATTGTTTCTGTGTAGTTGTGAGTTTCTGATTAAGCATCTAGACTAGTTTATTTTGGGACCTGTCTATCCAAATCTTCTGATCATACTTGTATTTGTCCTTAGGATTCCTAAAACCCTTTTTCTTTCCTCGCCTCTTCTGTATGTTTTGAAACAGTGGAATTTAGATCACTGCCCATCTGATGATAAAATTAACTTTTAGGTTGCAGATCTAAAAACTACCTCTAGATTTTTCATGTTTTCAAAAGGGCACCATTAGAAACCTGTATTTTTTGGTTGCAAAACATAACCCCCTTGTTTAAATAGCGAAAATACATTGAATAACTAAGTTATCTTGTAAAATCCATGACCTGGCTGGGTGAGACCTTCGGTGCCTAGTCATTTTATGATTCATTAGGATTTGATTCCTTTTAGAAGAGATAAGATACTTGATATTTTATCTAAGTTGTGTGCAAAAACACACATGAACAAAACTATCTTTAAGATTCAAGAATTGATACTAGTTAGTTAAATCCTATATAGGATTGAATTCTAATTAAATCTTAAGATCTTTGTTAGGCAATATCAAGATTTCAGCAATGTATCTACTATATTTTTAAAATATGGAGAAGGTAGATTCCCATATTGTTGTAAGGATAATTGCCAAAGCCAATTCAAGATAACAACCACATAAGTTAAATTATACTAAAGATTTAGCACAATTTAACTTTCCCCCCTCCATCCTAGGTGCACACTAAAAAATGCAAGGCCTATCACCCAACCAAATGGATATGCATACCAGGAACCTTCCAGTGTTAGCCAAAGTTGTAGGAAGGTGTGATCCTTGGTTTATGTTAGGCGACTGTGTATTGCCAAGCCTAGCTATACAATGTCAAGATTTCAACAAGCTTGTATCTAGATTACCATTATGACATTATAATATCTATGTATCATTCAAGCTAGGATTCCAACTATTTTAACCTTGAGGAAGAGCTAAATGATCCTTAGAAACTTGGCTATGCAATGTCAAGATTTTAACAAGGTACTTGTACTAGATTGCCATTAGGATAGATTTTTGTATCAAGTTGGATCCAACACAACCAAATTTGTTGTAAGTCTTAAAGAGGACAAATGTAAATTATTATTAAGTTAAATTGAACAAACCTAGTTATGCAATGTGAAGATTTCAAAAAGGTGCTAGCCAATTGTCAATAGGATAGATTACCATAGTTATGGAGATAGGATAGAAAGCTAGCTAAGGAATCTTGAGGAAGGGTTAGTAAAACCAAAATTATAAGTACATGTGAATTTGTACCTAATATTGCATTAGAAGTATGAACTTAATTATATTAATGAACCTAATAATGGACTATAATATAATAATAGTAATGAATTGTTAACATGATGGATTAAGGAAGGAATCAAATCTAGACTCAACTAAATTTGTGGTATGTTAAGGGTCAATGCAAGATAATGATGGGACAATCAACACCCTTAAGTGGAAATGAAAATGTTGAAAAATAGAAATATGGTAGCTTCATGTAATGAATTAAAGGTCTTATCCACAAAATCTCAAAAAAACTAGTAATAGAAGTTGTATCATTTTGAATAAAGTTTAAATCCACTATTTTGTTTTTTTAATAATTTTAAATTATTTTGGTGAAAGTAACACATTTCAAAGAGTAACTACTTAAAATTTTAGCAAAACATAAATAGTAGTGGTCATTTTGTCTAACCTTTTTTGAGAAAAATTAATATTTTTCATTAAACCTTGTATAAACGTAAAGGGCATGTGTGGATGTGACAAATATTTCATAAGTAAATAGTTAATTTTTAATCTTTAATGTGACTTTTTGAAAAAATTAATGACCATTTTTATTTGACCTAATTTGGTAAAAAAAAAATTAATTTCTTCATATGCATGATGAAGCATATAGTGTGGTCAAACTTCTGAGTTTGAAAAATGATACATAGATTGAAATTTACGAGTCTTTTTCTATTTTTGTGTGTGTACCATGTATTTAAAAAATTATCATCGATTATTTAATAAAGTTATAACGAGGAGTACAATACATTTCCTAGATCATATTGAGAGTTTCTTCTATATTTACTATTTCCATTTTATCAAATCAAGTTAATGGCAGGCTAGTAAATTTGAGGTCAAAGTCAAGGAAACTTTTAGGATAACATTGAGTGCAAGATTTACAATTTTTTGGAAAGTTTGGAACTCTCATCCTAAAACTAAGGCAATCCCAAGGAGTTTTTGGAGGGAATCCAAATTTAAGCTAGAAATGTTGGCACTTTTCCTTCCAAAACAAAATGTTTGCACTTGTCCATCTAGTAATTTTTTTAGCCACTGCTACTATTTGGCCCATCATTAGCTTGCACTTAGCCTTAAACTAACTTGATTGCTATTTGTTAGTGCTACTTGGACTATGGGCCTTTTTCTTGAGTGTTCCAATTTCTAATAATGGTTGGGGTGGATAGGGATTCCATCTATGATTGCCCGTTCACTTTATATCCTTCCCTCTCTCAAGAGCTTCTCAAGTACTCAAGGACTTGAAGGCATATGAATTATACTTATAATTTAAAGGATAATTTGATTCAATTGAATCCAAGGTTGTATCCATTTATGAAATGTAATGCAACTTTGATGGTAAATGATAAACACATACATAATGTAAGTCATCATGAAAAGAATGCATGTACAAAAAAATGGTTTAGATTATGGTGTTCTATTACATTCTTGGCATAACCTATTTTTCAAAAGCCTCTATAGCTATTTTTTTGAATGATATCTTACAAACAGTTGAGAATAAATTCTAAGACAAGTAAATTTAAAACACATTCTAAATTTCCCATAGCCACCCATGTCTACTATTCTTCTTAATATGTGGTATCTAAGGTTGAATACAACATATTAGAAAATCTATTAAGGGATTTTCTAAGGTCTAATGTTATTCAAGAGAATGTGATTTCTACAGTGTTTCTTTGGTATCAATTACATTTTATAGGATTGGGAGGTATTTGCCTCATTGATACTAAAAATAGAGCTCTGCCTTATGTGCTACATAGATTGTGTGTTCTATGTAATGGGACAAATATTGGAACATTATGCTTTAAAAATACATTTATTCTAGTAGTTCATTTGTGACACAAACTTGGTAGGGATTAGGGATCTAATTGATCCTCATTTCTCAAGTCCCTATCTTAGACAATTATATAGCCAAGAGCATTTGGAGAGCACATCTCTTATAGACTAATGACTAGTTTAGGAGTGGACTTTTCATCAACAGCTACACTTTGTGGTGGTCCCATATTATTGTTAAATATGGTGACCCATTGGCTATCTCACTAAGAATTAAATATTGTAAATTATTTAGGTTGGGAATTAGTACCATTACTTATATATTCTACAAGGATTCTCATTCTTACACTACAACAAAACAAGCAATTAGCACCTAAAATAGCGCCAGAATTTAGTGCATTTGAGTTCATGAATTAGACACTTCTACCAGCGTAAAACTCAGTGCCAAACTGCATGTTCTCTTCGGTGCCAGATTTTGTGCCGAATTTGGTGCCAGATTTTGTGCCGAAAAGTATCGCAAGCAATCGCCCCTCCTTTAGCGCTGGAATAGCACCAGGAATAGTGCCAGAAGTAGTGCCTAAATTAGTGCCCAATTTGGCTTCTAGTTTTGCTTCCATTTCTACTCCCATTTTTGCTTCTAGTTTTGCTCCCAGTCGTGCTTCCTATTTTGCTTATGGTATGGAGTCGAAAATAGCTTCTTTTTTGGCTTCCTAATTGACACCAAGTTTTTCTTCCATTATGACATCCTTTGTTGCTTCCTGTTTGGCTTCTAATTTTGCTTCTAGTTTTTTTTCTTGTGTTGCTTCCAGGTTTGCTTCTAGTTTTGCTTCCAGTTTTGCTTCTGGTTTTGCTTCTTGTGTTGCTTCCAAGTTTGCTTCTTGTCTTGCTTCCAGGTTTGCTTCCAGTTTTACTTCCAGGTTTGCTTCCAGTTTTGCTTATAATTTTGCTTCCATTTTTGCTTCCAGTTTTGCTTCTAGTTTTGCTTCCAAATTTTCTTCCAATATAACGTCACTTGTTGCAAAATTTATGACTAAACAAATTTTAGTCATTAATTTGGTAGTATATTTAGTCAACAATTTGGTAGTATATTTGGTAATTTGGTAGTATATTTAGTCATCAATTTGGTAGTACATATATTTAGTCATTGTAATCATTTAGTCATTGATTGTTGTTAACTGGTCATTTATTTAGTCATGATAATCATTTTTATTTACTGGTTTCCATTAATTAGTAGTAAATTTAGTCATGATATGAATAATTTATTAAATACCATAAATTTTATAATGCAGAAAAAACATATTATTAAATTTGAATTAAAACATAAAAGCAAATAAATTTGGAAAACTATATATTTTATGATGCTGCCAAGTAAAGATTGATAATTTTGAGCCAACACTTTCTATTTGAGAATCGGCCAATAAGAAAATGAAACAAGACAAAGTAAAGTGGCAATAAATATTTTTTTGTATTGGAACTATTGGTTTTTCTTCTGAATCAGCATCAGGGTTTGCCAGTTCCTATGCACATGCAGATTCAGCCAACTAATACAGGAGGTTGCGTGAGCTCCTCCCCTTCACTTCTGGTTCTGCCGCACCAAGGGGGGTATCCCTATAACTTAAGATGTAACCTTGACTAGCTCAACAACACAATGATTTAGCTTGACAGCAACAGGCAGAATACTCTCATGTATGGACCAAGATCTGTATGATAGATCACAAGGTGGGCAACGTTCTTGGACATATATGTCTGGTCGGGTATGAGAGCATGCATGGGGTTCCTAATCCTACTCCTACAACTAACAGGTGGAAGTGATGAAATGGGCGGACATAATGTCTGGGATGCAAGACAAGGGGTTTTGGCTCATAACTACTAATCCAGGAGCAGACTGGTGCCTATCCATTGGGCAAGGAGTCAACTAGACGTATACAACCGATGGTTTGCAACTTTCACTCAAGTTTTAGGGGGTTGGACTGATGCTTGCCTTACAAACATCACCCAAGAATGGGTACCTAACTGCCTCTACTTACAGATATCCTTGCTGACATGCAACCAGATTCAAAAGAAAGAGAATAACATACAGCAAATGGAGACAAGCAGATAGGCACATGCAATAAGCATTTTTCATATAACATTAACACTGAAACTAAAAATATGTGCAAAATACATTCATGTTGCAACTCATAAACTCCAAAATGGGATAAAACAGCCAAGATCATGCCCTGTTCTTCATTATTTACACAAAAATGCCTCAGGCCTTCAACAACCTTCAAATGAGCAACACAACCTGCTATATATAGCAAGGAAGGTTCCCAACATTAATTACATAGTTGACCAAAAATGCCGCCAGATACACAGTATCAGAAAAATGGCGCTCAGAAGTTATTACTGCAACAGACAAGGGAAGCCTCGAGCCTTGCGCCACCATCTGGAAGTCTTCATCCATAATTGAGCAGCCTCACCTTTTGTACCATCGCCCATTGATGGCTCAACCACCCGCGGCCCACCTGGAAACCGTCGTAGCACTCAAAAAAGGAGTTCCCACCAAAACACACTTTCTGAAGGTTCAAGATAATACAGGGAGATTAATCCCACATGCACGGTGTGGGGAGCCCCTTGCCACTTTAAAAACATAGCTGCATGTATGATAAGCGTCGAGCGCTTTTGCCACGCTCGACACACGCTTCTTCTCCAAGAGCCCATCGGCCAAACTTCTACCATCGGATCACTTCAAAAAACTCTCGCCGACATCACTTGTCTCGCCGACCGCAACACCATACATTCCCCATCGGTATGACCAACACCATTGGGAAATCGTGAAAATCCTCCTGCCGATCTCAACAGTCACACCGATGCCTTCCTTCGCATTCCCTCCCATCAGCCAGACCAAAACAATCAGAGCACTCAAGAAATCTTTCGCCAATGAAGCCGATCACTCCGATGCCTTCAAAAATCCTGATGATGTCACCGTCATATCCTGCTGACGTCATCATCATCCACCTGCATACCACACAAGTCTCATATCCGGATGACATCATCGTCATATTGGCGCCGGGGTTATATTAGTAAGATAACCTGATATTTCAGAATATCACCCCCCACACAAAATATCATGATGCATTGTAGACCAGATGATGATGATGACCCATTTAGCTCAAAGAACATCAGGTCAGATTTGAACAACTTAGAAAATGACCCCTTCGAAAGATCGGGGTGACATCATCATCATATCGGGGCAAGAAGATATCTAGAAGATCACCAGATGTTTGAATTATCACCCGCTGCAAGAATATCAGGGTGCACTGTAGCTCTACTGCAGGATCGGGATGATGTCTAAACATCACCTGATATTGAAACATGATGATCCTGATAGATAACCAGGTCGACAGAAAATCATGATGATGCTGACCACCTCGGAAGAAAATATGATGCTGCTGTTGAAAATTGCTGAGGAGGGCCAACACTTAGGAAATTTTTTGGATTTTTTAGGAAGGTGCCTGCATGAAAATTGCTAAATTAACTGACAATCAATTCAAGCACCAATAGTGGCTCTGTCTAGGGATGTGCAGGTGCAAGACTGCAGTGAGAACCCCAGATCTCTGGGATGCAGACCAGTCCCTTATCCATTGGGCACAGAGTCAAATACTGCACTAACCTGCATCACCAAACACACTTGATGGCCTAAGGCCACCAAGAAAAGGAAAAACATGTATCTCCCTTTGTCAAATATCTTGTTTTCATCTGCATGCATTAGGTCAAGCTTGGAGATACTGCAAAGATTCACCCACAAACAAACCTTGTCATCTGCATATTCAACCCTCTGATTTGGCTTGTCATTGTCACCCCTATGCAGACAACCTTCAGCATCTGGCAACAAGTGGATGCAGAATGTATCAGGCAATGCATACCCATATGGCATAGAACACATGTTATCATCACTATGCATTGCAAAATGATTTCCTAGCTAGACTGAAAACTAAAAACACTCAAAGTCCACCACACAGCTAGGAAAAACAGAGCTCATTGTATATGGTGGCACATCAAAAGAAAAGCCTTCAAATTCACAATTGTGCATATCATGCACACAATCATCTGGTACACCAAGCTGGAAAAGATCAGGCTCTGGCACCTCTTTACAATCAGGCACATCTTTACAATCAATTACCTGATGTATGTTGGTTTCTTTTTCATCAGGATGAGAAACAGAATCCAAGTCAAAAATAGTGTCAAGATCCTCACCATACTTAGACAGATCCTCATCACCATATGTATCAAAAATGGGTGACCCAGGTGCATCAGTTTCATCATAATATGCCATTTGTTCATGGGCAGCAGAGCATGCATCTTCATCACCAATGGATTCCCCTTGTGGAGGAGTATCAGCCGGTGTGCTTATTTCTTCTCTATCTTGAGCACAATACTCACAATTATCTCCACAGGTCCATTCCAAAAGTTGCTCATTGCTGTCCACAACCTCGTTATTGTTTTCATGGTCAGATGCCTCATCATTGCAATGGGAATCCTCACTAGTCCTTTCACTGGCACCTTCAATATTCATCTTTTCATCTTCACATGATGCCTTAATTACTTGGTCATTTGCAGCTTCACAACTATTATTCACACCAAGGCCTGGGGACAAGGATATCAACAAGCGCCCATTTCTAAATTTTTCTATATTTTCAGCGAACTTGTATGCCATCTGCATACTTGTCACCTTGAAATCCCTCAGTATTGCACTAGAGCCCTCCTCAAAAGCCTCAAAATATATGCCAACACAGGCTGAAATATCAGGTCTGAAGACTTCTGGGATCTGTGAAAGGGCTACTGCAAACCTATGACTGAAATCAACACATAGCTCTTTATCTTGTTTTCTGATGTTCATCAATTCTGCAACAAGATCAGCAGGTTCTTTTGCAAATTCCTTTTTGAAACAGTCAGTAAGCTCATCCCAACAGGCAAAAAATCTCTTTGGAAAGCTCAAATACCAGTCTTTTGCTTTTGCATCAAAGGACCTAACAAAAAACCTCATCCACATATCCTCATCTCTAAATGAATGTTTTCCCATGAAACTATGAAAATTTTGGATATGTGCATTCCCATCACATACACTGTGACCACCAAATCTAGGCATATGACAGTATACCCTAGCAGGCATAGTTTCTACTTTATAATCAACCCATGACAAATCCAGTTGGTCATACGGAGGATCAAAAGGGCTGAGAAGAGGTTTAGCCTTCTGATTGGTAGACATAACAGGGTTATTACTTTTTAACCGGGCCTGCTCAGCCTCTAAGAATATCAACCTATTTTTTATCTCTTCTATTCTTTTCTCCAACATTTCACCACTGAGTACGGGATAATTCATACTTGGATTCATAAAAACTTACTCTTAGACATCCTTTGTCTGCCTAAGACCTGTAACCTCCCCTGGCATCTAACCTATGCAGTAAAACAACAAATATAAAGGGGAAGTAACAAGGTACCTTTTCTCATACAGATGCAGAAATATGTACATCTTTCAACAAATAACATACATCTATCTTTTATGTGCATTCAGATCTTTATTGCAGAGTCGCCACCTCTCCAGAGAGGACAAAATTTTCAATAGCTGAAAGCTACTTTTCCAGGTTCATTCCACCAGTAGAGTATCATTTTGTTGGTGACTCAGATGGGCCACAAGATATAACACTTCTTCATCAATTTTCTCCCCAGCAGAGTCGCCATTTTGTTGGTGACTCGGATGGGTCACAAGTATTATTCTTTTTTTTAATCAATCCGTCCCCAGCGGAGTCGCCATTTTGTTGGTGACTTAGATGGGTCACAAGTATTATTCTTTTTTTATCAATCCATCCCCAGTGGAGTCGCCATTTTGTTGGTGACTCGAATGGGTCACAAATATATCATTTCTTTTATCAGTCCATCCCCAGCAGAGTCGCCATTTTGTTGGTTTTTCTTCTGAATCAGCATCAGGGTTTGCCAGTTCCTATGCACATGCAGATTCAGCCAACTAATACAGGAGGTTGCGTGAGCTCCTCCCCTTCACTTCTGGTTCTGCTACACCAAGGGGGGTATCCCTATAACTTAAGATGTAACCTTGACTAGCTCAACAACACAATGATTTAGCTTGACAGCAACAGGCAGAATACTCTCATGTATGGACCAAGATCTGTATGATAGATCACAAGGTGGGCAACGTTCTTGGACATATATGTCTGGTCGGGTATGAGAGCATGCATGGGGTTCCTAATCCTACTCCTACAACTAACAGGTGGAAGTGATGAAATGGGCGGACATAATGTCCAGGATACAAGACAAGGGGTTTTGGCTCATAACTACTAATCCAGGAGCAGACTGGTGCCTATCCATTGGGCAATGAGTCAACTAGACGTATACAACAGATGGTTTGCAACTTTCACTCAAGTTTCAGGGGGTTGGACTGATGCTTGCCTTACAAACATCACCCAAGAATGGGTACCTAACTGCCTCTACTTACAGATATCCCTGCTGACATGCAACCAGATTCAAAAGAAAGAGAATAACATACAACAAATGGAGACAAGTAGATAGGCACATGCAATAAGTATTTTTCATATAACATTAACACTGAAACTGAAAATATGTGCAAAATACATTCATGTTGCAACTCATAAACTCCAAAATGGGATAAAACAGCTAAGATCATGCCCTGTTCTTCATTATTTACACAAAAATGCCTCAGGCCTTCAACAACCTTCAAATGAGCAACACAACCTGCGATATACAGCAAGGAAGGTTCCCAACATTAATTACATAGTTGACCAAAAATGCTGCCAGATACACAGTATCAGAAAAATGGCACTCAGAAGTTATTACTGCAACAGACAAGGGAAGCCTCGAGCCTTGCGCCACCATCTAGAAGTCTTCATCCATAATCGAGCAGCCTCACCTTTTGTACCATCGCCCATTGATGGCTCAACCACCCGCGGCCCACCTGGAAACCGTCGCAGCACTCAAAAAAGGAGTTCCCGCCAAAACGCACTTTCTGAAGGTTCAAGATAATACAGGGAGATTAATCCCACATGCATGGTGTGGGGAGCCCCTTGCCACTTTAAAAACATAGCTGCATGTATGATAAGCGTCGAGCGCTTTTGCCACGCTCGACACACGCTTCTTCTCCAAGAGCCCATCGGCCAAACTTCTACCATCGGATCACTTCAAAAAACTCTCACCGACATCACTTGTCTCGTCGATCGCAACACCATACATTCCCCATTGGTATGACCAACACCATCAGGAAATCGTGAAAATCCTCCTACCGATCTCAACAGTCACACCGATGCCTTCCTTCGTATTCCCTCCCATCAGCCAGACCAAAACAATCGGAGCACTCAAGAAATCGCCGATGAAGCCGATCACTCCGATGCCTTCAAAAATCCTGATGACGTCACCGTCATATCCTACTGACGTCATCATCATTCGCCTGCATACCGCGTAAGTCTCATATCCGGATGACGTCATCGTCATATTGGCGCCGAGGTGATATTAGTAAGATAACCTGATATTTCAGAATATCACCCCCCACACAAAATATCATGATGCACTGTAGACCAGATGATGATGATGACCCATTTAACTCAAAGAACATCAGGTCAGATTTGAACAACTTAGAAAATGACCCCTTCGAAAGATCGGGGTGACATCATCATCATATCGGGGCAGGAAGATATCTGGAAGATCACCAGATGTTTGAATTATCACCCCCCATAAGAATATCAGGGTGCACTGTAGCTCTACTGCAGGATCGGGATGATGTCTAAACATCACCCGATATTGAAACATGATGATCCTGATAGATAACCAGGTCGACAGAAAATCATGATGCTGCTGACCACCTCGGAAGAAAATATGATGCTGCTGTTGAAAATTGCTGAGGAGGGCCAACACTTAGGAAATTTTTTGGATTTTTTGGGAAGGTGCCTACATGAAAATTGCTAAATTAACTGACAGTCAATTCAGGCACCAACAAGAACAATGCAAGAAAAGAATTACAAATTATAATAAAAAAAGCAGCACAAGGCTGCCATAACTAGAAAAAACCAATTCAGCTCTATCATGTACAACAAACTACAAGGACTAGATGAAGAAAAAACCAGTTCAATAGCCACATTAAATACAATAGCAAAACAATGGAAAGGCAGGTTGGACCGATGAAGCCCTTCACATCTTTGACACTTAGAAAAGAGATGTTACCACTGAGCATTCCATGAGACATCATTTCTTTTGGCATTCTGTTAACCAGTTCAGGTGCTTTGACTGCAGCCTTAGTGCATTCCATATTCTCCTTCACACAAGCCATTGAGGCGTTACCTATGTATTCAAATAACCCTGAACCATTGTGAACAATATCTGAATAATAACCTGAGAATGCTACTTAGAGGCCCCTGTAGCAACAAGAAAACACACCACTCCCTGTAACCTTCCATAACATGGTCCCAGATAGCTGAAGCAAAAGCGACACTTGAAACAGTGAAATCCAGCCAGTCAATAACATGCTGAAGATGACAACATGGAAATGTTTTTGGTTTCGTACAATTGCAGTAAAATATGAATTTATTTAAAACAACATTTTCATGACATTTTCTTCACTACCTCAAGAAATCATAAAATATATCATTACAAAAAATCTCTACTCTTGGAATCAATCTCTTCCCTTTCTCACATGGAAATACCACACTTGTCCATTCAGACTATTAAATTTTAGAAAATGAGCTAAACAATAGACATTCAAATGACCTCCTGCATAGATAGGATATGAAGTTCACTACTGTCTTATTGTAGCCAAGGTGCAGCACGTACACCACATAGCAAAACATATGGAAGAAGCTTATGATGCAGAAGCTACTATTATGGTATCAACAAAGTTCACCATTTGTTATCATGATTGTGGTGTTTGTAATGTTGCAGGGTGCATTTTCCCATTTTCATCAGAAGGTTTTGCTCCAATCCAAAGTTCCATTACACAATGCATCATTAGTAGTAGCTCAAGGAATTCTTAACAGCTTTTTCAATTTCACCACAAGTTTCCAATCATCATTGGACAAATCATCCTAAAAAAATAAGAAGAATATTCCATTTTAGACATTAAAAAGTTGTTTTATCAGCCAAAAATGAAAAGCACAAATGTTCAATTAGTATAAAATGCATAATAGTAAATACACTATAAAATTAGGCAATGTGGATATCAAATAGCCTTACCCTGTAGTTTTCTTTCAATATATCTATGGATCTTCTGGTGAGATGACTCACAAATTCATCCTCCATTTCAAAATGCCTTCCAAACATTTTCTGCGCTTCATCAGTGTTGCTCCCAACAATCTGTAAAGTTTGTATGATAATTCATTAACAAAAACATTTCAAAAAATAGCATCCAAAATCATATAAAACTATTAACAACAAAGACAACTTCTCAAAATACCTTCATGGCCACTTTTTCACCCTTCTTAGCCATTTCAACAGCTTTATGATTGATCTCAATTGAGGCTATTTTGCCAATATCTATGAAATCTTTTGTGGGAACACATAATGGCATGCTAATCTGTAGATGCAATCACCACATATGGCTTTATACAAACCAAAAATGATACAACAATCTTTTACATGCATAAGTCATAACACCAAAAAGACTAGGTTTCGATACTGACCCTTGCAATGCCTTCAAGAATATCAACACCAACAATTATAGGATCCTTCTTGTTAAAAATACAATATGGCAAAATGCTCAGTACACAGGGGAAAACAACATCTTCTACAGCCTCCTTTTTCCTTTCTTCCTTAAGATTGTTCATATATGCTTTAAACTGGTCAAATAGATGATAAATAATGTCTGCTGCAAATATCTTGACACCAACTTCATCTGCAAGCTCCCAAGCTTTGGGAGTAATTTTGACATCAAATGCCAAAATTGTAGCATACTCTTTCTTATTTTTCTTAAGCATTACACTCGCACACATGACATCTTTTTTATGCACAGGCTCAATACCAATTGCACTAATTGGGATTCTTACAACTGGGGTCTTCAAGAACTCAAATAAAGCCTCCAAAGATCCAAGAGTTGAAGCTTGAACATAAACTCCTTCCCCACTCTTGTATATAATGCAATTGGTATTGATATCAAAAAAAGAATATATATATCAAGTTATAAGATATCAAAACTGTCTAAGAGTATATATAAGAATATAATCAAAAATGTCATAGTTGTGTAAGAGTTTCTAACTCTTTCAAATACACCGTGAAAATTAAGATCCCTAAACAACACATTCAAAATACTGCATAAAGCAGTGGTCTAAGATGTCTAACAACTAGTACATGATAAACATCAACTATGCCATTTTTTACAAATTTTTAGTGGCCACCGTGTGAAGGTTCCTTCTTTCTCTTTCAGACGGATAGCTCCATCTATTTTATCGTCATAATAAAGAGGTACGTTACTTGTGACCTTTAAAATATTTACATTTGTATCTCCTATTCCTTCCAGGTTGACTCCATGTATAATAGATAGTGAGTGAATCCGCCCAGTGCCCACATCAACACCATCAAACGGATCCAACACCCTAACTTTATCCCCTTCTTGAAGTTTATTAATACATTTCTACAAAACAAAAACAAAATACACATTATATTGAAATACATAATAATTAAATTACATAGGTAAGGATTACCCTTGTTTACATAATAAAACAGCCATTACTTATGTTGGAACAAAATTTTAAAACCCTAAAATTTTGTTAATTCCTGCCATTATTCCAAATAAGCTATTCTAATGTCTCACTTGTTAGGACCTCTCAAAAATTTTGCACATTTCCATCCTACTTGATCTTTTCACTTGTATATGACCATTTCTTAATAGACTTTCATGCCAAAATTTTATGTCATTTATTTCCCAGGGTCACATAACATGGTTATTTTGAGGAGCATGCAGTTATTCTTAATCATTTCTGTGTTTTTGCAGTTTACCACAATCTCTCAGGTCATCCTCGTTATCTTGGCAAAAGTGTAGGAACTAGAGCAACAAGAATCATGTATACCACACTCTCGGTGGAAACATACAAGTTGTTTGTGACATGGTGGTAGGAAGGGCTCAGTCAACCATGTATATCGTTGTCCCTTGGAGGTCTCACCACTTGGTTGTGGCTTGGCGATAAGGAAGAGAGTTCAATATAAACTGATCCCATGGTCCCACATTGGTTCGACAAGTTGTTAATGGCATGGCGGTAGCAAGTGTCCAACTTACCAGGCTCCAACGATGGCTTTCAAAGAACATTTGCGGCAAGGCGGTAAGCAATAAAAGTTGGCAACATAATCTCACTGCAGTAATGAGAATAGGCACTTGCAGGTTGATAGTAATAGAAGAAAATGGAATAAATGGGGTTATAAGCCATGCGATCCTGCTTTGTTTGAGCATAAGGGCTGAGGATTGGCGGTAATCAAGAAAAATGAACAAAAGGCATTGAATCTTATCATCATCCCGTGACTGGTTTAAACAAGATCTGTAATAGTACGATAATGATAATAAATGAGTAAACATACTTAGTGCGGGTGTGCAATTTTCTGAGAAATTTGAAAGATCTTGTCATTTCATCTAATTGTTGGATCAAATTTGATCAAGGTCTTATATTTGAAATGAATAGAATGCTAAGATTTTATAATCTCGTGGCATGAACCAAAAATAATGGTAGAATGATGAACATTCTGGCTTAATAAAATCTAGAAATCTCTTGACATTTTCTCAGTTCAAAGATTGCAGATTGGCTTGGAGAAGGCACCCAACTCGGTCTGTTCTTAGAAAGCTTCAAATTGTTCAAGTAAGTCCATCTCTACATTCTCTGCAAGAAAATTTGAAGAATCTTTACTCTATTTCAATTCTCCGTGCATTTTCTTGAATTGTGAAACCCTAGTTTGTATAATGGCACCCAAGAAGTCTGAATCCACAAGTAAGACCAGTAAGTCTGATCCTGCCCCTAAGAAAAGATCACTGCAACAATCTTTGCTAGATGTTTTACCCAATTCAATTGACAAAGGTAAAAAGAAAGTATTTAGGGATGTTACTGAGGGTTGTAGAGATGCCATAATTCCCATTTCTAACTGGAAACTATTTTGGTACTTCTGTTAGAAGAAAGATGGTCAGGGACCAGTGGGTAATCCATGGAAGTTGGATTTGGCCAAGCTAATTGTTTCAAATGTATTCGTGGATGTGGAACTAATTCGTACTCTGGAACTACACTATCACCTGGCTACTAAAACAGTAAGGTTGCCAAATGGATCTTATTTGTTGAGAATTGACAGAAATGCTATAATTGACTATTTTATGTTGAACAAACAAGCTCTCACCGAAATTAACCTACAAAAGATTGAACAAGAATACAAAAGTTTGAGAAGAACACTCAGAAGTGATGAGCTACTAATATTTATGAGAAGAGGTGCAAACAACAGGATAGTTGAAATTCCTTCCAATGCAGTCAAACCATTCCCTATGGAAGATTTTGCAGTCTATTTCAAATGGACCTATTATGCATTGTGCCAAGTACTGGGAATTGATGTTTATCAGAGGATGCCAGTTAATTTGATGATGATGGCTATTAAGATACAAAATTCAGAGGTGAACATTGAGTATGATTTTGCCTCATATCTTGAAAAGAAAATACATGATGGATTCATCAGTGTGAAGGAAGATAAGAAACCCATGAACTTCAAGTTTTATTCTTTGGTTTGCCACCTGATCCTATATCAAAATAGGAGTAAATGGTCAAGTAAAATGTAGATCAGCATGATTGACAGGACAAGGCAAAGAATGCCTACTTAATGTTGGTGTTACATGTGGGATTCTCATTGCCAGACTGGTAACTATATTGTATTTCATAATGAATTTTTAGTGAAAATAATGAATTCTTTTGGTAATTGGGTCCCCAGATTATCACCAGAAATTAGGGTAATTCTGAGACCTTTTGCACATAAACTAGAGCAATGTCATACTTTCAATTATGTTGATTGGTTCTTCCTACTAGAGCACACAATAAGTAGGGTATATGATTGCCCCCAACCACCTCACAAATTGCCAAAGTTTGTTTCTGATAGAATTACATTCTTGGAATTCATGTGGCAAATGATGTGGAGGGAAAAGGAAGTGATGAAAAAGTAGAAGAAAGGCACCTTTTTGCCTAATACCACTGTCTTTGGAGATTGGTAAATTAGTTCGGACACTCTTGAGGAGCTGCAGGCCTATTTGAAGGCTAATTACTCTTTGGAATCTGGTGTTGAAAGAGTTTGTGACCTTGAAGGTCATATGAACTTTGTGAGACAAGTGATCTTGACTAAGATGGGCATCTCCTGTCAAATTCTTTATGTTGAGGATGTGATAAGGAACTTGGTTACTTTTGATGAAGTGTATAACAGGAAGAGGAAATGGGAGAACCTCAAGAAAATTGAAGATGACAAAAAAGAAAAGAATCAAATTTTTGAAGGATTTTTTGCTGAAGAGAAAGATCCTCTAAAGAGGATTAATATAATGATTGAAAATTTTGAAAGTATTTATGCTAAATCTGAAGTATAGCCTACCAAGGCTACCAAACTTCTAGTGAAGAGGTCTATAGGAATTGAGATTCATGAGCTTGCCCCTAATGTCATATCAATTCAAGATCCACAGATCCCTGAATCACCACCACATAAAAGGCAAAGAACTGAAGACATGTCTCCTCTGGTCCCATATGAGATGTCTAAGGGTGTGGGGGATACTGATGAAGTTGCAAATATTTTGACACAATTGCATGATGGAGAGGAAGTTGATCAACCATTGGTTGGTCAAGAAACTGATGCACACAAGCCTGAGGCTAGGATGGAAGAACAAGCCCAAATTGATCTAGAGCTACAGGAAGATGAAAGGGTGGTGGCATCATTGAGATTTATTCAAGATGATGATTTCATCAAGACTCCAGAGTTTAGAGATTTCTAGTTAAAAATGAAGATGAAAGAATTTGATGAAAAGGTGGAAATCAATAAGATGGGTGCTGATGAGTCTCATTATGATCAAATAACCACCCAAACAATCCAAGAACTAAAAGTTGACAAAATCAATGTGACTCCTGAGGAAGCAAGACAAATGGTCTTGAAGAGTAACATGTTGATCATCCCAGGTCTTGAATTGAAAAAGGTATTCTTGCTTGACCAAGTTAGGAGTCAAGATGACCCTAATCTTGTGTCTGAATTTGATTATGAGGATGGAATGAGTGGATGTGGTTTCAACCCAAAGATAGAGAATCTTGCCATATGGAAAAAATAGAAGAACACTAGTAAACCAAGGTTGCTAGATGTTGTTCAAGAAATGAGGGGATCTGCTATGGTGAAAACCTTACAAGATACTTTAGGAACTGAGGCCTCTGCTCTTACAGTCCATTTTTCCATGTTCACCCATGCAATTGTAAAAAATTTGGAAAAAAAATTGTAGGATTATGAGAAAACACAACAAGACATGAATGATGAAGTGAATAGGTTGTTTATTGAAAATAGGCAATTGAGAAAGCAACTACAAGATGTGGGTTCTTCCCAGAGTCTGGTAATAGTTCCATATCAACCTTATGTGCCACCAACAACTGGTGATGTCATAGTGACAATGCAAGAGTTTAATGCTTTGAGAACAAAATTTGAAGAAGAAGTTGAGGACCTCAAGAAGCAAAATGAGGAAATAAAAAATGAGGCAAGGATCAAGACCCTTGAAGTCTTTGAGAAAATTCTAGAATATAGGATAAAGCTAGTTGTGGATAAACTTGGGGATGTGCATGATTGCTACTCCATGTTATCTCAGGCCATTAAACAATTACAAGCAAACTTTTCTATTTTGGAGCCACTGTACCAAAAATGATAGCCTTCCTTGCACAATTTAGTCATGCTTTGTAGGATACTTCAAAGAAATCCTGACACTCCTGCTGAATTGAAGCCCACAGAGCAGACGGTGACTATGATCATTGAAGAGCATCAATATGCCAGCAGTGAAGACAAAAGGATGCAAGCCAGACTTGAATCTTTTTCTACTTTCAAGCATCAATTTACCCCCTCTATTATGATAGAGGGAAACAAACTAGTTAAAGGCCTTGATACTTGGAAGGCAGAATTCAGAACAACAGTGTATGTGGTTATGGAATTCTTGAAAAAGGAACAGGATATAGATACTTTGAGCTTTAACTTGATTTTGGATAGGGTCATAGCCCTAGATGCGAGATATGGAAAAATTGTAATTGATGTTAAAGCTATGTTGGATAAAAGATGGAAGGACCATTAGACCAATCTGCTCCGAATTCAGGAATTCAAATGGCCCAGTGACCTTACATTCGATAAGTTGGAGCAGACATACTTGAAAGATTGGTGTGCAGCTACAGGTTCAAGTGTAGAAGGAGCAATGAGCAGTTTTGTTGGCATCAACATGGAGAACAAGGACAAAATTTTGACACTTTTTTGCAATAATAGATAGGGGTACAACACACTTAACAGATACTGCAACATTGAGATGAGTACCTTGCCAGGCCTGAGGTCATGGGTGCTTTATTATGACTAACAGATTCAGATCTTGGTTAACTTGCTTATGCCTTTAATTTCCCTTTATTAAATATGTTTAGTTATAAGAGGATGTGATTTATGAACAGTTGTGTTGGTTCAGGCCTAAAGCTTGTTGCTTCCCATATTTATAAGGGAAAGCAAGGCCTAGATAATCATCATCTTTCAGCAAGAGAATTTATATATTCCAAAATTATCTATCCAATCATATTTCAGATTCAAGACATCACTTCTATGATAATTTAATATTATAATGGGCAAGGATGGTTAAATTTGTGGATATGTATGGTGTTCTAATTTTCTATTAATATTCAAGTTCATAAGTTGTTTGATTGTCTCCATATTGGCTATTTCTACTTATTTAGTTCAATAGATTTATCAAAGCACATTTGTTGTCATTGTGTGGATGCTTTTAATTGGTTTCTATTAGAAGTTGATGTAATTCTCTTTAAGTGACTTACATATATTGGTCTCTCTCTAGAGTTAAATCCTTTAAAGTAAATCATACTGGTGGGTTTTTCTCCAAATAGAATTAAAACAACTTACTTGCATGTGTGTGTTAAAACAACAATGACTACCATGAAAGACATAAAAACAATAAATAGCACTCACCTCAATTCTAGCACTAGTACTACCACCAACAACTGCCTCATCATCATCATCATCATCACCATCATGATCATCGTCATCATGATCATCATCATTGTCATCATCGTCATCATCATCATCGTCATCGGCCTTGGTGTCTTCTATATCTACATCATCATCATCCTCTGCCATGTGATTTGTACCAGAACAAACATATTCTAGATCTGTATTCCATTGAGAGTCCTCTTGGTGTTGATTTACCTGTTGAAGTATAAATGACCCATTAGGGGTTGAAACCTAGTTTGCATCCACTGAAAGTTATGAGCAAGAAAACACCAAATCTTGTTGTGAGATATTGAAATCTTGAAACCACCCCTGCTCTGCATCACAAGGAAGCACTCCTTGAGATACCATGTTTGAGAGAAAAGAAGATAAATCAAATCAACATGGGACTAAGTTATTCAAATGATACAACTCATAACTTAAAAGAGGACACTTAAGAGATATTAAAAGACCATGGTCATTAATTAAAAGATGCGATGAAAATAAGGCATGAATGTCACCCACTACTCTTTAAGGCAAATAATATTTTTTTCCTCATCATGAAATAATGGGACAATTGAGTGGGATCTAGGGCCAATAGAGAAGCACTTTAGAACTCATCCTATGCATCAATAAACAACTCAACACAAGAAATGCAAATTGACATATTAACACACCAATATCCAACTAAGTTATTGAAAGTCAACTATTGATATCTCGTTCTCCATCTAGATTACAAAATCGGTCCACTTTTTGCTTTGTAACATTTCATTTTCAAATTGCGTTGGATGCTGGCCATATTTCTCCTCCTGTCAAAACATGGCACATGGACTAGTTAAACTAATTAATATGCAATCATTTACTTTTTCCTAGGAAATAAAAAATTATCATTTAACATATTAAATATACTTACAAATGTACAGATCAAGGCCTGTAAACCTTTCTGGCCACTGTGATGCATGGCACGAAGTTTGTCAAGCCTAGCCTTGGAGGCCTTGTCTTGAAACATATACTAATTCAATTTAACTATGCACAAATAAAATTTAAAAATCATTTAAAAAATTTGATATAATCTTATGAGTGAATTCAAATACCTATGTACTTTCCTCACCAGACTTCCTCCATGTATTGGAATTCTCATATGCTTTTACAAGCTCTTTCCATACTTTCACACTTACATCAATTGGCCTTTTTCTGAGCTACCAGACTTCCTCCATGTATTGGAATTCTCATATGCTTTTACAAGCTCTTTCCATACTTTCACACTTACATCAATTGGCCTTTTTTTGAGCCTTAGCTCAGGAGGGAGTTTTTTTATCTTCTTTGTTTGGTTGTACTAAAATCTCTTGCAGTTTTGAGACATTTGTAGCTTTATCTTCTTTTTAGACTAACTTGTGGCAAATTTAGTCTCCATGTCATGGATAACTACTTTTTGCAAGTGCATGGGTATCTTTGAGAATGGAAAATGTAGATGGTCTTTGAACCGTTGAAGGCATGATTCCTTCAACCTATTCACAAATGTTTTTCCAGCATTTGTCATTCAGACTTCCCCTAAAACCACATCGTATTCTATCTTGGTATTGTAGCTAACAATGCAAGCTGCAAAATATGGCGTGGTGGAAGAAGTCTGTGCCCCAGGAGTGGAAGAAGTCTGTGTCCTAGGAGTGGCTGGGACATTGGAATTCTCGGCTCCCTGTTCCACATTCTTAGAGTTTATTGTTATTGATTTCCTCCTGGATCTTTTTCTTGATCCAGGACTAGTTGGGGAATCAATTGATTCCCTTTGACACGGTTGATTTGGTTGCAATGTTCCAGGGGCTTTACTAGATCATTTTTCTATGTATCTGGAAAGCATTGTCAAGTCCACACCATCCAATTTGTTCAATACCTCTACCCCCAATATGGAAGCCAATGCCTCTTTATCTTTGTCAGTCTCATGTCCCTATATATATATAAAATAAATTTCTTCTTTTAAATTTAGAAATAAAAAACTAAAAATTAAAAATCAAAGAAACAATGGAAACATTTACAAATCTATAAATTGACAATGAATTACCTCATTGTGGCCAGAGTTTGCTCCCTTTGCTCTATTGGTTGACATTTTGAGGCGACCTAAATTATTTCCGTCCAGTCTGTGGAGGCAAACAAAGTACACACTGCTAGGTATGGACCTCCCAACTAGCAATTATAAGCATAAATTTATAATGTCATTATAGAGGAGAGTAGGAATAATTTGTCTATAACACTAGAAAAAAATGTAAGCGAAGGTAGAGGAGTGCAGAAATATTTACTTGGACAATAGAATCACAAGCAGTTGTTGCCAAAATATCAGTGCAGGAAACAATGCCACTGCACACATTCACAATCCGAGTCTTAATTTTATTAATGACCTCAAAACTCTTTTCTCCTCTGAATGTTATTGTGTCATCCAAGAGTACAGACCCTAAACATTTATCTATATTGGAGAGAAAACCCTAAACATTTAGCTATATGGATGATAAAAATGTAGAGATAAATGATTTAGAAAACATTTTCATTACATTAACAAAACAATCGTGGCAAAGCAATGATACTACCAGGCGGGAATTTTTTATGGTATGTGTTTTTTTGTTGTGTGGTATGTTTTAACGCATGTGGGAATTTTTTTTTGTTTTTGATTCATTAGTCGGTGCTATAGTCAACGTAGTTAATGTCGACTTTCATGAAAGGAAACTAGGTATGCGAAAAATGTTTCCTACACTAATCTAATGAGGGGAGGAGAGTGAAAATTCAAATTTATCTTAACTATTATAGAAACATTAAACTATTAACATGAGATATTGCAGCAAACACATAAGGAAGAAAGAATAACAGAAGAAGAGAGACACAAGATATATGTGGGGAAAACCCTTACGGGTGAAAAACCCCACACTCCAAAACACTGCTCAACTGTATTACGTAAACAAAGAAGGTTACAATACAAATCAGAGCCAATGCTCTTGCAGGAGTCTTCAACACTCATATCTAGAGATGATCCAGCAACATAATAGTACTTGTAAAACTTGTAGTACATCTTCTCCTCCAAGCACCTGTTTATATAGCAAATATAAGGCAAAATTGCCTCTATCTTGGAATGGGCGTCCAACTTGGCCTCATGGCCCAAAACCCATGCCTATGGACACTTGGTCAACATTGTAAGATGCTTTTGACACTTGCCCATAGCCCCCATCCCAAAGAGGTCACCTATTTCCAAAATGGGCTATGACAGATGCTCTTATGACTCTTACGACCATCATAAAATCTGTCATAGTAGTTACAACTTACAGATGTAAGAGAATCTATCATACACAGTCTATAAATAGCATATTCCCTTACAACATGTCATAGTCCACCTTGGGGTGCCCAAAGATGCCTTTTTCAAAGATGCTCTTCGACACATGTCTTCATTTGTCATAGAATCCCCTATTTCTGACTCTTACATGTCATAACTTCATCATAGGAATCTATCATGACTGTTACAATCAATATTCCCTTACACAACATCCAAGATGCTGACACATGGAAAAATATTCCTATCACAAGGTGGGATGCCTATCTCCTCATGTGAGGACAAAATTACAAGTTGTCATCTTCCATGTAGGATGACACATCACCGTGCCACATCCCACAAAATGACAATATGGAATTTACAATTAATTTACATCATAGGCAATGAATAAATAAATACAATCAAAATAATGCAAGGAATTACCAAGGTTGAGACACCTTAATTCTTAACATTCTCCCACTTGTAGAACACCTTGTAAGAGCCAATAGAATAACAGGGTTTGACTGTTATAAGCCGAGAGGCCCATAGACTTTGAACACCATCTGAACTTCTCTGTGCCGACTGGCTTCATCAATACATCTGCAACATTCTTCAAAGTATCTACCTTCTGCAAATTTACTTTCCCATCCTCTACCATGTCTCACATGAAGTGAAACTGTACATCAATATGCTTTGTTTTGGCATGCAAAGTTGGATTCTTCGCAAGGCAAATTGCACTCTGACTGTCACAACTAATCGTAATTTCACTTGCATCAACACCGATATTTGAACACAATCTCTTAAGCCAAATGGCTTCCTTACAAGCATGAGTTGCAGCCATATACTTAGCTTCTGTAGTGGACAAAGCAATGACAAGTTGTCACTTACTCATCCAACTAATTGCACCACCAAACATTTTGAACACATATGCACTGGTGGATCTCCTACTGTCAATGTCACCTGCCTAATCAGAATCCACAAATCCACAAATACAAACTGAATGCAGAAGTCCTATAGCATTACCGTGATAACATATGGAATACTCGGAAGTACCCCTCAAATATCGAAACACTCGCTTAACTGCATCCCAATGTACCTGTCCAGGATTAGCCATAAACTGACTAAGGACTCCCACTGCTTGGGCAATGTTTGGTCTTGTGTAAACCATAGCATACATCAAACTGCCAACAACACTAGCATAAGGTACTTTGCTCATGTCCTCCACCTCACTAGGAGATTTTGGACAATCACTATCAGATAACTTTGTTCCCAATGAAACAGGAACACTCACTGGTCTACAATCTACCATGCTGAACCTATCCAACACAGTCTTCACTTACTTAACCTAGCTTAACCAAAGTTTTCTATTAGTTCTGTCTCTTCTGATTTCCATTCCTAGAATGTACCTGGATGCCCCTAAATCTTCCATTTCAAATTATGCTGCCAACTGAGACTTAAAATCAGAAATCATATTCTTACCTTTCCCAATGAGCAACATATCATCAATATATAATGCAACAATGAGAATACAATCACCATCAAACTTATAATACATTCAATGATCTGATTTTGATCTCAGATAACCAATCAACAACACAAAGGCATCCAACTTCAAGTACCACATCCTAGGAGACTGCTTCAAACCATACAGAGACTTCTTAAGCTTGCAAACCAAATTTTCTTTACCTTTCTCTATGTAATGCTCTGGCTATGACATGTAGATTTCTTCCTCCAGATTACCATGAAGGAAAGTTGTCTTCACATCAATCTGCTCTACCTCTAAATCATAAGCAGCTACAAGAGATAACAAAAATCTAATGGATGTCATCTTTGCAACGGGAGAGAAAATTTCACCATAATCAATTCCCTCCACTTGTGAGTACCCCTTTGCAACCAATCTAGCCTTGTACTTTTCAACACTGCCATCTACACTGAATTTATCCTTGAACACCCATTTGCAACCAACGGGTTTCCATCCATCAGGCAAAGGCACCAAGTCCCATGTCTTCTTATTTTCCAAAGAAGCCATTTCATCCTCCATGGCCTCCTTCTAGGAACCTGCATCTTTCATGCCCATAGCCTCTTTCATAGTTCTAGGCTCATTAGTGTTAGAAAGGAAAGAAAAAGCACAACTAGAATTGAGTAATGAATAACCAAACCTATCAAGTTGCTTTCTTGTTTGTGTAGACCTCCTCAATGGCTGAGGTTGAGGTTTTGCTTCTTCTTCTTCGCTTCCAGAGCTGCTAGAGCTCTCCTCATCATCAGGCCTCACAGGGTCTGTTGGTTTAGTTTTCTTAGGGGTAGAAGGAAACTAAACTGCATCTTCTTTCTTTTTTGACTGTTGTGGATTTAGAACAACAAAAGAAGGTGTTAGCTCTCTGAAGATAACACTTCTTCTATACAACACTTTCTCAGTCACGGGATCCCAAAGCTTGTATCCTTTCACACCGACACCATAGCCAATGAAAATACATTTAACAGCCTTGTTCTCCAACTTAGACCATTTCTCCCTAGGCACATGTGCATATGTCTCGCAACCAAAAACATGAAGATGTCTTACTAAAGGCTTCTTACCAGACCACACCTCCAAAGGTGTTTTGCCAACAAGAGCTGATGTAGGAGATCTATTTACCAGATAGCAAGCAGTGGCAACAGCTTCAGCCCAAAAATTTTGTTCGAGGCTTGCTCCACTAAGCATACTCCTAGCCTTCTCCATCAATGTCATGTTCATCCTCTCTGCAACTCCATTTTATTGCGGGGTATATGGAGTTGTATTATGCCTTTAAATCCCTTGCTCTTTGCAGAACTTATCAAACTCTGCTGAATAAAACTCACTACCATTGTCAGTTCTCAAACACTTAATCTTTTTACAAGTCTAATTTTCAGCAAAGGCTTTAAACTCTTTAAACTGACTAAAGACTTCAGTCTTGCTTCTGATAAAATAAACCCATATCCTACTATAATCATCTATGAAAGATACAAAATATATAGATTTTAAAATCGAAGGAACATTCACAGGACCAAACACATCAGAATGAATTAGATCCAATACACCAGAAAACTTGTGAGAACTAGAGTAAAACTGAACATAGTTTTGTTTCCATAAATGCAATGTTCGCAAAAGTCAAACTTGAGATTATAATCATTTAACCCCTCAATGAGGTTTTTATTTTTTAGGGTACGCAAACCCTTCTCACCAATGTGGTCATATCTCAAGTGCCATAACATAGTCTTTTCAGTAGGAACCTTAGCTTCCAAAGCATGTGCACTACCATCAGAACTGGTTACAACAAATTTCTTCACTGCATGTTCAGATGGTGGGGATGAAGTGACAGCAGCTCGTTTCCTTGAGTCAAAAGAACTATTGCACTATGAAGTGCATGCCTCCAGCTGAAACAAAGTACCCCTCTAAGTACCCTTCACAAGTACCATAGATCCTCTTGTAATCTTGCATCCATCCTTCGAAAAGACAACCTGTACACCTACATCATTCAACATACTTATAGAAAGTAGGTTCCATGCAAGGCCTGGAATGTGCATAACTCTAGTGATCCCCTTCACTCATCCATCAGGGAATCAGATTGAGACTCTTCCATGACCAACAATCTTCAGATGAGATTCATCACCCATGTACAAACTTCCACCATTGAACTCTTTGTACTTCATGAATAGTCTCAATGCGAGGTCATGTGGAATGATACACCAGAATCAATCAACCACACATGATCAGATGTGTGGGTGGCCAGGGCTGCGATGAAGGCATTACCATCATCTTGTGACTTCTTAGAATTTGAATCAGGATCTTTCTTCTTCTTCTCCTCCTCTTTGCATTCCTTTCAGAAATGCCCAGCTTTACCATAGTTCCAATAGAGAGCCTTGGACTTTCTAGGAGATTTGGAACTCCTACAGGATTTGGATCTGCCCTTATCACTTTTCTTGTCCTTCTTCTTCCCTTTCTCTTTGGGTCTTCCACGAACCGCAAGAGCCTCTTTGGCTTCCTTAGAAGACTTTCTCTGCATCTCTTCAGATAACAGCAAAGATACCACTTCTTCCATTGTGAATGTGGATGTGGCACTTCCAATAGCCATCACAAGATGATCCCACGAATCCGGCAAAGAACAAAGTAGGGTCATACACCGATCCTCCTCCTCCATCTTCACACCCATGGATGTCAACTGTGCAATAATCATGTTGAAAGAATTCGTATGGTCCGCAACAAATCCTCCATCTTCCATCTTCAAAGCAAACAACTTCTTTTTAGAAAGAGCTTGTTTACCAAGGACTTGGCCTAATAAATATCTCCCAGCTTCTTCCAAAGAGTTTTCACGGTCTTCTCCTCATAGATGTTCAACAAAATAGAGCCAGCTAAGTAGAGTCTAATAAGACCCTTAGCTTTCTGATCTTTGAGGTCCCAATCATCTTGTGACATTGCTGCAGGTTTAGTGCCATCAACGATTTCCCATAGATCATGATCAACAACTAGATCCTCCATCTTGAGTTTCCACAACTTAAAATTAATGCCATTGAATTTCTCAACCACTAACCTTTCAGATGTGGTTGCCATCTCCTTTCTGCAATAAGATACAAAATACTCTGCACAACACTCCCACTCAACCTAAGATTAGCTCAAAAAACCCCTACCCAGCAGCTAGAACCAAAAACTGGCCAGGCTCTGTTACCAACTAAAAGGAAACTAGGTGTGCAGAAAATGTTTCCTACACTAATCTAATGAGGGGAGGAGAGTACAAATTCAAATTTATCTTAACTATTACAGCAACATTAAACCATTAACATGAGATATTGCAGCAAACACATAAGGAAGAAAGAATGATAGAAGAAGAGAGACACAAGATATAAGTGGGAAAAACCCTTATTGGTGAAAAACCCCACACTCCAAAACACTGCTCAACTGTATTACCTAAACAAAGAAGGTTACAATACAAATTAGAGCCAATGCTCTTGTAGGAGTCTTCGACACTCGTATCTGGAGATGATCCAGTAGCATAATAGTACCTATAAAACCTGTAGTACATCTTCTCCTCCAAGCACCTATTTATATAGCAAATACAAGGCAAAATTGCCTCTATCTTGGAATGGGCGTCCAACTTGGCCTCATGGCCCAAAACCCATGCCTATGGACACTTGGTCAACATTGTAAGATGCTTCTGACACTTGTCCATAGCCCCCATCCCAAAGAGGTCACCTAATTCCAAAATGGGCTATGACAGATGCTCTTACGACTCTTACAACCATCATAGAATTTGTCATCGCAGTTACAACTTACAGCTGTAAGATAATCTATCATACACAGGCTATAAATAGAATATTCTCTTACATGTCATAGTCCACCTTGGGGCACCCAAAGATGCCTTTTTCAAATATGTTCTTCAACACATGTCTTCACCTATCATAGAATCTCCTATTTCTGACTCTTACATGTCATAACTTCGTCATAGGAATCTGTCATGACTGTTACAGTCAATATTCCCTTACACAACATCCAAGATGCTGACACATAGCAAAATATTCCTGCCACAAAGTGGGACGCCTATCTCCTCATGTGAGGACAAAATTACAAGTTGTCATCTTTCATGTAGGATGACACATCACCGTGCCACATCCCACAAAATGACAATATAGAATTTACAATTAATTTACATCATAGGCAATGAATAAATAAATACAATCAAAATAATGCAAGGAATTACCAAGGTTGAGACACCTTAATTCCCAACATTTCAGCCCTAAATGTAATCTCTTTGGGGTACCAAAGGCGGCACAAAGTGCACCTAATTTAGCGCCTAGCTGTGCCAAACCAAAATGTTCCTCATGCAAACAATTGGAATTGAGGTAAATTTTTAAGTAGTGAGGGTTTTATAACATTGGAATCTAGTGTGACAACAACATACCACCAACTAGCTTGGAAAAAAATGGATACATCCTCGAAACTTTACATAATAAAAACATAATTTGATGGAACTTTTCATTAAAGTTGTAGTAAATTGTTAAGTCTTATATGGGTTGAGCCATTTGTAAAATTTTGTTGGCTTTTATTTGATGAGGGGATTTCTACATAACCAAGCCAACTACTTTCAGCACAGCCTCTATGGAGGATAAACACCAATCATGAAAAATAAAAAATCAAGAATTAATGTTTTGGATTTATCTAAGATAAATATTTTCACAATATCCAATGTAAAGTAGGTTTCAATCACGAATAAGGAATCCAATCTCTAGTTTTCAAAGAGAAAATATCTATGGCTTTAATGAATTTGTGAAAGAAGTGTAAGGTAGAGAACCAACTAAAATTATTAGTAATAGGTTTTCTTTCATCTAGGATAACAAGGGACCATGGAAGGGATGTTCAGCTAAAATTATTTGTAGTCAGCTTGTAAATAATTATCTTTTTGATGAGAATTTGTAGTCATCTTGTAATCATAAGTTTTGAGCTCTAGTTGTCAAGATTCTGTGTGTAAAATTTTTGTGAAGAGCAAAATGTTGCAATGTCCTATTTTGTTTTTCATAGTGCATCTTAATGAAAAGCGAGCGTATTAACAAGATAATTTCAATAATATTCTCTTGGTGCATAGCTGTTATGTGACCATTGTCATTGTTGTGTATTACAAGATCCAGAGGAGGCCATGGAGAGAGGAAGTGGATGGCGTAGAACTACTAAATCGCAGAGAGGAAAGTGGGTGGAAATAGATATGACAATGGAATCTGCATATACAATAGAGGTAAGAAGAGAAAGCAACCTCAACCAAAGGAGGAAGGTGTTTATGAATTCACAAATGCTACAACATAGAGGAGATAAAGTCATTTTTTTGTCCATGAGGCCTCTGAGGTCAAACTTATTTGTTGAAAATGCATAGGAATGGTGATTAAATGTGATTCTATGATCAAGGGAAAAGTTTAAAAATTAGGATGGCCAAAACATGATATCAATATGTCAAATATATGACTAAAGTGAGGTTATGTGTTGGATAGCATATTCGTTGAAATGATATAATTGGTGTACTAAACATTATTTACTATGTTGTGTATTATAGGGGCCAGATGAGACCGTGGCAATAGATCATGTCATATCAAATGAGGACACAACGGATGAAGAGGGACATCAGGTACTCAAATTTTGACTTAACTTAGGAAAAAATAATCTGATGGCATTTTGTGATACGTCCATCTTTTTTCATAGTATTATTGAAATTTATAATGTATTATCCAATCTTGACATAAATTAATGCATGTTGTTGATTATTTTAGATGGAGATTGGAGCAAATGCAGAGCCTGAGCGTTCAACTAGCAAAAGAAAAAGTTATGTACGTGGACATGGACCTAAAACTATTAAATCACATAGAGGACAGTGGGTGGAAGAGGATATGACAATGGATCCTGTAGACACAACAAATGATTACATTGAACAAGAGGTTGGTCAGGACTATAGTACATGGGATGAATACTTTGAGAAAATTGTTGTGTGGATGTTCTGTATGTCGTGGAAAGAAACAATTCAAACAAGTGATTGTACAAAGACATTACAAATATGATGAGCTTCTAGTCAGTATTATGCTTCCTACAATTGATTCAAATCCAATCGGAATTGTGGTAAGGAATTTTTCAATTTTATATAAATAACATGTATACTTCATTTAAACATTGTTTTATATTATTTAAATAACCATTTTTTTTCTTAATGGATACTTGCAGGATAAAGTTCTTGGTTTAAAGTTTTCTGGATCACCAACTTCTAGCCTAGAGGGCAATGATCATTTATCATATGATACATCTAACAAAAATATGTGCCAAAATACCAGCTCGGAAGATGAGGAATTGATGAAAACAAGTAACAAAACAAGAACTAGTTTAAGGATGCATAATTTGCTTAAAGAGAAGGGGAAGGTGGACTACATACCCTATGAGAATGAATGTGATGGAGACGATGACTTGCCCCTGAGTTTGAGATCAATTTACAAAGAGACATTTGATCATCGACTATATTGCACTTGGCCTAGTGATCAACAACTACCTAGAGTGTACAAGGTGTTTCAATTTTGGGGATACAGCTACATAATACGACCCTCCAAAATTCATGGAGTGAATCTAGGCCTCTTTATTATCCAAAATGTATATGTGGATCTAAAAATAGAAACAATTCAGAACAAACCACTAGGAGATTAATGCCATATTATGGTCCATCATATTACAATGGTGAATGGAGAAGGCTAGCAGAATATAAGCCTACCATGTCAACATATGGTGTAAATTCGAATATGTATACACATCATCTCCAATTAGAAAGTGGAAAAGAAATGAATAGAGAGCATCTTATGTATATAGATGGATGTGCATACACACACAAAAATATTGTAGGATTTATAGATAGTAGTAAGGGAAGGGACCCTACTGTAAGACCGAATTGTCAATTTGTTGAGGTTATAATAATAAAGATGGAGATATGGAAAGAGAGGTTGATAGATTGATAATGGTTGAGGCTATTATAGACCTTACCATTGGAGATGAGTTATTGATTGATTACCCCTTCTTAAAACGCACTCCTGCGTGAAAGAAAAGGGAAAAACAAGGTCTCCCTAAGGATGTTCTTAAGGGCAGAAAACCAAAGAATAATAAATGAGTGTGGACTGATGTTTTATAAACTATGTTGTTAAAATTGTGTTTTATTTAAATTATTGTATAAAAAGGTAGTCTATAAAATAATGTTCCATTATCTAATTGATGTAAATATGTTCATACAATTTATATTTTTAATTTTTAAGCCATATTTGATTATATTTCTTTGAAATTGATACATTTATGATTTATCCGATTGTTTACAAACATTAAATAATGCTTGTGTTTTGTTATAGGTAGAAGATGTTGATGAAACGCATACTAATACCCAAGATCCAACTAGGTTATTAAGATTTGGACAGGATGATCCAAACCATCCTTTAAACAATACCATGGTGAAAAGAGCAACATTGAAGAGAATACTACCAGCTGAGAAATTTGAAGGGCTGATGAGATCCGCATACACTGATGACATGGCACCTAGCCTTAATGATGATGATCATGATAGTGAAAATGCAGTGCATGAAGAAAGATTGAATGAAATGCTTACAGGTTTCTTTGGGGATGGAAACAATGATGACAATAATGATTATATGGTTGATAGTAACGATGATAGCAAGGGTAATTACCACCAACATAATGTTGATAACAACCTAAAAGACTCCATCAAGCAAGTAGCAAAGACACCCGTGTTCAAATCGGGTGTAAGTAGAACATCAAAACTAGCATGCACATTAATATTATTAGAAATCAAGTCACTATTTGGTTGGTTAGACAAAGGAATCACTACCCTGCTGAAGTGAGTTGAAATCTATTTCTTACTTTGCAGTGTTAATTGGTATACATAATTCGTAAACATTCATCAACTTCGTTTATATTTCTTTAAGGGGATTTTAAAACCATATATTATATATAAACAGTCCTAGTATAGATTGACATATCAAACATGTTCATCATAAGTTAAGCATTCAATTGATTTAATCTCTGGCAATTTTATAGGGCACTAAAAACTAAAATAGTCCCTGAAGAGAATGTGTTTCCATCAACTTGCAAAGAGGCGCGTATGTTGTTGGTTGAGTTAGGGATTGTATATAAGCAAATTCATTCATGTATAAATGATTGCATTTTATACAAAGATTAATATCAAAACAAGGTAGAATGCCCTGTATGCAAAGAGAAGAGATATCGTATAGATGTACAAGGTCCTACAATTGCAAAGAAGGTTTTACGTCACATGCCAATTATACCTAGACTTCAACGAATGTTTCATTGCAAGTCACTTGCACAATTGATGGACTAGCATGCAAAGAATGGGAGTAAAGATGGATTTATGCAAATTCCAGTCGACTCCAAAGCAATGAAACACAGAGGAAAAATGGCCAAGAAAATTCAAAGATGAACCCCGTAGTATCAGGTTTGATCTTGCAATTGATGGAGTGTGCCCATTCTCTTTCCTGAGCTCAAATTATAGTGTTTGGCTAGTCAAATTGATAGTATACAATATTCCCCCATGGATGAGTGTTAGAAAGGAGCACCTTATACTAACTCTCATTGTTCCAGGAAAACATCAAGTTAAAAACACGGATGTTTATCTTGCGCCTTTTATTGATGAGATGCAACTGCTATGGAAATGCATAAGAATGTATGACATATCACGCCCCCCATCAAATAGGTCCTTCATGTTGTATGGTGTGCTATGTTGGACTATTCATGATTTCCCAGGACTTGGTGTTTGTTCTGGTAAGATAAAATATTTACGTATTTACACTCATAATTTATTTTCATCCCAACTTTCATAATTAGTTTTATACTATTTTTTTGATGTTATTAACATTACTTATTGAATTGCAAGGCTTCAAACAAAGGGGATATTTGCATGTCCAAGATGTGTAGAACAATTTCAAGGGTGGTATTCTAATGATCTACATAAATTTATTGAAACAAACAACAAGGTTTTTCTACCACTAGATCATAAGTTTATAAATCACCTGAAGAATCAATTTGATGAAAAAGTTGAAAATAGAGGCCCTCGCATGATTATGGGTCTAGGTGATTGGATTAAGAAGTATGAAGATGCTGAATTGAAAGCTTGGGAGGAATTTTTTGATCGGGGTGATTCAATTGAAGAACCAGAACAAGTTGTAGTTAATATGCCAGAAGGAATGAAAAGGAAATCCATATTTTATGAGCTCCCTTACTAGAAGGATCTATTAATATCTCACCTATTAGATCTTATGCACATCTTCAAAAATGTCCCAGATTTTATATTTCAACATATATCAGGCAAAGAGAAGGACACCTTGTCTTCGAGCAGAGATATTACTCTTTTGCGTACCAAAATTGATAGAAAACATTTGTTGCCAAATAGGGAAAATGAAACATATGCAGAAGCTCCATGGATTTTGAAAAAAAAAAGAGCTAGACCAACTAAAAAATGTCATCCGTTCAATAAGGACACCTACTGTCTATGGGTCATCATTGGATAAAGCTTTTATAGTTGATGGACATATCACATGATTTTCATAATTTTATGAAGGTATTACATATCACCATTTAACATTTATTGGTAACATTGATAAGTACTAAATATATTTTGATATTTTGTTGTGTGAGAAAAAAATACTAATGACCTTTTCATAAATGTGTTTGATAGCATATCATGCCATTGGCAATTAAGGGGGATACTTGTCTTACAGTTGACTTAAGGAATGCCATCAGTCGATTGTTGGCATTTACAAGGTATGTGGTTATATGAAATGTCCATGTGTGACAGACATAGAGATATTATATTGCAGTTTAATTTTTGACTAAAGGTTCATAATAATTTACTATTCTTATATTAGGTGGGTGACCTCCAAGGAGATCCACGAATGTGAAGTGCCAAAATGGAAGAAGGAAATTGCAGAAATTGTATGTGTATTTGAGAAGGATCTCCCTACAAATTTCATGGACCTACAAGTCCATTTACTTATACACCTAGTCAATGACATTGAATTGTTGGGTGTCGTATCAACGAGGTGGATGTTTTTCTTTGAGAGGTATATGAAAACTCTAAAAAGATATGTCTGACAAAAGGCACATCCAGAGGGTTGCATGGCTGAAGGGTATGTATTGAATGAAGCATTTTCTTCCTGTGTGAATTCCTTGGTAAGGATTTTGAAGATGGGCCATGCTTTTGGGATGAAGAATGAGCATCAAATATTATTGATGGAGAAAAACCACAATCTAATGGTGTTCAAGTAGAATTTAGTAAGTAAACTCATGATCAGTGTGGTTGTTTTTCTTGCAATCATTAATTTACTTTGTAATTTATTTGTCAAATTAACAGCATGACATTTGGAGTTTGAAATAAACATGTTGACATGTAATAGGTGTAGACGAAAGTGCTATACTTGAAAATTTCATTCTGTACCACATGGACTTTATGAACAAATGGATTGATCTGTATGATAAAAAGAGAGAAGAAGTGTTAGAACCAAGGAGATAGTTTAAGAGATCGAACCCAAGGAATACTCCACTTCCCATTGATCTGCTTGGGGAATGGGGCAAAGATTGCACACTAGAATGGGTTACTGAATAAATTCAAAATCAAATAGAAGATGCAAGTATAGATTCAAACATAACATAAGATGAAATCAACATGTCTAGAGGATGTGAAAGAAAAGTACAATTGGAATTTTACAAAATGTTGTTTCCTTACAGTTTTGACACTATTAACTATTTTAATATTTGTTTTCACTGAATAAATGGTCTTTCACAGGCAACGAAATATCCAACAATGTGGGCATATGGTTGACATTATCGTGTAGAAAGTGTAGATGTAAAGAGACGATCCTTCGATTGTGGCATCATGGTTGACTTCAAGCAATCCAATCGATCAAGCTCAAAAGATAAGAATATAATTGAAGGGAATCTACAATATGTTGGGAAAATACAAGAAATTATTGAGTTGGATTACCGCTCTTTTAAATGTTGTATTTTTAAGTGTAGATGGTATGAAGCATTTGAGAGGACACGAAGACATGATACCCATAGTGGATTGTTTTCTATAGATTCCTCGTGTTTCCTACCGGAGGATAAGGAGCCTTATGTTCTACCAATTCATTGTGACCAGGTATTTCTTTAACTCAAACAAGAAGCAGTAGTGATCATTAATCTATTAATTCATAGTTTATTACGAATATATACATGTGTTTATTAATCAATAAAATTGTTATACCATACGTCTAATATATGTATGTCGTTCATGTGCAGGTATTTTTCTATGAAGATATTTTGGATCTGAAATAGATATTTGTCATACATTATGATCCAAGATTAAGGTATGTATTTGACAATGCATTAGTGGATACTGAGCAAAACAATGATGGCCAAAAAAATGAGAGAGGGATTAGAGAAATCAAATAAATTGACATCCATGATGATGTTGAAGATGGTTATGTTCAGGCACAAGAAGACAACAATCCAGAGTTAGATGATGTTATGGAAGACAACAATATGGATGGTATAGAAAATGATGATCCCAATACATCTAGTAACAATATAGATGGTCTACAGTCAAATTTCAATGATGATGAAGATGATACAGGTCAATATGACGATGATGATAATATTAAATACTTGAAAGAACATATGAACATTGACAATGATACACTAGATGACATTGTAGAAGACAATAATGTTAATGACCAAGACTTCTAAATTTTTAGAATTATTTGCAATCCATGTTTAAAAAGGATGATTCTTATGGCCTAAACTTTGAAATGCTTCGGTAATATTATTTGTGTTGATACAAATTACCTATTGCAATATCCTTAATTGTTCAATCTTTGGTATGAATTGTTGGCAAAAAAATTAGGATTACTTGGAATCAATTTCCTTTTCATTGCTTTATATTTTGCTTGAATGTCAAGGTCTCAACATAATCCTCATTTTGCACTAAAAAGAAACCTTAGGCTTAACTCTACAATGGCCTTGATTCATTGCGAGGAAGTTATGATTGAGGATTTCATGACTACTACATATTTTAATGGGGAAGATATTTTTCATCATGATGCACATGTTGCACATATGGATAGGCAAGACATGAATCTTACTACACAAATACTTATATTAGACCTTTACGAATTTGAGCAATAATGTTAATTATTCAAATTTGATTGATGTTCTTCATAACTTGTTAATGGATAATCCTTATGTGATGGAAGTATTAAGTGATATAGGTCAAAGGATAAGCTCATCAAGTTCCTTAAATAGTGTGTCTCCTCCCCTTCCTTCACAAGCCTCTTCATCTAGTGTGCCTCCTAACATATATTCTCCTGCATTAGACATGCCACATTTTTCTTCTCTTCTATGTATTGCTTATCAATTTTCAATAGCTCCTATCATTAATCCTCTCATTGTACCTACTTCTCATATTATACCTTCCACTCATCCCCTGATTGTGTTTACTTCTCACCCACTACTCATGTTTCCACTTCTAGTGTTGTCATTCCAACTTCATTCTTTGTCCCCCAATCAACCTAAACTCCACCTATTATCTCATGTTTCCACTTCCACTCCCATTTTAACCATAACTCCTAATGTTCATCCTTCCAACATAGATGTCATCCTTAAAAGAATTGATGAGATGCAAAGTAAAGTTGATGCATTACCCCTAGTAATCAAAGGATATCATAGGAGAAATCAAGCATAATCCACTTTCATTTGAGTTATTTCTTATCCATTTCTAGTTTGTCCGGTGGCCCCTAGTTTTGTAATATATAGTGGTAAAGGGAACCTTATGACACAATTGGGAGTTTGTTTTGATTATGTTTATGACAAACTTTTTACAAAGCTCTTCCCTAGAAACTAAAAGGATTATGTAATTGAATGGCTTTATTCTCTTCCTCATAGTTCTATTCATTCCTTCAATGATTTGGCCAATGCTTTTGTACATCACTTTAATGTCAATATTGGTTTTGTTGGTACTCAAATTTGCAAATTATAAAACCCTAAAGATATGCCAAATCTTATGATTAGGTTTTATATGTGAATTTGGCCAACTAATATAATTGATTAGATTAATCAAAATTCTTTGGACTTTAGGCTCTATTCAAGCTTAGGTGGGTGTTACCTTGTTTCACCAATGATAATTTACTTTCAAGTTTACTGGGGACTTCAGAAAAGATTAAGGAGCTTATGTAATTTTGTCAATTAAATCATCCACTTCACTTAACCCAATCTGGCATATGATTTGGATTAATGTTTTCTATAAATCTTTAAACCCTACTCCTAAAACAATAAAACAAAATTGGATTTTAAAAATATATACAAGGGAATGATTTTCAAAAGAGAATGACCGGTGCTTGCCTTTGGGTTATAGAGTTTTCACTCTACGAAGAATATGTGCTTCCCTTTTAGCCACAACTCGATTTGCTTGGCAATTCTAGGTCTATGACTTGCATAGACATGCAAATATGTAAGTTATCAGGTTCTTTAACAATCCAATTTAACTTTCCAAAGTTACTGTGATTCACCTATAGGATTTTAATCCTTGCTTGAAGGAGCCCAATAAACAAACCACACGAGAAACATCAAATGTGTTCTAGAAAATTAATAATATACTTGATAGGTTGATTTAAATAACAAAGAAAAAGTAAATTGGAGACAACCAGATAAATTATTAGCAATCCAATTCAACAAACAAATGAGAACCAAAAGTTGAGCACCAGAGAATAGCAGCTTTTATATTGATTTGCTTCAAAGTACAGGCAGTGCAATGTCTCTTTCAAAAAATCAAAATCCCAGATAGATCTCGAGCCATAAGGTCTTGGTTTCCTTTTATAAAGGAAGCAACAAGCTTTAGACCTTTCACATTCAAAATGGCTTGCAACCACTACACTTCTATTTCATCCTTTACCACTAGACCGCAAATGCTTAGATTGACCCCTGCAGGACCGTGAGAAATTATTACCCGATTTCCTTTTGTTTACCGCCCACTCGCAAATGTTATGAATGATTGTCGTGGGATGGTGCGGCAAAAACCCATTACATTCTCCTCTTGCTGCTCTACCACAGGCCTCGGTTGAAACTATTACAGGGACGTGGTAAGTGATACCTACTGATGTTATTACCACAATGTCGCCAGTTACTTTTCAAAACATCTGCAGGACCATGGGAAGAGACTATCTGCACCCAAACACCGCCAAGCCACAAGTGTGAGATGAACCATCCACGGGGTAGTGGTAGCTTCTTCATATCAACCGCTTCCTATAGCCAAGCCGCAACCTATTCTTTTATGCTTTGCAGGAATGCGGTATGTGCCATATTTCATTCCTCTTGTTCCTGCATAACCACAAAAGATATTCAATTAACTTGTGGGATAGCGGTAATAAACAAAAACACTCATATAGTAAAAAATAGTCAAGATTGTTTCACAATGGCCATGATATATATTCCAGAGACTAGATGTTAGAGCATTTTGGCAAAAGTATAGGTTCCAAGATAGATTGAAGGAAAAGGAGAGCATCAAATCGAATAGGATCAAGCAAATTCAAGGAGGTCCTAACAGGTTTAAAGGTTACAATTTTAGATTTAGTAGGATGTAAACATGGATCAAATGAGTGCAATCATGATTATGTTATTGGATTTCAAACTTTGTCAACAAAGATACACTATCAAATTCCTAATGATGAATTGCAAAGAATATTTGTTAAGGGCTTATTACCTACTATCCAAGAGATAATGTACCTAAACAACTATTATTCTTCCATGGATTTGTGTGCAAATGTAAGAAACATTGAATTGAAACTTTTTAAGTCTAATGCAGTTAAATATGGATCTCATCCTTCAAAATTTCAATAGAAAAATTTAGTTTTCAAAAGGGTGAAAATAAGTAAGAAAATCAACAAAATGCTCACCATGTTGTTAATTTATAGTCAACTTCAGATCTTATTTAATCTAATTCCCAAGGTGAACTAAGGGACAATCCTATATTATCTATTAATGTACTAAGATCATAGAATACATAAAGGAAAATAGATATGTAAACCAAAACACATTCAAATATAGAAGGGTTCTAACATATATGTCACTTCTATTCAAAATGAATAAAGGAAATATACAAAGAGGTAAGATGAAAATTTGGTATACCTCTTTTACTCTACAAAATGTACAAAGTAGGTATTTATTCAAGAATACCATCAATTATGCTCCATGTAGATGTTGACAAGCATCCAACATGTATGGTACATTTCTTATGTGGATGGGATGAGAACAAATGTCAAACTTGTATGGTGCCAACTAGATCATTGTGGCATGTGGCATGGACATCACCATGTGTCAGATGCATACAGTGCTAATTATATGATCATGTTTTGCAATACAAATGTCATTAGGTGGCACACGTGTATGGAAGCATAACATCTGGTTGTTGATGTTCCATGTGTCTAAATAGACACCAACATGTGTAGCAATGTGTATAGCCACACTATCTAGATCCTTGAAGCTAGTCCACATTGGAACACATGTTGGATGTGCTACATAAACTTTTATGCCTTGTTGATTTCCTATTCCTATGTACATGACTCTAATGTGGATGGTGTGCAATAGGATATGTCAAGGGATGATTCCTATTGGAACCCAAGACATGTCTAGAAAGGACTATGCCTCATAGAGTTGTGTAGAGCATTTTTGTAGGAATGTTAAATGCAAAGGATGTTGTCATCTCAAGTGTGTAAGTGTGCACTATTATAGATGCACATTAGATGCACAACAATGCAGTTGACTACTTCTATTTATCCATCTATCTATATCATGTGGAAATATATAAATTGATTTAGTTGCATATCTAACATCGTCCACAAAATTTACCAAAAGTGACTAACAAAATGATAGTCATAGTAAAAGATAATGGATGCGGGTAAGCTAAAATGGACCCAAACATGGGTGAATAAAAGTGGCACAATATTTGGTATGGTGAGACTTTTCTTGCAAGCAATCATGATGGTCATCTTGGAGAATTCATCTACCACAAGAAACATGGAGTTACACTAGTCCTTTGTCATAGGTAGTCTTCTTAATAAATCCATGTTAATGATTCCCAAGGTGGTGTCAAAACTAAGAGAGGGGTGTAGAGTCCAAGATTCCTATTTGCAATATTTTGCAATGCTACAAAGAATGAGAGACTTGATGTGGTTCTCAATATTTGCACATATATGAGGCCACTAGAAGTTTTGTTCAAGTGTTGCTAGAGTTTTAGTATTGTTGAAGTGTTGAGTTATTTTGGCATAGTATGCTTCCTAGATGAGTCTCTAGTGTGGTGTGGTGTCTAAAACATATTAGAGATACTTGATCTTGCAGAGAAGCTTTTTAGACATGTAAAATTCACCAACCTATTTGCCTTGTAAGAGCTTGGTGTAGATCTATGCAAAGTCCAAGTCTAGTGGGTAGAGAGGTTCCCGGTCGAAGAAGTTGTGACCACATGAGTCCAACATTGTGGTGAGTGCATGAACTAGCTATTATCTTAGGAAGTCAAATACCTTTTTGTCTTTGCCCTTCTCATGATTGATAACTAGATGGAATTGTTGTAGACATGTCATCCATTTCATGTGGTGCACATTTTCCAATTTGTTTTGAGTTTGCAAGAATTGGAGTGGCTTGTGATCAAAGTGGATGATTAGACCTCCTTTCCCAAGATGTAGTAAGATCATTTCTTGATGGCTTGCATGATGGTATACAACTCCTTTACATGGGTGGAATAGCATTGAATCATGTCATTTAAAAGTCATAGAGTGGTACAAAAATCTCTAACTGCATATTTCCTCTCAGAGGATTCCAAACCTCTGACATTCCAACTAAAACATCTCAAACAATCCATAGAGGCTTAGAGGTATGGCACTAAACTAGGCGCTAAATTAGGCACAAATTTGGGTGCTAATTTGCACCTAATTTAGCTCCTACTTGTTCTGATCGATACAAAAAAATGCCAAAAAATAGCACCATCCCGATAAATAGCGCCGACTTTTTCAAAAAATTGGAGAAAAATACATTAAAATAGTAGGTGGAAGCAAAAGAGGGAGCTAATCATAGGGATTTGTTGTAGTGTTACCTCTCTTAGCCAACCTTCAAAACCTGATACAAAATACATATGGTTTAGATTACAAGGCTTGGAATAAGATTATCAAGATTATCATAGCTACAACTAAAGAGTACTTCCATAATCTTGGTTTATCCCCTTCCTCTCTCTAGTGGAGGGATAGGTAACTATTAATAAGAACCCCCTTTACTCATTACAAGCCTAAAATTGGATATTGTTGGATCTTAATTTAACTCATATTCATTGCTAAGAGAATCTTTATCATATGAAGAATCTCAAATATTCCACTCCCACTTGGTAGTGGAGATTCACTACTATTTTTGAATCCATTGTTGAACATGATCCTTGGCTCAATTCACTTGGTGTCTAATACACCAAAGTCTCTTGATAAATTGTTTTTTTTCATATGTGGGTTTTGTGTCCCAAATAACATTTTATTACCATTCTAAGTCTATCAAACACCTTTTTTGTTTCTAATTAAAGCCTAATTTACATGGAGGTGAATTCATTCCTTCAAAATGTTCCAAAAAAATGTTCACTTGGCCTATAGTGTCGATATTGTATACGTCTTAGCTTGTAAAATTAAAACAAATTTGACATATATTTTACTTAAGTTTTTTTTTTTATCGAAACATTAAAATGATGAACTATATTAAAAATGAGAGCTTATGACATTCTTTTGATTCTATCTCTCAAACTATAGTTTCATATAATGTTATACTACAAATTTTTAATTTTAACCCTAAGGATTGAGCACATCCAAACTCTAATAAGTAATTAGGGAAATAAACAAATCCTCATTAGTTGAGTTCCACTTGAATATTCAAATAACCATTACTCACAACTTGGTCATGGTCACAACTTTGATTAATGGATCCACTCTCATTCACATTGTTTCTCCCTTATCCATATGAGTTTTTCCATTTCCATTTAGTGTTCATGGTGATAGTAGGTGGGCCACATTGGTGGTATCTTGGATCTACCTCAATATGACAAGTTCCCTCATCTTACACTTTCTATCTTCAACTAGCCTACTCTTAGTATGTGGATACATAAGATAAATATGTTAGGATAGTGTGATATTTAATTTCAATCCTATGTGCAATATGTTATACATGACAAGAGGGTCTTCCAAAATGGTCCCCCTATCTTGGCGGGTTGGACAATTTTTGCTATATTTTCTTGGCCCATAGTTTTGGTACCCATGGTATTGTAAAACTACCTTTTTATGCGCCTATTAATACTCAAACATGCATGAGGGGTTGGACTAGTGAGTTTTATAGAGGTTTCACAAGCACACAGGGGCTCTAGAATGTTATTAGATTGAAGGGAGAATGTGTGTTGCATATATGTACTCTTGTGTTGAATATTAATACATAATTGTGCCTCTTTTATGGTGGAGTTTTTTTCCCACAAGGGTTTATCCATGTATATTTGATGTCGTGTGTTTATTTATCACAATTTGTTGATTTCTATTTGCTTCCATATAATCTCTTAATGGATAATCCAATGTTGTATTATTTTAAAAAAATAGATTTGCATACCTTTTGAAGGGCTAACATTTGTAGTAGTTTACCTTATTTTAACAACAAAAGACACACTATGCAAGAAACTTAAACAAGGAGGTGGGATACCTCACTTGATGATGTAGATCTATACATGAGAGGACATGGTTGGGGTGATAAACCAAATGATACATCACATTCTTCTCATGCTAAGGAAAATAAAGTTACAAACCAAATGATTGATGTGATTGGGATATGATGTCCTTCCACTTTTTGTATTATTCAATATAATTTTTCTCTTTAAATAATTGTAGGGAAAATATAGTAAACCCTAATGTTTCTTATAGTCCGTACAAGTATGAATCAAAGTCCAACAAATAATACATCAATTAATACAAATCAAACATAAATAGATATTGAGAGCTGAGTATGATAACATGTAAGAACAAATGTGCAAATCAAAGAGTGAGGATAAGAAGATGCTTAGCTATTTCACATGTGCCTTGGTTAAATTATGTGTTTTGACTAATTCAGACCAAATATCATATTGAAAACCATGAAAGTGTACAAGTTGTGATAGATTGAATTCTAGTCTTTTGTGATTCTAGATAGAATCATATTCATGATTATGACAACTTTATGTGTTTTTGTATTTATGGAATGATCCTATCCTCTACCCCTGTAAATCTAAGAAATTGATTCACCTTTGCTTGATATCTAAATACACACAATGTGGTGTTGAGGAACAACCTTAGGAGTTTTGTAAGATATGATTGAATTTTGGGACTTCCTTGTCCTTTAGGAAGATCCCTTATTTTCCACAATATTAAAAACACATAAGACAAGGACGTAAGATGTGTAGAATGAGATGTCATTGTAGTATCTATTCATGCAAACCTAATGCAAGAAAGTACTAATGATTCCTTTCTCAAGTTTGAATGAATTTTTCATGTGTCTCTATCATGACACTAATGACCTAGGGCCTATCTTTAAATCACAACCTTAGATGTTGAAAGGGAATGATCAAATTTTAGAATAGTATGCTCTAGAAATGATAAAATTAAAAATATAGAAAGTGGGATACAATCATGTGCATAATTAGGTCCAAGGAACATAATTACACCTGTGACTATATCTAGGTGGGAGAAAGCCCTAAAGGATTAGAGTGATACAATTATGATCACAATATATAACATTATAGAATAAGCATTGGGTTCATAACTAGTTTACATGCAAAACAAGATAAATTGAACACTAAGACAAGGCATTCAAGATAAGCCTAAAATAAAGAAAAAATGAAAGATGCAAAGAGCCAAGTATGCACTTTTCTCCTCTACAATAATTGTAATGGTGAAAATGCATACCCACGCCCTTTTACCTTATGTTTTGGGCCCGCTTTAATTAGAGTTGCTTAAATGCAATAATAAGTTTACAAGTGGCATATTCTTGCATAAATTTAGCTCATAACATTCTTGTATCCTAATCACATCATCACTTATCCCCAAAGATTTGGTCTATAGATCCACCCATCTACCACCATTGATTAGATTTGTAGGTGCATACTTGACCATGTCACTTTTGTAGTCATGGATTTAAACCACAAATTTTTAAAAGTCAAATTTTATTTTGTTAACTCCCTCTAACTATCCAAGCTATGAGTTGATCTAGTGCATGTTTGTGTTGATTTGTATGTTTGGTTGTTGTATTCAAACACATTCATTCACTCATTTGAAACCATGTTGGAATGTGAAAATAACATCTAGGTCAAAGATCTTTTTAAGGAGAATCTATTTTGCATTTTTTCTTATGACATTAACCTAGGTCCATTACATGCTTGCTTTGTTGCTTGGTTGTTGTATTCAAACACATTCATTCACTCTTTGAAACCATGTTGGAATGCGAAAATAACATCTAGGTCAAAGAGCTTTTTAAGGATAATCTATTTTGCATTTTTTTCTTATGACATTAACCTAGGTCCATTACATGCTTGCTTTTTGTCTTCAAATCTTTCACTTAGAGTCGTAAAGCTAGTCCAACTAGGGATTTGATTGAGGGGAACATGGCCTTCACAATTCAACAAATTCCCAAAGGTGTTCCTAAACACCACCAATCCTTACACACATTAAAAAACCAGAAGATCAAGGCAAGTGAATTACAATAGTCCACATCCTACTAGTTCAGATCCACAAGTTATAGTTCAAGTCTACATATCATCTCAAATTTACACCCATGAAGATCAAGTCTGCACATGCATAGGTGAATCAAAGCTAAATATAATCAATTTGTAAAAATCTAAAATCTTCATTTGAGCAAGCCCTAAAATTTTTGTACCTTGGCAAATAAGTTTCTAAAATCTATTATAGGATATTCCAATCATTAGATTTCAAGCTAAGTATTGCATTTGATTTATTTGAACTTCCACATTTAATTTCAGTATTTAATCATTTAAATCTCAACTCATTACCCTAAATCAAACTTATTTATCTTTCTAATTTAATTAATTGTCTTAGGATAATTTATGTAAGTGGTTTATTTACCCTCACAATAATATAATAATAACTTTAATTAAAAAGGTAATGAATGCTTCCAAATTTCAACCCCCTTAAACAAATGCTTAAAATAATGGTCCTCTATAAGTGTCAAAAAAATGGTTTTCTTAGGGTTAACATAGGCTAATCCAATCAAATGCATATAATTAAAGCATAAATCAACCTAGGCTAAATGATATAGTTGGTGGTTGAAAATTTAGACAAGTATACTTGTTATTTTAGGAAAGTAAATGAGGGAGATCATGGTACTTAGATCAATGATGAAAAATGATTGCCACTATTCTATCTTTGCCCTAAAAATGTCATTTCTTTATTAAAAGAATGCCACAAGTTTTGCATTGATCCTCTATGTTGTTTAGGATCAAATCCAACCACCTAGATTAGATCCACGATCACAGACTCATTTTGCACCTTTGGACTAAACCTTAATTGGTGTAGATCTTTGCTCTATTGCTCTCTTAGGAAGCCTTTATTTGCTCTACTCTTCCTATTAATATGAAGGCTAGTAGTATTAAGAATACCTTGGAAGGGTTGTTGTTTTCTCACGTGGAGACAAGTTCTCCTAGGTCAACTCCCAAAAATGGGTATAAAGTTGGAAGGCAATAAGCAATCCTCCTTCGTGATCTATGTAGATTTATTACTCTTTCTAGTGCATCAAATCCAAGTATTTTGCTATTGATTTCTCCCTTAACACTCTAAGATAAGAGAGGATGCTTGAAAGATGTGAGGGTGAAATGAATGCAATTAAATGCCTTTAAATACTAGCACATAGCACCATATCACACAAATGTGTACTTAGTCGGCTCAGGGTGGCAAGATGAAGGGTGCCAATCGACCAAATTTGGATTTTGAATTTTAAAAAGGGTCAGGTCAAGTCTACAACCACATAAATGACCGTAAGTGGATTTAGGATCAAATCAAAGCGGCTTACGACTATATGAAAGCAGATGTATAAACAAATACAATAAAGACATCGAAATATATAAAAATATATATGTACATAAAATAAGGTAAAAATTAAATATGTGAAAATAAATATATATAAAAAATGAATAAAAAAGCTAGAAAAATAAACTCAATTATATATATCCTCATAATATACATAGAATTAAATGAAAAATGGCATGAATATTTCTCTCCCCAATGTTTAGAGCACATATCTTATGGGTGTCGAATGGGGTGCGTTACCCGAATTAGGCATTAACGTCTCTAACCAAAGTTCATTTAAAAAAAAAATTAAAGCTTTAAAATGCCTCCACCCATAAATTTTGAAAGCATAAAAGCTTATTACCTACATTTACTGCTAATGTTTTAATAGAATTATGAAAAAAGGTACTAAAATGTAAGCCTTCCACCTTCAACACTCTTAAAACCACATCATATTTTTCTTTCTAAAAAAAAAAAAATCCGCTAATGGGTCCTTTTTTTTAACAGTTGTAATTTTAAACTGAGATGACGTGGAGAGAGAGAGAGAAATGTAGCCGTTGAAAATGTGCGCTCTGTCCATTGATTCAAATTGCGCAGTCAAGGGAAAATAAATTCTTCTCTGATATCAAGAATCCCAAGAGGAGATCATGTTGGTTGTAACAAATTGTTCCTATACAGATTCCCGCTTTGTTCTAATTGGATTGTTTGTTCCTATTTGCTTGTTGGGTGCTCAAAGAAATTAATGGGTTCAACAATGGATTCCTCCACGGTAAAGATCCGGCTCCATCAAGTTTTTTTAAATTTACAGACCTTAATGATCGTATCAGGAACTCTAATTTTGTTTTGTTTTTGTGTTTGGGGTTTTACTTTGTTTTTAAAATGCAGCAAGGCAGATTTGGTGTGGAGAATAGGGTGGAGAATAGGGTGCAGAAGGTTACGACTGCTCCTGGAAAAGGTTTTCTTTCAAACCCACATGAATCTATGGATTTGGAATTGAGTAGGGCTTTATAGGGTTAGGATCCTATATAAATGTTTTCATCCAAAACCACATGAGGCTATGGATTGTGGAATTTAATAGGGTTTCAATAGATTAGTACATGTAGAGGACTCTGCTTAATCTTCTTGCTATTGAGATTTCATTCAGAGCTAGATGTATCAATAGGTTGAGGGCCTTAAGGAGTTTACCGAGTTTTTATTATTCTAATTTTATTTGGGGTTAAATGTATGAATAGGTTGAGGGCCTCTCGGACTTATCCTCAGCTGAAGGGTAAGTTGAGGGGAGTTTTGTGCTCTGCTTTTCCTTTGGATTTACATTTATTTATGTTTTGTGATGCAGTGGTGACAAGGGCTAATACACGGGCCAGAAGGGTTTTATGTGACATTGGGAATGTGGGGGGTCGTCCTGTAAGGCAGCCCAATGAAGCTGATGATGTCAAGGCAGAGTAAGCGATCCTTTTGCTGGATGCCTATTTGATGCTTTTGGAGTAGAGTGATATTTTTAGAAAATAAATTTGTTCAACCTTAATTCATCTGGTTTAAGGTCTGTCTTACTTTTCCTTAACTTTCTGCATACAATTGCTTTTTCTTGTTTGAATTTCCCTTGCGGGCTAGCCTCTGGCTTAGATGCCATAATGAAGAGGTATCTCTTCCGTCAAAGCCACTATGGGCTTGCACCCAGTCTCTATTTGTTAGGGTATCCCGGTATTCTAAGGCGCATTGTTGGATATGGTATTCTTCCCAATTTCTAATAAACATTTCCTCCCAATTTTGGTAATTAAAGTCCCCATGATTCTATCACTTAAGCTTATCCTATGTGAAATTTGCCTGCATGCCCAGTTGATGCTTTTGAACAAAGCTGGTTTCTAGGGATACACAGTGCACGCTTCAGTTTTCTAAGAAATAAAGTTGCTCGTTATTAATCCATCTGGTTTAAGAATTTTCCCAAGTTTCTTTGCTTTTCCTGCAAGTAAATTTTCTTGCTCCTGTTTTATGCTTTTGAAATAAAGCTATTTTAAGGGATTCCACCATACGATTTACAGAAATAAATTTTGCTCACCTGCATTCTCATTTGGTTTAATGGTTTTCTGAATTTTCTGTAGCTAGTTCTTTGTTAATCTCTTTTTGTGGGATGAGTTGATAAGGAATCAGATTATATGGGCCTTCAGCATTTCAAGAAATGGATTTTGTTCACCATTAAATGCATCTGGTTCAAAAATTCTGTAACTTTTCCTTTAATTTCCTTGAGTTGAGGATAGAGAAGTACAAGCTATAAGGATATTTGCTTTTTTTTTTAATCAAATTTCTTAGCCAAAAGGTCCATGTGTTAGGATTTTCCAAAGTTTAAAAATTTCCTTTATTTTTCTCATTTGAGTGCTTTCTAAGCTCACTACTCACCAAATGCGGTGATACAGAGCTTGGTTGTATCTGATATTGTCCACTTCAGGTCTTGAGATATAAATTTGCCTCAAAAGTAGATCAGTTGGTTAAGGGGTTTCTGAAATTTATCCATTTTTTGTATTTAAATACTTTTAATCCTCTGTTCATTGTACGTGATATTGTCCACTCTAGGTCTTGAGAAATAAATTTGCCTCTTTAGAGCAGTTGGATAAGGTGGTTTCTGAAATTTTACTAATATTCTGTTAAGTACTTTTTATCTTCTATTCATTGGATGAGGTGACATACAGTTTTCACAATATTTGATGTTAATTATATGTACACAGGAAGTCTAAAAAGCAGACCCTGGCTGCTGATAAGCCAGTGCCAAGGTAAATTACACCTTCCACTTTCTTATTGTTTGATAACCTGATTATTTAGCACTAGTGTTATATATAATAGCTGCATCGGGTGTTTCATTGTGTTGTAGGAAGTTTGGGGTCAATCTCACAAACAATAGTAGTACAAGAAGTGTATCTTCTTCTTCATTGGTATGTATGTTACATGTGGCTGTTTTCATTCATGTGCCATTTAAAGTTTAAACTTCTGGCCTTTTCGACAGGTTGTGTTAGAAGAATGTTTTACTGTTACTGCTACTTCAATATTTTAATTGACTGAAATTGGCCTCTTATTGTAATCTTATATGTTCAAAAAGACTATTATGTCTATTATTTAACTGCCACAAGGGATTTGTTTTGATGCTATTCTGCAAATGACTCTGCAGCAGGACAGAGATGGAAAAGGAAACGTGAGACAAAAAGTGGCTTCAAAATCAATTAAACTGTCAGCATCAGTTAAAACACATCAGCCTCTTGCTATTCGGCTTTCAGGTAGTCATAAGTCGGCTTTAGGGAAACCGCCCAGGGTTTCAAATGTTGATATTCTGGGTAAACGTTCATCAAATTCAGGAATACCAAAAAGGCCTTCTACTGTTGGTCTCTCAGGTAAGCCACCCAGGATTTCAAATCCTGATGTTTCAGATAAATTTGCGTTGAATACAGAAGTGCAACATAGGCCTTCTACTGCTAGCATCTCAGCTAAACAGGCATCAAGTTCTGCTGCCTCTGGCAAACCACCAAGGTCTGGCAAAGGAATTTTAGATGATGCCAAGGTGAAGAAGGTAGTTAAGGTAGTCTCAAGAAAAGTTCAGCCAGCTGATGTTTTAAAGAGGAAAGCTAAGGCTAAGGTGGCCTTAGAAAGAATTAAGCCAGCTGATGCCTCAAAGAGGAAGGGCAGGTCGCAAAAATCCTTTACAACAACACTGAACGCCAGAAGTGAGGTTTGGAGAACCTGTGATCCCTATAGCCTTGTTTCTCACCATATAGATGGCAGATTGTATTTACATGTATGTGGATGTCTTTCCTTTCATAATAAGGGGTTAGTCCATTACTAAAATGTCTTCTGATGGATTAAACAGGCTTCTCTTGGACCTCCTCAGACAGAGAGGATTGAAGGGGAGTTGCCCAACATTGATGAATCTGATAATGAAAATCAGCTAGCTGTAGCTGATTACGTTCATGACATTTACCATTTTTATTGGGATGTAGAGGTATCTTACTTTTTGAATGGCAAACTTGCACTTTTTTGGTCACATTAGTTAAATTAGTATTCTTGTTATGAAGCAGTATAACAGTATTTTTTCAATGTATGACAACTTTAATTTGCATCGGTTGCTTTATGTGTAATCTCAAATCTGTGATGCTATGCACTATGATTTGCATTGTTTGCTTTATGTCTAATCTGTAATGTTATGCGCTATGTGGGGTAGCCTGTAGTGTCTACTATGAAAACAATATTGTGGACAGTGGGTGATGCAAGAGTGCTTTTTTTTTTTTTTTAAAAGTTCATTTTCCATTAAATAAAGAAACTATTATCCATCCTGTCAGAATTTCTTTTAGTACTAAGAAAGTTTCTTGATATTGCAATCACTGAAATCCTGTTAGTGCAAGCCTTAATCCCTGTGGAACCATCTCAGAGGAAGCTTATGCCAGTTTTTTTTTGTTGTCTGTAATCTTACAGGCACGCAAATGCCCATCATCAAGCTACATGTCAAGCCAACTTGACATCACTCCGAAGATGCGAGCAATACTTGTTGATTGGCTTATTGATGTACTTGATGAAAACACAACTTGATACTTGTTTTTTTCTAGTCAATTACCAGCTACATATATGTTGATACCATACTGACATAGAATGTTATTTGTAGGTGCATTTGAAGTTTGAACTGATGCCAGAAACTCTTTTTCTCATGACAAATTTACTGGATAGATTTCTCTCTATGCATGTGATCACACGACAGGATTTTCAGTTAGTGGGTTTGACGGCTCTGTTAGTTGCATCCAAATATGAAGAGATCTGGCCTCCTAAGGTACGATAAAAGTTTGTATGTCTATGCTTGCTCCCTTTGTCTGTGTTCTGTGTCTTGTATCTAGAATAAGCATTCTTTGCATTCATGTTTTGCTTGCTTTAATTTGCAGGTTGAAGATTTACTTGAGATATCAAAGAACTCATATACACATGATCAAATGCTTTCCATGGTAATATTGCTTTCTCAAATTTATATCAGTGATGCTTTTGCCTCGCAGTTATTATTTATAAATACTAATAATTCATGGATTTGAAATCTGTTTCACTTTCTTTTAGGAGAAGTTGATGCTTAACAAGCTACGATTCAATTTGACTGTTCCTACTCCATATGTTTTCTTGAAAAGATTCCTCAAGGCTGCTCAAGCTGATGAAGAGGTATTGTATCTTAGTACTATTTGTATATATGACAGTGTAAATGACAGATAATCTCCATCACGTGTGATGTGTACCTGTGATGTGATGAGAAACTTAATGCTATTTTGTTCTGGTGGATCAGCTGGAGAATCTGTCATTCTATCTTATTGAGCTCTGCCTCGTTGAGTATGAATCGTTGCAATGGAAACCATCCATGCTTGCAGCCTCAGCTACATGTATAGCCCGGCATACCTTGCAAAGGGTGCCACCTTGGACAAGATTGCTTCGAAAGCATGCGCGCTATACGGAATCAGAGCTGAAGTACGTAGTTTAATGCTGGGTGGAATTTTTTTTCATAGCTTTTCATTCCTACCGAATGGCTCAAAAATGGTGTTTCCCTTTTTAAACAGAGCTTGATTGGCAGATTGGCATTAGAGGAGCTTGTTTTATTTGTCATTTGTGTATACAGTGTTTCTCATGGTTTGAATGCATTGTTAATACATGGTGTTTAAACAATTTTTTTTTTCACCTGCAGGGAATGTGTTACCATGGTTGCAAGATTTCATTTGAAAGCAGAAAAGAATGATTTGCAAGTTGTTCGTAATAAATACTTAGGTACAGATTTTAAGTGTGTAGCAAAGTTACCATGTGTGACTTACCTACCATGAGAGAATTTTAGTCTTCTTTCAATTTTGTGAATTTATTGATTATTTCCTGTATAATACTTCACAAGTGTCTTGTAGATATACTGTAAATCAAATTCTGTCACAAATGTCAAAGTACATTATGTTGACATTTTTCTGTTGTCATTACCAAATACATTGTATTGAAATCTTTTCGTGTAAAGCACTTCTCAATTTTGGCTCTATATTCAAAGTACATTATGTTAACATTTTTCTGTTATGTTATTAGACCAAATACATTGTATTGAAATCTCTTTGTGTAAGGAACTTTGTGATTCTGGCTCTATATTGATCATACTTTTGCATGCAGTCTCAGTGGTTATTAAAATAAAAGAGTAGTTTGCATGAGTGTTCTATATTAATTTTACCAATAGACAGGCTAATGAGAATTCCAAAAGTTGTTTTTGTTCGATAATCTCTGAAGTCAGTTTATATCAAATTTGTTCTTTATGTAGATAACATGATATAGATGCGTAAACTTGCAGTAGATTTAGGGTCATATGGGTCTGTTAACCAACCACCAAGGCAATGCATGCTCATGGCATTGGAGCAGTTTCAGAAAAATTACAATATTTTCATGTGTTGGAACCAGGCCCTTGTTGAATTAAACAAGATGGACATTGGATTTGGGTTCTCTCACCAATATTATTATTTAACATGTGATGTGAAAGATGGCATTGGAGCAGTTTCAGAAAAATTACAATATCTTCATGTGTTGGAACCAGACCCTTGTTGAATTAAACAAGATGGACATTGGATTTTATTTCTCTCATCGCCAATATTATTATTTAACATGTGATGTGAAATTGATGGCAAATACCAACGAAGAGAAAATTACTCATGGTTCTGAGCTGAACATGATAAATGAGACTGCTTTATATTTCATTCTCATATTCAATAATGAAAACACTGGAATTTATTTTTCATTAACTATTTTGTTTCTTCTCTTGGAATTATGAGTGTGTAGACAATGTTGCTCTCATAAACTTAGAGGCCAAATGAATGTCAAATTGTTCTGAATCATTTTTCTGGTTTAGTTCAACCTTTGTAATCCAAATTCCAAATTTCTAGTATTCAAATTCTTGAATTTCTGAGACATTTTGTTAGCCTAGTTAAATCCTATGCTATTTAAAGACACTTTTTTAATGCAAAGAGATTTCAATGAGAGAGGCATTCCATCAAATCTCTGTGTTGGCCATTTATGTTTGTATGCATTGAGTGGAGAAAAAAAGAAGGTGCAACTTTTGGTTGGTACTTGGTGGAAATTAAACACAAGCAGTGCATCCTGATCTTTTGCTTCATCTAGTGAGTACCTCTTCCCTCTTGTTGGCAAATGCCAAATAACAATGAAAAAACAATTACTAATAGTTCTGAGCTGAACATGGGACATGACATGACACTTTTCAATGTCATATGTAATAATCGGAACGTTGGAATTATTTTTTATTTTTTTCCTTCTCTCAGAATTATTTGTGTAGACAATGTTGCTCTCTTAAACATGGGTTAGAAGTTAAATGAATGTCAATTGTTTTAAAACATTTTTCTGGTCCGGTTCAACCTTTGTAATGCAAATTCCAAATTCTGGAATGCTGTGTATTCCAAGACATCTTGTTTGACTAGTTAAATCCTACATTATTTCAAGAGACATTTCATTAAGAGAGGCAAGCTAGAAATGATAATGAAGTCTTTCCGAGAGGCATTCTGTTGAATATCTGTGTTGGGCATTTATGTTAGTATGCCCAATATCATGAAAATGAAGGGCCATGTTGAGAGGCATTGAGTTGAGAAAAAAGAAGGTGCAATTTTTGGTTGATACTTGGTGCCCAATCTTCTGCTTCATCTTGTTGGCTCTGTGCCTTGTTGAGGAAATTGTTAAATAATAAAATGGCAGATAAAAACAAAATACAAATAGATAAATCAAACACACACACAAACAACTACAAGAAAGAAGAACAAGATTTTTTAACGTGGTTCACCAAATGGCTACATCCACATAGAGCAGGAGATAGCTGAAGATACATTTTTGTAACAGAGTTTCATTCTGGGTTGAATGGTAACAATGATTCTTGTGATATTGTTGGCAAAGGGGATATTTCATTAAAACTGAAAAATAGATATACTTGGTTGTTACATGATTTTAGATATGTTCCCCAGCAATGTAATCTTAGCTGGACAATTGGGTTCTCAAGGTTGGAAAATTAGTTTTGAATCAAATAAATGCAAAGTTAAAAAGGGGGGCTTGGTAATTGCAACGGGCAGCAAAGTAGGCACCCTGTATGTAATAGAGAGTCATGTTGAAGTGGGAGATGTTCATCCTACTTCAGATTCGTCATTGTGTGGGGTTCTCAAGGTTGTGAAATTAGTTTTGAATCAAATAAATGCAAAGTTAAAAAGGGGGACTTGGTAATTGCAAGGGGCAGCAAATTAGGCACCCTGTATGTAATAGAGAGTCATGTTGAAGTGGGAGATGTTCATCCTACTTCAGATTCGTCATTGTGTGAAATATGGACTGCCCAGAAAAGTTTTTTGGATCAATTAGATGCTGAAACTGATTCTATTATTAATAATTTTCTTAGTATGTTTGACAATGACAGTTTTGGGGATCAGTTAGATGATGGTGAGAAGGTTGATGCCATAGAACCTGGGGCCGATGAAATTGATGGCAAGCCAAACAAATTGGAGTCTCTTCTTGCAGCCGTAAATAGTAATGATGATAGTCCACATGCTACTGATGATGATAATCAGGCGAATACTAATGGCGGTGCTAGTATTGCTGCTGTTGCTCCTAGCTGTGGCCTTTCTCCATCGTGCTGGCAGAGCTCCCGGGGATTAGAATATCTGGATGATAAAGGGGAAGAAGATGCAGTTGATCAGGTTAATTCTCTGAAATTGACAGAGGAATCGTTGGTAAAGATGGACTCAGAGGTTTTGAACATTGGAATATTGGAATTGACTAAGTCTGGAACAAAGGGCAGACGGGACAAAGGCATAGCTAATAAGGAATCCAAAGAGGTTGATGAAGGAACAGGGGCATCCAGTCGTGATGCTCAAAGGGGATCTGAGCGAGAGACAAAGGTCCGCCACTTCAAATCAGAGAGGACAACTGATTCCTTGGCTGGTCCCGCAAAGACTTATGAAAGTCATGAAGGCTTTCTGGAAGAGTCATCGATCAAGCAAAAACAGAAAAATTCAGAATGGCAGCAACAAGAGGAGGCTCGTTCTGTTTCGATGGGGTATCAGGGAGGAGAAAGTGAAGAAAATGTGGTTGTGACGCCTGGCTTCAAACAAGATCTTAATCACAATCTTTTGGTATTGTCAAACTTTGCGATGTCTTTTTTTATTATATCAATTTTGACCGTATAATACGGGGCTTATCTTCGGAGGTCCTGTGACTATGGTTTATGGATGGCTCATTGCCGGTGTTTTGACTATGTTTGTGGGTCTTGCCATGGCCGAAATTTGCTATTCTTATCCTATCTCTGGAAGTCTCTATTTCTGGAGCACCATGCTTGCTGGAAAGGACCAGAATCAGGCTGTAGAAGAAGGTAGTGATTCTGCAAATGATAGTGAACTTGGGCAAGCTTTAAGCAGTGATATAGAGTTTGAGAAACTGTTTGGTCTAAAGTTGCTTGAGAGAGAGAAATGTCCTTGCTTGCATAGATGGATTGAAAATTTGCTGAGAAATGAAGAGGTGAGGTCAACACTGCAGTCCAATCCTCACGTAGTGTAACGGTTCTGCTATTACTCCCACTACTCCCTCTTTTGGTATCGACCATTGCATGCTATCTCTTCCACGATGAAGTTAATGCCATTCGCATGTTATTGTAATTGACTATTGTTAGTCTTGGAGTGGAGGGAGTTAAATGTATATAGCTGTAGGAACAGCTGAGTGATGAATAATATATAGTGAGCTGCTGGTAATATAGAATGAGTGTTGCAGATATATTGTATGAGAGTTTTATTCTGAATTTAATACAGAGAGCTAAACCCCGCTCAAAATGGATGTAGCCATTTGGTGAACCGCGTTAAAAAAAACTTTGCTGTTTTTTTTTGCATCGATTCTGTGTTAATGTGTTTTGATTTATTTATCTGCTCTCGTCTTTATTTTTTTCCTTTGCTCAACAGAAATCCCCTCTCTGTGCTAAAAGGAAACTGAAGTAGATAATTCAAAGAGTATGCTCTGTAAATAATCTCATTGGCACTCATTTATATCAGAAATTTGAATCTTCTGTGTTCTGTCTCTTACTTGGTAGCAGAGCCTAGTTCTTAAGTTTGTAATTCCATTCGTGAATAACCTCCAAGGTACAACTGCCTTGGTGAAAGGTACCAGGGAAGCTTACACATCCTAAGCACCTGAAACTACCAGATGGCATTTGAAATTGGCATTCCACAGGGAGAATCAAACTCCTCTTGTGGCTCAACCAGCTCTCAAGTAAGAATAGTCCATAACTTTACATTTGAGTGAGAGAGTTACATAGATAATGAACAGGTTTTTCTAAGTATACAGATGTTAAAAAATCAGATCTTTATTTAGAGTCAAGTCTTAAAGCTAGAATGTTAAATCACGTAAGTGTTCAGAAGTTAATTTCTCAGTCCAGGAAGAAGGGATATTCGTTCAAGTATTTTTACCTTTCTTTTTGCATCCAAAATACCAAATGAAAAAAGATGGTTATTTCTATGTCATATAGGTAGAATATATTGCATCATTCACCCACGGTACAATTATGATTCAATTCAGAATATTTCTTAACTGTTTTACTGTATTAGATGTTAGATATATCAGTGTAAAGGTACACTAAAAAATATGGGCATGTGTGTGTCGAACCCAATTTTACATTAAGCCTAAATGATGCCCATATTTTAAATTGTTTTGTTTTCTGTATAGAAATACATGGTGTGCAGATGATAGCAGGTTCAGTCTATAGTACAACAGGTAGTAGATGTATTTTCTGAGTCTTAAATTCTGTTTTACCCCCAACAAAATTGCCTCAAGAATCTCATATTCCGAGTGGGTCTAAAAACTTATTAGATTGTGGTAGGAATATAGATCATACTGGTTATCAGATAGGATTTCCAGTAGTTAACAATTATTTAGAGTCTAAACAGTTTGAGTGTCAGTCTATAAATAAAGTAAAGTTATCCTCTGGAACGCAACCCTCTTCCAAATCCCACTCACTTATCCAAATAAAACCTATATGTACGGTCTCTTCAATCCACATCTTCTACCTCCTCACTTAACAGGGATTCTTCCATACTGCAAAATCCATCTCCTATTCATTCCATAGTAATTCATTCTCGGGATCCCAATCCTAGAATAAAAATAATTGAACAAGCTGGAGGTCATGTCAACATGCTCTGCATATTGCAAGGAGAAGAATCTGAATCCTTCAAGCCTGGTTCATCAACCAGAATCCAGTGAAAACGTAAGAGCAAAACTTATGCCAAAGGTGGACGTTGGCCTCTACAATCAGCTTATGCAACCACCACTAGCTCTTCAGAAGAACTGGACGCTAGAGCAGATTGCTCTGTGTTACTAGAACACTCTGCAGCTTCATCACAGGATCAGAAAGAAGAAATTAGGCAGCTCAATCATCTAAATAATTCGACTGCCTATGCAGAAGCAAACATAGATGAAAAAAATTACAAACTGGATTATATGTCAGCAGAGTTAAAAGTGGTTAAAATTCACATGGCAACCATTGCTGAATTTATGGCTAAAAAGGAAGCCAAGAAAAATGCTGCATTAGAAGAAACGAAAAAGGCTAGGAAACTGCATATAGAAGCTTATGCCTAGTCCTGCAGGGCTCAAGCTTTTACAGCAACTGACATTTGAGTTTTCTTCTTTGTATAAAAAATATCCAGAGGTAAAATCTAGTTCAGATCAGAAGCTTGAAGATAAAGTTTCCATCTAGAAAGAAAGAATCTTCTTCTGTAAATAAGTTTCAGCATTGTCATATGTATAAAACAGTTCGGTCAAGCAAGCAACCAGGCTTAGTGCCCCTCACTCAGCTCTTACAAGCCTTGGCGCCAAATAGCATGTTGTAGCTAAACATTGATGGTGATAAAAACCCATTTGATACAATTACTGTCTGGGCACATCGTTTTCTCTTTAAAACAGGCTAATAGAATGGATAACTATTCTATTACAGAGTTAGCCACTAGATCATTTTCTGGTATTCTATTCCACTGGTGGAAAGGAGCTTCAAAAGATGCTAAAAAATGATATCAGAAGCAAAAGTCTACAAGCATAAATTAATGCCCTTGTTATAGATGCTTGCAAAAACAAAAATTGTGTGATATTTCTCAATTTGATATATAATGTAAAGAATATTTGTCTAAAGCCTACGCTGTGAAACTTCAGAGAAATGACTTTGTAAAAATTCAGTTTTTATTTTCTCTGTGTAAAGGAATTGGCCAATTGGTGCTTGATAAATTGGCTTAGAAGGGAAAGATATAAATACAATGTATTTTGTAGATATTATATAATCTGTCAGAACGGAAATAAGGCACATTTGCCTTAATGTATCTGTCCAGAGAAGAATGCCACAGATAGCAGGATCAGATTGATGGAGCAGAAGCATTTGGCTGTAGGAAACAGTCAAAACAAACTAGAACCAAATTCAGGTCAGCCTGACCTCGAAAATTTAAGCCATACAAGTTCTTCAGAAGAAGACAACAGAGATGAACAAGCGATGAACAAGCAATAAAGCATATGAGCTTTCTTGCTTTTCCTGTAAAACGAAAGGATTCTTCAATATTGGGATCAACAAATAACATCTTGATTTGTTTAGGAGCTTTGCTTGGGCAAGAAAGTATGGATAGTCGAGCAACTCTTCGCAATTCTTTTGATTCTTCCAATCAACCCAACTAGGTTGTTAGGGTTTAAACACGATTAAAAGCTTCACTATGTATTTTTTTTAATTATATATATTTTAATGAAATTAATTAAAATAATTAGGTGATCAAGGAGGGTTGTGGCATTCTGCCCCCTTAGACTCTGCATCGCCCCAATGCACAATAGGTAAAAATATATGACCAAGTTGGATGGAGTCCATCATGCTTCTACTATGCTACTTTAAAGTCAATAATGGATCTGAATAACCAACTAGCATTATTCGTCTAAACCTTGAGTAAATTGAAATTGACATCTTGGTAAGATAATATACTAAGCAATCATGACAACAAGAAGGGTCTTTCATTTACTTAAACATAATCAATGCTTTCTTCAAGCACATGTTCATTAAGAAGACTTATCATACAAGGGAAGATGAATTATATGTAAAGGGTTAAGTTACTTAACCTTAGTATGTAGGAGGCACCTAATTGTGTTTCAAATATGAGGTATAGATACTTGGTACAAGATTTGAACTTGTGATCTCTCTTTTACAAATTCAAGTTATTCACCATTAAGCCAATTAAACTTACAAAGTTGTAATTTTTAGAAGTTTTTAAGCACATGTAAGAGATACCAATAATTGTACAACTCAACAACATGGGCATCTTTAATCATGAGGTTTATGTCATAGTAATTGTGGATGCAACACACCTTCTCAAACTAAAATTTTCACAATGAATACTTATAATAACACTCAACAGTGAGCACATGCACTTAATAGCTTTTCAAGTTAATCATATTAACACAATTAATTCAAAGAACATTTAAAATAATTCAAGAATCTCAAGGCAATGTTCATGATAACTACTTATATAACCCATATAATGACATGCATCACAAATAGTAATACTCATCAGACGTCTTACTTAGTACAACTCCACATTATAGAGACACATACCTTTGCCTTTAGTTGTTGGTATAATCTAACCCCTACATTCTGAAATCATTGTATCCTTGCCCTAATTAGCAAATCTTGTACCAACAACATACAATGTTTTCATAGGTCAATGATTAGTACAATAATTATAACTAAATAAGGTTTACAGGTATATCCTTTCCATGAAATCCCAACTATAATAATACTTCATGCCCTAATAACATATGCATAGTGATATCTTCTATATCATTATTCTAGGGAGAAACATAGACATTATTGTACATAATACTCTAGTAGTACTATTATTCCTTTTTACTCACAATTTATTTCAAGAGACCCTGTATAATGGAATCATATTAATTGCATTCTTACCTAGAGAGATAGTCTAATGAAGCTCCTTATACCAAAATTTATTGTGCCTTTCCACAATACATTAAATATCTTTTTTCTATGTCTAAAGTTCTATACATATTACCAAAACTAAGACTCCAAGGAATGGTGCAAGGGAAGGATATGCATAAGAAAGGTTTTGTTAAAAATTTCCAACAAATGCAATTGGCAGGTTAAGACCAAATTTCACAAAAATGGCAACATCCTCCATGTCTGTAAATGAGAAATTGATATAAGTTTATTGGACATAAAATAAAAACTATGAAAAAAATAGTCATAATTGATCTAGAAAAATTAGGTAGTTTAAGTCAAAATGTCCATTCACAATTTGGATGTCTTGCTATACCACCCAAATAGGTTCTCATTGTTTCTTTAAGAATAAGCACATGAAGAGAAAGAAAGATACTCATTGTTTAAAAGTATGCAACATGAATTGAAATGTCCAAATAACATTCAATTAAATATATAGAATGATGTCGTTGAAGGAAAAACAAACTTGTAAGGATCTTAAATCCTTAAGAAGAATAATCAAAGTCGCATTCTCACAACATGTCCATAAAACATTACAAAATAAATCTATAAAATGAGATATACATAATTCCTTATAAATATCAATCATACGTTGTTCTATTCTTGTGTCAAGAGAAAATGAACTCTACTCTTCTATACATCCACACAATTAAAAACATGAAGATTTACCAAACACCTTCTTTTTATTTAAAAGTTCTCAAATTTCACCTATAAATGTTAACTAAACAAGGACTCACAAGTCTTTAAATGACTCATTGCTCATACTTTCCTCTTTTCAGGCTCTCTAAACTTCTCTTGACGCTACCCAGGTGACGTCCAAACAACTCAATTTTCCATATCTAAACCATATCATGCCCATGGTAAAATTATTCATAAATAAAGGGCATTACTCCAATATATATCCCTACTAATTTCCCACCTTCAACCTAGGCGGAACTTTCATAATTAAGAACCTCTTACTCATTTGTTCACCAAAATGCTCAATCTTCAAGAATTACCCTAGATGCCTTCAATCAATTGACTATCTAAGCCGAACTACAAAGATTTTTGAAATGGGCTCTCACTCGCTGCTTCTGGTATGAAACCTACCGTTGCTCTTGGCGGCCCGTCTTCCTTGCCTTCGCAGGTGGTGTCCGATGCAATTCCTCTCTCACCCGTTATGATTTCCCTGCCCCTAGATGTGCAAGTATATTTTCTCCCTTTGCCCATTGCTGGTGGCGGAGGTGTCTCTGCTCCTAGTTTTACTACTGCGTAGACTGTTGTTGGTGGTGGCATCCCCGGGTTCAGCTCACCTTCAATCTTCCTGGTGGAGTTCCTGATGCTGCTCCTAGCGGTGGCCTAGACTCGGCCCCCTCTTTTGCCCGGGTAGATGTTTTTGGTTCGTATGGGTGTGTGGCCTCTCATGGTGGGGTCCTTGCTTTGAACTCCCCTTCCTATGTGATGATGATTCATCACAACGCCATCTCACTCTCCTTACCAGTGAGAGATGTTGCTCATCAGCCTTAGTGCATCAAAATACAACCCCTCATATGCTCAATTCTCCCCTATCATCCGCTGTGGACATGATGTGATTCACAATGAAGGGTACTTTAGATGTCTAGGCCTGATCTTCTATAGGGTCAATCGCTTATGGTCATCCCTTCCATACTTGATTAAATGGGTGTTCGAATCCTAGAGGCCTCTTAGTGAGGGCTAGATTGAGTTGTATCCTTATGCCAGGGGATTTTTCATTGCTATCTATCAATCGAAAGATGATTGGATGTTGGTGTTGGATCAGGGTTGGTTATGGGGTCACAATTCCCTGTCACTCAAACCTTGGTTTCCCTCCTTCAACCCTCTAACTAAATCTCTTAATATCATGTCAGTGTGGGTCAGGTTGCCCAACCTCCTCTCCACTTCTTGGACGTCTCCTATTTTGAGTTGATTGGTAATGCTTTGGTTCGTTTTCTATAGGAGGATTCTACTTCCTCAAACTTTGGTCACACTACATATGTCCATTTGCTGGTGGATATCGACATATCCAAGGATCTTCTTAAAGATATTGTATTGATGGTGGAAGACAGACCTTTGACTCAGATGCTCGATTATGAGAGTTTCCCCTTTTGTTGTAGATGTTACTTTGCTATGGGACACATTTCCTCTGTTTGCCCCTAGTCTAGGCGTAGGAATGGGGGTTTGGCTGCTTGGTGGAGGAATGCCCTCCCTGAACACTTGACTGTTGGTGAATTTTTTGATTCAGAGGTTGGTGGGACTAAGGACATGGTCTCAGAGGTCCCTATTATTGAGGTTGATCCTCTTGGGGATGTTATGCCTATTGCTTCTATTGAGGCTTCTTCTCATGACCTAGGTTTGATGGCCCCACCTCTTGACCCCCTCTTGGCATTGGGTGGTGGGTCCATTACCCTCGCTCTACATGTGGACTTGATGCAACATTCTACTTCTTTGTCCAAACATTTTGCACATACGATGTCTCAGATTATGTTGGTGGTAGAGGATTTCCCTTCCCTCACCTCTTGATTTGAGGATCTAGAAAATGATGTCTCATGGACAATTGTTCAAAGAAGAAAGAGAGGTCTTCTTAAGCATGTAGATAATTCCCATGCTAGGGTCATGTGTGGTCAGATCACTCGGTCAGTGCCAAGTGTGGGATAGATTGTCTTTATTTGGTTTTGACTATTTTGGTAGCTAGGCTACAACTTCATTGTATAGAGTTTATGGTCCCTTCAAAACCAACATTACCATTGTGTTTGTGGATTGTTGTATATGGAAGCTTGGCTATAGTTGTGTTGAGGGGTGGTTGTTTGCTTGTCGCCGCCTTGCCTATGTAAAAGGTTTTCAGGTCCTTTCAAAACTTACATTTACCCCTTAATAAAAAATGACTCTCTAATCTAAGAAACAATTGATTCCTTCTAGTTTATCACAAAGTAAATGGGGTGGCCAACATGATGCAATTATTCTTCCTTCTTAAACTCTCTTAGGCTTAACACTTTTATAAATATGATAATTCTCACAAGTCTTCATGACATAGTTTTAAACAAATCCAATATAATTTATCACATTTCTTCATAATGAAAATTTCTAAATATCATCTCTTCAATCTTCACATCTCTTAATACAATAGCTAATAGCATTGTAGATTCCACATGTACCACAATTCTAATGAAGGGCATTCTATAATTTTTAAATCAGTGTGAGTCATAGCAAGCTCACAGGCCTAGCTCTCAAATCCAACACTCTAATACCATATGTAACAACCCAACTCGGTTGTTATGGTTTAAACACATTATGATTAAACAATTTATTATGTATTTTTAATTATATATATTTTAATGAAATTAATTATTAAAATAATTAGGTGATCATGGAGGGTCTTGAAACATTTGGCTATAAGAAATGGTCAAAACAAACTAGAACCAAATTTAGGTCATCTTGCCCTCAAAAATTTAACCCATACAAGTTCTTTAGAGGAAGACAATAGAGATGAACAAACAAGTAAGCATATGAGGTTTGTTGCTTTTCCTGTAAAAAGAAAGGATTCTTCAATATTGGGATCAACAAATACCATCTTGATTTGTTTAGGAGCTTTTCTTAGGCAATAAAGTATGGATAGTCAAGAGCAACTCTTCGCTCCTAAAGAATAAATTATGCTAGATGATAATTCTTTTGATTCTTCCAAATTTCCAATCAACCATCTTTTGATCTAGAGATTGAAGAAATAGATCAAGATAGAAGTCAATATGATAAATAAATTATTTTTCTTTAATGTCTTATCCAACAATGAAGATGATGCTAACGTGATCTAATAATGTAGAGATCTAGACATGTCTGAACTAGAAATAGATCCATAATATGTAGCATCAAAAGATGAAGAACATTGGATGAAGAAGAGCTAGTCACAAAATCATATTCATCTACTTCAAAATATAAAGAAGAGTAGTGGAAAGCTTCGAAGGTGGTTGTATATAACCCTGCCAATGATGACAAAGCTCTAAGACCTTATAAGAAGGACACATCTAGCTTTGTAGGTAAAATTCTCCAAACCCTATAGGTAAACATTCTTCACCTCATCCAATGGATAGTAAAGACAACATAAGACAAGTTAATGCTTTGTTGAAAAACCAGGCTTATATATATATAGGTAAAATTCAAATATGTTGTAGTCTTGTTGATATTGGTGCAAGTATAAATTTTGCAAAATAAGAGACTTCTAAAAACTAGATTTACAATCCAAATTCATGGCCCATCACCACCATGAATGACAATATTGTGTTTTCCTATCTTATTAGGAAAACACATTGTACATGCAAATTTTATATAGTTTGACTAGGGGCTTAAGTGTGATATAGGCCTTGTGGTCCAAAATATAAACCTAGGTTATACGATTTATTGGGATTCAACTACCCGGGTTGTTTGAATCTTGAAGGTTTTCTATTAGACATGGCTAAAATAGGCTACTACATGTGTCTAGAAGGTTTTACAAATGTGCTATAAGCATGCTATATGTTTTTACAAGTATGTAATAGGCTGCTACAAGTTCAATTTTGGTCTATAGGTATTCAACAAGCTATTATGGGTGGCTATAATGTTGCTACAATTGTCAGAAAATGGTGAATGCCAAGTGTAGGTTTGAGATTTGAGTATATGGAGTCTTGGTGGTAGTTTGGATTGTCACTATGAGACATATAAAGTTGACCATCTTCACTCATGTTTTCTATAGGCCAAGCTAATACATATTTGGGATTGAACTACCTGGGTTGTTCGGATCTAGAAGGTTCTCAGTTAGGCATGGCTATAGTAGGTTGCTACAAGTGTTTAGGAGGATGTTACAAGCATCCTATACACATGTCATAGGTTGCTATAGGTATGTAACACGTTGTTATAATTCAGCTTTGGGTTACTATAGGCTTTCAACAAGTTGTTACAGGTGACTACAATGTTTCTATAGGTGTCAAAATGGTGAACAAGAAGAGTAGGTTTGAGATTTAGGTCTATATAGTCTTGGTGGTATCTTGAAATGACATTATGATGCATATAGAGTCAACTATCTTCATTCATGTTTGCTATAGGCCAAGATGATACATATTTAGTGATTGGAGGTTATTTTGGGGTAGAAGTTTATGAAGGGGGAATGGATTGATGGAAGAAATGGGCCTATGATTGTATTAGCCATGTGTTTTCCTCCTTTTCAATGAGGGTTGTCAGTTAGGATAGTGCTTGGTTGGGAAAACTATTCCTTTCTTTTATAGGTGTCTTTTTATCCATTGTTTACATTGGTAGGTTGTTTAACTTGGCTTCTTAATTCTTGTGCAAGATGCTGGGCATATTGAGTGCCTTGGTGGTTACATGCATGGAAACTACCACCTATGGCAATTGTCCATCTTCCATCAATGGGAATGCCAAGCAACAATATCCTTCAACAAGGCATGGTTAGAGAAGTATATTTGGTCAAGAGAAACATAATTGGATGGTTGGGTTAAGGGACTAGACAACTCTAGAAGATACATGCATATCAATTTGAAAAGAATTGAGACAAAGATTTGCAAAGAATGGTTGAATAGTAGCATAGTAGAGATAAAAGAGACTGTGTATAGCTCAGACAACTCCGTTTAACCCATTATCAACATTTATCTCTTCTAACATTTGAATTAGTAATGGGGTACTAATTTCATACACTTCCTAGAGTTTCTTCACCCAATTGGGTTTTCTCCAAAGGAACCTTGGTGTTATGTGTCCTATGCTCTATTTTATTATTGCATATTCCTTCTATTATTTCGAATAATGTTGTTTTAAATTAATGATTGATAGTACAATGCTAAGGAGAATATTAAGAGCCAATCTAGTTTTAGATATCCATTGCTAGTGAATCACTAGGGTTATTAACCTAATGGTTTATGGATCAAGTGGTATTAGAGCCCAATTTTACTTGTAGGCAAAATGTGTTAGAGAGGATGTGAAAACCCAAGTTTGCCATTTTAGACCTAGACCTTACTAGCTTATGCCTTGTTGGTTATTTTCCTAGACTGGATGCTTATTCCCAGTCATCCCTACAAGGTAGCCATCATTGGTTGATAGGATTCCCAGGCTAGGGGCCAACAATATAGGAGTTAGACTCTATAGATATCTCCTCTTCTTCTTTAGGCTCTGCAGAACCAAGGGGGGTATTCCCTACTCAACACCCATGAGATATAACTATGCAAAGACTAGGATGCTGACACAAAGCAGATAAATCCTCTCTTATGTAGACAAAACCGTGAGATAAGAGCAAAGGGGTTAGCTTTGGGCCTATATACAGTTGTAGACAGAGGATTTTAGGTCCTAAAACTACTTCTAAAGTCCTAAAAGTTTTGAAGTTGAAGTTTGAGTTTGATTTATATATGGGTGTAAAACTAGGACTTTGGGTTACAACAGAGATACCAGACTAGATCGGTGCCTATTGAGGGCTCGGAGTCAGTAGACATATATATGTGAATGTTTACCATAGACCCAAGACAATAATCAGATTTCAAGGGGTTTTAAAATGTCTGCCTTACAGACAATACCCAAGAGAGAGTATTTAGTTACTTTTGCTTACAAACATCCCTACTGCAATGTATTCTTCTCAACACTTAATCCAAAACATTCAATCTACTCCTTGAGTAGAAGTAATAGACTAAATATTCAATATAGAAAACCTATATTCTAGAATCTATAACACCCCTTAGATGTTCAGAGTCAGAAGAAAGACACATTCAGTCTGGAGACAAATAACAAAACACATGCAATGAAGCATTACTCATTTAAATCAACATGAAATCGATAATTCTGTGCATAATACACACAACATACAACTCATAAACTCACAAAGACACCTGAAATAGAGTCACCAAAAGGTTGTATTCCTACTGCAGCACCAAAATTTGTCCAGTTTCCAACCACCACAAAAGAGTAACACCATTTGCTTAAAAACCAGCAAGAAAGTGTACTTCGTAAAAATTAATTACAAGGTGAGGTCAAAATTTCCCGTCAGATACATAGCACCAGAAATGGTGCTCAAAATAATAAATGCAGCAGGGGACAAAATGGGAAGAAGCAAGAGAAGGGCGAGGAATGGTTGAGCTCGAGCCCTATGCCGTCGCTGGAAGACTCCCCGTCACAAATCAAGTACTTGATTGTTCAACCACCGGCCCATGCCTGTTTGCAATTATGCCATCAATGCTTCATCTACCCGCGGGATGCAACAACAGATGCATTTGAAGATTTTCCCACTCAAAAATGGACCGCAGACAAAGAAAACCATCGCTCCAGCAAAATTAAAACACAACCGTCGATCACCTCCCCATCGCTGAGATTTGCTGCTCAAAACACCTTTGAAAAGTCGTGAACCAATGAAAACATGCCACGTAGGCACTTCATGCTCCTATCGCTGACTTTTCCTTTCTTCATTTTGCCATTTTCGCCCTTGTATATGCACAAACAAATGCATATACAACTACCTTATATACAAGTTGGACCTCAAATTTTATTAGAACAATTTGAGAATCGGTTCAAATCTGGCTTGTATCTAGCCTTTGTACCTTCGCAATGTATATCGGCACATACAAGTGCCCAATATACATGCAGCAGACCCGAAATATTATTAACTTCATCTGATTTATCCCTCAGGTCTGGAATGTATGTCCTCACTTTGTATGTTGGCCTGTATATGCAAACATACAAATCCCCAACATACAAGGAAGGAATCTTTTAGGATATGCAATTCAGATTTCCCTCTTGTATGTCGCTAATGTATGTCAAACATACATTCAACCTTGTATCTGCCTCTCCTGTATGTCGAATATACAAACCTGTTTGTATATGCCCGCGGGCCCTACCACATGCATCACCTCCACCACACTGTAGCAAATGTATATTTGTTTGTATGTCAAATATACAAACACAAATATACAAACCCCTTTATACAATTGCAGAATCTGCGATGGAATATTCGATAAATGCATACTATCCTTGTATCTTTCAATGCCTGCATGTTGACTTGTATGTTAGAGATACATTCACCCTTGTACATTTTTCATTGTATATGCTAGCGATGAACCTTTACATTGTAGCAGATGTATATCAGGCCTCCTTGTATATTTTTCATTGCGTAAGACCTGATGTATTATTAACATACATTCATTCCTACACATACAAACACAGGATCTTCTATAGAATATTCCCTCAATGTATCTTCCACCTTGAACCCGATATGCAATTGAAAAGGCATACAAGTGCAGAATAGTCCCGGGAGTCTTGCGAAAGATTCCACTAATGTATATACAACCCGATATACACTTGAAACATGCATATAACTCAAATTTTCAACATTTTATGGAGACTGACTAAGATTTCACAAGCCTGCCTACATGCAACTTGCATTTGCATATACAAGACTTAACATGGGGACTAGTCAACCAATGAATACTACAGCACGGAGATAAAACCGAGCAACCAGGAACTCACCACAGAAGGCCACTAACAGAGTAGACAAAACAATGCAAGACCCCAAGACTTAGAAAATTTAGGATTTGAAAGAGAAAAATCAGCAAACACTCAAGCTTAAAACCCTAAACCTAAATGATTACCAACATAGGCTCCGATTGGGGACATGTAGGCGCAAGACTGCAGCGAGGACCAGACTACTCCGAGGCAGACCAGACAAAACTCAAAACTCAAAACGCGACCGACTATACAAGGCATGTACAAAATATTTACAACTAATTTACAGTGTGCACAGAAGGTACTCATTTATGTGAAAAAGGTTTTAAGGAATTTACCGTGCACTGGCAATTCCATTAGTTCACCATTTAGGGCTTGGAGAAAATAGGAATCATCTCCATAGATATTGCTAATTTGATATGGGCTAGTCCATAAGGGTTCAAATTTACTGTGCTTGCCCTTATCCTGGCTCCTTGCATTCCACATAAGGACCAGATCACCTATCTGAAACCTTCTCTCTATAGCCCTTTTATCAAACAAATATTTCACTCTTTGTTGTTTCTTGATGTTTATTTTCTGTGCTTCTCTTCTGATTTCATCTAGTTCAACCAGCTGATTTATTCTTTCAGTCATTAGGTCTCCAATCTCCTCCTCGTTTCCTTGGATGAACTTATAAACTGGCAGGAGGTTATTCATAGGCAATCTAGCTACTGCACCATATACTAATTCATAAGGTGACCCTCTAGTTGCCTTTTTCACTGTCACCCTATCAGCCCATAATTCCAATTTCAGCTTTGAATCCCAAGACCTCTTATTTTCATCCACCATTCTTTTGATGATTTTCATGAGGCTCCTATTGCTTGACTCTGCCTAGCCATTTCCTTGCAGATGGTATGGTGATGTATGAGACAAATTCATTCCATAGTTATTGCAAAAATCAATAAATTCACCAAACCTGAAGCACATAGCATTATCTGTAACTAGTTTTATTGGCACCCCAAATCTGATAATGATATTTTCTAAAATAAAATCCATCACCACTTTGCTTGTATCTTTTTTAGTTGGAATGGCCTCAATCAATTTGGTGAAGTAATCAGTGGCAACCAGAATCCAACTGTGCCCTCCACTTGATTTTTCTGAGATTTCCCCTATGAAATCAATCCCCCATTGCTGAAATGGAGCCTCTACAACTATAGTCCTAAGGGGCAATGCACCTTCATATCTTAATTTCCCTGAGAACCTTGGACAAGGATCACATTTTCTTATCATTTTGTGTGCATCTGATAAGAGAGTTGGCCACCAGTATACGCACTCCCACAGGTGCTACACCATACGCCCTTGTCTATGGCTCAGAAGCTATCCTCCCCATTGAGGTCAAACTACCATCTCTCAGGGTGTTGTTGAAAGGTCTCATATCAGATGAAGAATACAGAGTCTCCAGGTTGCAAGAACTAGAGCTGCTAGAAGAAAGGCGACAGAAAGCCTTTGACCATCTCAAAGCATATCAACAGATGATGTCAAGAAGCTATAACCACAGAGTTCACCCAAGAATCTTTAAGATTGGGGATCTTGTCCTCAGAGAAAATCCTCACAATCAACAAGACAGAGAAAAGAAAGGTAAGTTTGAACCTAACTGGCTTGGGCCCTATGTGATTGTAGCTACTTACGAATCAGGGGCATATCAGTTGGCAACATCCGAGGGTGAGCTGTTCGATGATCCAATCAACAGCATGCATCTTCGCTGGTTTTATACCTAGGAGAACCCCAATGTAAGGGAGGCACAAAATACAAAAAAAAAAAATCAGAAAAAAGTACAAAAAAAAATATCAAAAAAATCAGAAAAAAGTACAAAAAATATCAAAAAATTAGAAAAGAACAAAAAAATCGTCCTATGGTGAAACCCTGGCAAACAGGTGCCTTGGATAGGTATCATGATGCAAACCTAGCAAGCAGGCGTCATGTATACTTTCTAGCTTCCGTGCCAATAAAAGCAAGTGGTGAAAACCTGGTAAACATGCATTACTTGTGATAAACCACCTTCTCCATCTTCAGGAAACCAATCACCTTGAGTCCATTCTTCCTTGTGTCCCATTTGACCCATATCTGTCCCATAATAAAATCTTGATAGTTACCTATCGTGGCTTGATACTCTATCTCTTTGTTGGCCTTGTCAATCAAAGTTTTGTCCCATACCGCATCTATTGCGCATGCCTAAGCATAGTGTCTCTCGTTGGTTTTCCATGGTCCAAGTCCATGAACTACGTTGCCTCTGTGTCGTCACGTAGGCAAGGCCATATTCCTATGCGCCCCTGAGGCTTGCACGGTCCCATCCGTCCCATTTCTTGTCATCTTTCTTGTTGTCTTTCTTCTAGTCCATCCATGGTCCATTAGGGTTTACCCCGAACTACGTTGCCTCTGCGTCGTCACGTAGGCAAGGCCATTTAGCAATAATCCCCCGAGGCACTAGGTCAGTCCCTTAGGGTCTGTCTCACCAATAAGGATTGTGCAATCTTCTCACCAGATAAACAAGAGCAGCAAAGTAAGCTACCAAAAAAACAAAAATCTTGACGCAAAACATCAACCTATCCAAGGCAAAAGCAGAACATGATACCAAAACACTGCAACCAATTCTATATCAATTATGGCAAAAAGACACATCTAAATGCACAAATGTTTTGTGTTGGTTAGATTAAGAGTCTTGATTTATGCTATCATGCCTTTCTATGCTACTCAAGGATGCCAAAAGCTAGAGATGCTATGATGGGGGCATGATTATTTTCTTTGTCTGCTGCTTGTGGATCAAACTTTAGTAATGTGACGATTCCTGTCTAACGACATGATCGGTAAAAGATCATTGAGGACTCCGAGATCTAAACATGAAAAGGGGCAATCCTTGTTTGTTGAAAAATGCAAGAAGTACTCAAGTCATCTAGATTCAATTTTGGCTAGATGCTTGTATTGACTTGCTAAATCAAAATCCATGTAAGCAATACTCAGGTCATCTAGGTTCAATTATACCTAGATGCTTGTATTTTCTTACAACATAATAAAGCCCAATGATGAAAGTGCTTCAAAATACTTGCTATATCAAGGTGACAAATATCCATATCTATATCCATACCGTATCCAATCACATCTCATATCCATACTGTATCCAATTGCATCTCAATTTCAAGCATTTGTACCCAGTCATTCTTAAACCAATAATACCCATGTTCGATCATTTAGAAATTCACATAATCTAAGATTTGATATGATATTGAATTCACCATATACTTGATTCAATCACTTTTGATGAGACTCATAATATAAAAGATATACATATCTATCCGCCATAACCTATGTACGTGATAATGCATATATACAATGTATCAATTGAGATACACTTTCTTTACCCCACCAAGGTTTAAGTGTGAGATCTAACATGATACCTAATCTTAATCGTAGTAAGAAAAACCAATTAGAATATTAAGGTGGACCAAGAAGCTTAGGTTGAGTATTAATAGTAACATAATACTCCACCACCATCGTCAAGGTAACAACTCCTCAATTATGTAAAAATCCCATCATATAAATCCCTATCTCTCTGTCATATATAAGTATAATCTCATGTTAATAGATGTATTCATTATGGATTTGTCTTGTATAGTTGTCTCTCAAAATTATTTGTATATATAAGCTACCCTTGTATCTCTTATTCAACTTATTTTATTATTAATATTATATTATAATTGTCATAATCTATATCATACCCTTTCAATATAATGTATTATAAACTAGTCTTATATTATTTTTCCTTTATCATTATTCATTTATTTATCTTTTATTAATCACATTAATTTACACATTCTTTTATTTACTTTCATTTATTTCGCATACTTGTTATTCACTATCATATTCTCATATTATCCATCAATTTAATACACTATACCATTACATATAACAAATTTTTTTATTCAATTCATTCACTAATATTAATTTATATTAACTTTATACTTTATTTACTTTATTGCTATCATTATCAATTTATTTGTTTGATCATATAATATTTTTAACTTCATAATTCTTTTTAACATCTTACTTCTTTATATCATCCTATACACTTTTACCCCTTCTTCACTCTTCACCATTCCTTTACTCTTCTTTTATTTTTGTAAATTAGGAAAACAAAATGAAGTGAAAACACAAACTAAATGCATAAAAACACAAAGTTATACCTCACATGAAGATGATATACACTTTTACCCCTTGTTCACTCTTCACCATTCCTTTACTCTTCTCACATGAAGACCCAATCTCATCAAGGGAGGAGGAAGCTTGCATCCAAGAGCTCCTAGATTAGATAACCCTATTTGATTCAAATGTGGATTGCTCTTGCTTCAAGAAGAAGTTGTTATTTTCTCCTTCTCTAATGGCTTAGAGAAGGGTCTCATTTATAGATTTTTAAAAAAGAGATGGAGGGTGAGAATTAAAAGATGAGATCAAGGGCTCCCATTATTTGTAAATTTTAAATTCACAGTGGAGGACAAAAATGAATTAAAGATTCATTTTTGGGAAGTGGAGGATAAATTGAATTTTTAATTCAATTTAGTGGAGGATAAAAATGAATTAAAGATTCATTTTTGGGGAGTGGAGGATAAATTGAATTTTTAATTCAATTTAGTGGAGGACAAAAATGAATTAAAGATTCATTTTTGGATAGTGGATATGACAGTTGAATTTTTAATTCAACTCATGGGGAAGTGGAGGTTATTAGCTAATTAAATATTAAAAATATTTAATTACATGTGCAACATGGTGAGGGTGGGTGGTGGGCTGTTGTATAGGCAGCATAGTGTCCACCACACACTCCATTGTGCATGTCACTGAGAATATCTTTGGCCTGATTTTCATCAACACACCTGAGTAACACACCATCATGATTTCTCCAATACATCTCTCCTTGAACAATGATGTACTTAATAGCTTGCAGCTTCAAGGTCCTTTTTTGGATATCACTAAGATGGGAAGGACAGTTTAAATTCTGCAAATAGTATATTATATCCCTATACCATTCAGATTCTGACATATTTATAACTTCATTATGCACTTCATTCACTTGGCATGCCTCTAGATTCGACTGTGTCATTAGCTTTGCTAAACCCTATCCTCTTACCAATTTTGTGATCTGTATTTCAATGTTGAACTCCTGCAACTTGTTTATCCATCTACATCTTCTTCCAGTTACCTCCTGCTGAGTAAATATATCTTTGACTGCTGCATGAGGCACATGTGCAATTACTTGTGAGCCTACCAAATAGGGCCTGAAGCTCTTCACTGCTCTGACCAATGCATACGCCTACTTCTCCATTATATCATACTTTAATTCAACAACCTGCAATGACCTACTAAAGAAAGCTATAGGCTGTTCAAACCCTTCTTCATTTTTTTGCAATAGGCATGCAGCAACAGTATGGAAAGAAGCAAATGAAAACCATCAAAATGGCCTAGAAAAATCTGGAGATTGTAAAATAGGAGCCATCTTTATTGCCTCCTTTATGTCTTGAAATGATTTGGTTGCTTCATCTTTCCATTTGACAATTGCATTCTTCTTCAGCATTTTAGAGATCTCCTTGGTGGTCTTTGGAAAATTAGGAACAAATCTCCTAACAAAATTAATCTGTCCAAAGAAGGACTGAATGCCTTTTACCGTTTTAGGGATATGGATTTTGTCAATTGTAGCTACCCTTTCAGGATCAATCTTGACTCCATCCTTGGAAACAATGTGTCCAAGCAGTTTTCCTTCTACAACCCCAAAAGCACATTTCTTTGGGTACTCTAATGCTCTAATAAAAATTTGTTCCAAATGCAAACAATGTTGTTCTTCTTTCTTTGAAAAGGCAGTTAAGTCATCTTGATACACAGCCAAGATTGAATCAATCAATCCTGCAAAAGCCACATCCATTGCCCTCTGAAATGTGGCACCTACATTTGTTAATCCAAATGGCATCCTCACATATACATATGTTCCCCTTGGAGTAGTGAAAGTAGTCTTGAATTGTTCTGATTCTTTCACCTTCACTTGATTGTATCCTGAGAATCCATCCATCATAGATAGAAGCTAACAACTAGTCACCTTTTGCAACATGGCCTCCATGTTTGGCAATGGATAATTGTCTTTCAAAGAAGACACATTTAAATTTCTAAAATCCACACAAAGTCTGATGTCACCATTCTTTTTTCTGACTGGGACAAGGTTAGACACCCAAGTTGAATGTCTGATAGGCATGATTATTCCAGCCTCCCTAAGATTCATGAGTTCCTCTTGCATTTTTGGAGAGCTAAGGTTGGGTTGATAGGCCTTTGCTTTTGTCTAAATGGTTTAGCTTCAGGCTTCAATGGGATCTCATGCTGGAATAGATCCTCTCTATAGGCTTTCAGGTCCTCATATGACCAATCAAAAACATGTTTATACTTTCTCAGTAATGCAATCAGCATAATTCTGATATGTGGTTTGAGCTATTTGCCAATGTATACCCTTTTGGGAGCATGAGATGTCCCCAAATTTATCTCTTCTAAATCATTCTTGTTTGTTGGAGATGACTTTGTGAGGAGTTGGTCCCTATTGTCAAAATCTCTCTCTAAAGCAACTAGCCCTCTAGGGATTTTATTTGTCTTTAGCTGAATTACTTCCTTCCCTAGGAGAGTTTCTTTTCCACCTACTACCTCCACAAAGTTCTGAAAATCTATTTCCTGGTTCTCATACTCATCAACACAATGCAGAAATCTCAATAAATCCTTATCATCATTAAATACCTGCCAGCTGCATACATTATCTGGCACTGCAGGTCTGAGTTTGATCTCAACATCGGTAACATTTGATAGAGTTATATCATCTGGCCTTATAGCTACATTAGCTAGAAAATCTGCCCTGACATTATTTGATCTCTCTATCCAGTTTATTGAAAATGCATCAAACAATTCAATTGTATCCCAAATAGCATGCTTATATTGTTTTAACCTTTTATTCTTTGATGCATACTTATCTCTAACTTGGGAAACAATAAGCTCTGAATCACCAAACACCTTGAGCATCTTAATTCCATGCTTCAGAGCTACATTCAATCCTAACAGCAGAGTCTCATACTCCGCAATATTATTTGTATAGGCAAACTTCAACAAGAGAGAGAATTTTAGAAGCTTACCAGCTAGAGATAGAAAAATAATCCCAGCTCCTGAGCCTTCCTTTGAACAAGCTCCATCAAAATACATTGTCCATAGACCCTGTTGATCAGACTTTTGAATGCACATGTCTCCCTCTTTACCTTTCTTAACATTTGAGACAACTCTGAAATTATCACAGTCAGTGTTCACAAAGCATATCTGTTCCTCTGATTCTTGATTCTCCACTGTCTCTGATGATCTTTCCTCCCTGGTCAGTTTGGCATTCCTACCATTCATAGGGATCATAGCGTATGTCATATCTAATTGCATACTTCCACCAATCAATGCTGCCCACCTTCTTGACAGCAACATGCCATACTGTGGCTTGATATCAACAACTGTTATGTTCATTTTGTAAGTCTTTTCAGGATATGCTGCCAATCTAAAATCGACATCTTTCATAATTCCGATGACAGGTACCTCCCTAGCATCCATGGCATAACATTTCCCACATGCCTTATCTATCTTTAATCTAGCTTGCTGCATGATGGCCAAAGGCATGATGTTTGTGGATGCTCCTGAGTCGAGCATACAGTTTCTAATTATTCTTCCATTTATGACAAGGGAGACATAAAATGGCTCCACTTGTGAAGGGCACTTTGTCATGGTCATCCCCAAATACACTTCAAGAACCTCATCTTCTTCAACGCATAGGGCCTGTTTCTTGGCCTGAGGTTCATCATTCTACTTGGCTTGACAGGGTACTCCTGAGATTAAGGATACTGCTTTATTTTTGAACTCTTCTACTTTCATTAGTTCCATTAGTGGAACAGAGACTTTTATTTGAGACAAGACCTGAGTGATGTCAAATGGAGCATAATTTTGAATAACAGTTGTAGCTTGCTCCACCATTTTACTTCTATTCTGAGTTGATCTAGCTTTAGTTTTTATGGCTCCTTGACTGTCATTCTTTCTCTGAGAATTTCTACTTTGATCCTCAACCTGGGGAACTATGTTTTCTATTTTTTGAGAATCGTAACCTATTTTTTGCTTAAAACCTTGTTTATTATTGTTCTATTGTTTCTTATATGCTTCAGTCCCCTTATAATTTTGCATTGGTTGGCTCACAAAAGTGTTCTCTGGTTGAGGTATACCACTTACCTAAGCTTTACCCCTGAGATTGTAATTGCTCTTGACTTGAGCTACTGTTGTAGCTATGAGGGCTCTAATTTCTTCATCAGACGGTCTCCTCAAACTATTTAGAAAATTATGTGAATCCAGAGCATAGGCATAATTGTCCTCTTCATCCTCATCATATGGGAACTGTTGGCAGATCTGAATTTCATTATCTACACTTGCACTAGCATCATGAAAAGAGTATCCTCTGTTTGTAGACAGCATGTTGACATTATCATCCTCCATGCAATGCGACTCATTGCATTCATCACAGGCAACAACATTATTATATAGAGACTGAGCAATCATACATTGTGACTGTGAATGAGGCATTTCGCAGATTATACACCATGGGGTGTCATTAACAATATTTATAGCTTTCTTCAAAGGATCAGGAGTTTCCTTTGTATTCTAAGCTCTTGGATTTGTATTGCTGTGCGGGAGGACGGGTTTACCATCACGCCAATTAGTATGATACGGCATATCATGTAATGATGGTCTTCTTTCTTGCCTTTGGTGAATTGGCCTGTCAGGACCTATCCCCTTTTCATTTTTAGCTATTCTATAACTCAGGTCCTTAACAACATCTATTAATCTATCTATTTTATCCTCAGACGTAGATGCATTACCTTGGATACTCTGAGATTTAATGTTTGGATTTTGCAGAATTTTCACATCATCCCTTCTATTTGTCTTACCAGATGCCTTCCTATTATTTTCAATATTAGTTACTATTTTGAAGGCATCCCTGAGGCTGTGAGGTCCCTTGTCTCTTAATCCATAAGCTATCTTGGCATCAAAAGCATTTATGTACAACACTATGCACATAAGTTCATTAGGCCTCAAGTCCTGTGGCAATTTGTTCAATACCTTCATGAATCTAGCTTTGAAATCAGCAACTTGTTCATTTGATCCTTTGGCAATGCCAGTGAATTCATTAATGAAGAAACTAGGATTAGTTTTGTCACCATACTGTTCCTTGAATATTCTCCTAAATTCATCCCATGATGAAATGCTCCTGTCAGGCAGGCCTTTGTACCATTCCTTGACTTCATCAACTAAGGATTGCATGAATGATTTCATGAAAACATCCTCATGCTCAACCTCAAAGTTGTCCATGATATTCTGAAAAGATTTTAAATGGTCCTCATCTGAGACGGTATTGTTTCCTAAAAATTTAGGCACTTGCAGCCTCACATGTTTATCAATAGGGTTTGGATAACCATGAAAGCCATCAAAAACCAGTTGTCTGAATCTGTCTAGCTGCATTGGTTGTCTACCAAATTGATTAGCATTTGCATTTCTATTTGCATTCTGATTTCTTACATTATTAAATGGAGCTCTTATGTTATCTGCATTCTGTCTTTGATCACTACGCTGATCATGGATTTCATTTCTATGCTGATTTCTCTGCATATTTGTATTTTCAAGGGTAGGAGTTGAATCATTCTGAGCAACTCTCAAGGCTTGCACTTTCTGTCTCATGTCATCTTTGATTTTCACTGCTTGCAGATATTCTAACTTAGCCCTTAAGCTCTTAATTTCATCAGCTAGTTCTTCCTCTCTAGGCATAGAAGAGGAGGGTTTCATCATATTCTAATCATCATTATCATCATCCCTTAGGGATTCAACTTCTTCAAATCTGTCAGGGGAGTCGTGGAAAGGGCATTCTTGAAACACCTCTGATCTTATTCTCAGAGCACCATCCTGCTGTTTCTCATATACATTTTGGATTTCAGCTTCTGTGTTTGAAAAATAAGGCATTGTTTGCTCTGAAGATCTTGGATTGTCCTGAATAAATTCATTTTTCCTGGGGCTAGGAGAACCATCTTGACTGGCTCGAATAGGCTCCTTTTTCCTATACATTATTTTTGTGGGTAACTCCTCAAATAGAGTATTACGCTGGGATCTTCTCCCTTGCATACAAATTTTTACTTTACCAGTTGGGAGATTGGTTCGGAGTCGCCACCTATTACTAGGAATTGTTTTCTTTTGGAATCAGGGTTCTTTCACTTCACTTCCCTAGTAGAGTCGCCAAAATCTGTTGGTTATTTTCCCAAACTGGATGCTTATTCCCAGTCATCCCTACAAGGTAGCCATCATTGGTCAACAGGATTCCCGGGCCAAGGGCCAACAGTATAGGAGATAGACTCTATAGATATCTCCTCTTCTTCTTTAGGCTTTGCAAAACCAAGGGGGGTATTCCCTACTCAACACCCATGAGTATAACTATGCAAAGACTGGGATGCTGACACAAAGCAGATAAATCCTCTCTTATGTAGACCAAAACTATGAGATAAGAGCAAAGGGGCTAGCATTGGGCCTATATATAGTTGTAGACAAAGGATTTTAGGTCCTAAAACTACTTCTAAAGTCCTAAAAGTTTTGAAGTTGAAGTTTGAGTTTGATTTATATATGGGTGTAAAACTAGGACTTTGGGTTACAACAGAGATACCAAACCAGATCAGTGCCTATCCAGGGCTCAGAGTCAATAGACATATATATGTGAATGTTTACCACAGACCCAAGACAATAATCAGATTTCAAGGGGTTTCTAAAATGTCTGCCTTACAGACAATACCCAAGAGAGAGTATTTAGTTACTTCTGCTTACAAACATCCCTATTGCAATGTATTCTTCTCAACACTTAATCCAAAACATTCAATCTACTCCTTGAGCAGAAGTAATAGACTAAATATTCAATATAGAAAACCTATATTCTAGAATCTATAACACCCCTTAGATGTTCAGAGTCAGAAGAAAGACACATTAAGTCTGGAGACAAATAACAAAACACATGCAATGAAGCATTACTCATTTAAATCAACATGAAATTGATAATTCTGTGCATAATACACACAACATACAATTCATAAGCTCACAAAGACACCTGAAATAGAGTCACCAAAAGGTTATATTCCTACTGCAGCACCAAAATTTGTCCAGTTTCCAACCACCACAAAAGAGTAACATCGTTTACTTAAAAACTAGCAAGAAAGTGTACTTCACAAAAATTAATTACAAGGCGAGGTCAAAATTTCCCATCAGATACACAACACCAGAAATGGCACTCAAAATAATAAATGCAGCAGGGGACAAAATGGGAAGAAGCAAGAGAAGGGTGAGGAATGGTTGAGCTCAAGCCCTGTGCCGTCGCTGGAAGACTCCCCGTCACAAATCAGGTACTTGACTGTTCAACCACCAGCCCATGCCTGTTTGCAATTATGCCATCAATGCTTCATCTACCCGCGGGATGCAACAACAGATGCATTTGAAGATTTTCCCACTCAAAAATGGGCCGCCGACAAAGAAAACCATCGCTCCAGCAAAATTAAAACACAACCTTCGATCACCTCCCCATCGCTGAGATTTGCTACTCAAAACACCTTTGAAAAGTCGCGAACCAATGAAAACATGCCACGTAGGCACTTCATGCTCCTATCGCTGACTTTTCCTTTCTTCATTTTGCCATTTTCGCCCTTGTATATGCACAAACAAATGCATATACAACTACCTTATATACAAGTCAGACCTCAAATTTTATTAGAACAATTTGAGAATCGGTTCAAATCCGGCTTGTATCTAGCCTTTGTACCTTCGCAATGTATATCGGCACATACAAGTGCCCAATATACATGCAGCGGACCTGAAATATTATTAACTTCATCTGATTTATGCCTCGGGTCTGGAATGTATGTCCTCATTTTGTATGTCAGCCTGTATATGCAAACATACAAATCCCCAACATACAAGGAAGGAATCTTTTAGGATATGTGATTCAGATTTCCCTCTTGTATGTCGCTAATGTATGTCAAACATACATTCAACCTTGTATCTGCCTCTCCTGTATGCTGAATATACAAACCTGTTTGTATATGCCCGCGGGCCCTACCACATGCATCACCTCCGCCACTCTGTAGCAAATGTATATTTGTTTGTATGTCAAATATACAAACACAAATAAACAAACCCCTTTATACAACTACAGAATCTGTGACGGAATATTCGATAAATGCATACTATCCTTGTATCTTTCAATGCCTGCATGTTGACTTGTATGTTAGAGATACATTCACCCTTGTACATTTTTCATTGTATATGTTGGAGATGAACCTTTACACTGTAGCAGATGTATATCGGGCCTCCTTGTATATTTTTCATTGCATAAGACCCGATGTATTATTAACATACATTCATTCCTGCACATACAAACATAGGATCTTCTACAGAATATTCCCTCAATGTATCTTCCACCTTGAACCTGATATGCAATTGAAAAGGAATACAAGTGCAGAATAGTCCTGGGAGTCTTGCGAAAGATTCCACTAATGTAAATGCAACCTGATATATACTTGAAACATGCATATAACTCAAATTTTCAACATTTTATGGAAACTGACTAAGATTTCACAAGCCTGCCTACATGCAACTTGCATTTGCATATACAAGACTTAACATGGGGACTGGTCAGCTAATGAATACTACAACACGAAGATAAAACCAAGCAACCAGGAACTCACCACAGAAGGCCACTAATAGAGTAGACAAAACAATGCAAGACCCCAAGACTCAAAAAATTTAGGATTTGAAAGAGAAAAATCAGCAAACACTCAAGCTTAAAACCCTAAACATAAATGATTACCAACATGCCCAATACTAGATTGAGTTGAAGTAGTAGTTTAGTACCTTTTGAATATGAGATTGAATTTAGGGAGTGGTTGAGAAGAGTGAGATCAATAGGCATAGAAAGAGAGGAAGATGGAAAACCCAAATTTTAGAGGTTGGAAGTCAATTTGGCTAGGAAATTTGTGGTTAAAGGGAAGCTAGATAGGTTGGAAGGTATGCTATTTACTTCAATGGTTAGACTAGATTGTAATCAAATACAAATGAAGGTGAGGAGGAGAAAGTGAATGCTACATAAGAAGACACTCCAAAACCTAATAAGTTCTTCAAAGCAAAGGCCAAGATTGATATTCAATCCTATGATAGTAAAATCCATGTAGAGAAATTGGACCAATGGGTGTATCAAATGGAGTGATATTTCAGTTTGCATCATCTATTTCCACAACAACAAATCTCTTTAACAAGGATAAAATTCACAAGGCATGTTCTTACTTGGTATGAGAGTTACATACATTTCTTGGAGATTTAAAAGGTACCACTAGTGTTGAAATTAGAGGACTTCAAATTATTATTATGGAAGTAGTTTTACCTAATCTACCATCAAGAAGAGTAGGCAATGCAGTGGCATCATTTGAAGAAGAAAATGGGTAGAGTGTGCAAACATGTACCAATGAATTCAAGATAAGAGTTGTACAACTTGGGAAGGACATAATGGAGCATGAGGTGCTGATAAATATGTGGGAGGTTTATTTGACCACCCACAAAGGGTATTTCTCACGGCCAAATCCTACAATGTTGATAAGGCATGTGCACAAGCACATTACTTGAGTTGGACAAAAAGGGAGTTCCTTTTGCTTGTAGAAAAGGTAATGAACAAGAGAAAGATAGTAAGAATAATTATAAGGGTAAAGGCAAGAAGAGTCGTACTTCTGTGTCAAAGCTCAAAGGCAAAGGTAAAAATAAAATTAGTTGTACTCACTATGATAATGAGGGGAATGAAAAAAAAGGTTGTTGGTGTTTGCATCCCAATTTAATGCCTTCTTAGAGGAAGGAGAAAGGCAGGAAAATTATCATCATGGAGAAAGATAAAGAGATAAGTGGAGACCTTGATGTTGATGAGTGACTTTTCTATGCTACCTTGAACAAAGGTGCTACATTGGTGAGTGGGAGAACTCCAAGTGAAGAGGAGCCCATTGAATTATTCCACATCAAGGTCAAGAAAAAGTTAAAACATTTGATGCTTTCTTTGATTCAAGCTCACAAGAAAATCTAATTTCTTGTAAATTGGTTAAAGAGATTGCTTTGGAAGTGATAGACCACTTATGTCCTTAGTCTTTGGGATGGATAAAGGATTATGTGAATGTAAAAGTTACCAAGAAATGCATGTTGTGGTTTTGATTTATATAGATTTTATTGATGAGGTTCTTTTTTATGTAGTTTCCTTGGATATATGTGGAGTATTCATTGGGAGTCCATATCTATATAAGAGAGATGTGGTCTATTTTAAAAAAAAACCAATACATATTGGTTTTAAAAAGATAAGGGCATTGCCTAAACTCTTACAATGGCAAATCCAAAATTGATTTGGCTAATATCTCAAATGGGAAGTAGTTAATCAATGCAAGTGTGAGATTTTTGGACTTAGAGAGTACAACTAAAGGAGGTAAGATAGAGCTCCATGCATGCAATGAGTAGTAGGTCAACTAGAAGCAAAGGAACATCAAAACTTGGATGTTATTCATTCTATGGTATTAGGCAACAAGGTGCCTTGGTAGAGAAGGGTTAATTTAAAGGCTTTTGGGGACCAAAGGTCTTGATGAAAAAGTGTGTGGGTTGTCTAGATCTGGAAGGTTCTCAATTAGGCATGACTATAGAGAAATACTACATGTGTCTCAAAGATTGTTATATGTGTGCTATAATCATGTCACAAGTTGCTATAGGTATACAAAAAGCTATTATAGTCAACTATGGGTTGCTATCGGCTTTCAACAAGCTACTATGGGTGACTAGAAAGTTGCTAAAAGTGTCAGAAAATGGTGAACAACAATTGTAGGTTTGAGATTTGGGCCTATGGAGTCTTGGTGGCAGTTTGAAATGTCATTGTGATGCATGTAGAGTTGACCATATCCATTCATGTTGTTGAGAAACTAGTGAATAATTATAGTGAAAGTGTATGCATAAAGTGCTCAAATTTGATTATCAAAAAATAGATAAACATGTGATTAACCATTAAATTTGAAATGAAACATGGAGAAACACATATAACATCAAATAAAAACCAGCAAACATGCATAACACTAAATGTACATGGAGAAACCCTTTTGGAAAAGAAATCCACCACTAAAGACACCAAGATTGTATTAATTATAATGAAAGTGTTACATCAATACAATCTACTCCAACTCTATGATCTGACAATATTTTGGTAGCATGATAGTACCTGTACATATCCTATGCCCCCAATATATAGAACAAATGGAGACAAGAAGCCATAAATGGTTTACAAAACAATGGATCAAAACCATGATCTCAAACTAGGCACCTATGTCCAAGTCAAAAGTCCAATGCCCCAATCATGTAGATTATCTTCCAATATTAAAATGTAATTCCCACCATTGTGAATTAAGAAGTCAACTTGTAATTTCCAAGCACTCCATGAAGGCTCCATTTACAAAATATGACTTCATAATCCAAAGTGAACTTTCATCTTCCTTTTCCTCTTTCCATGTCTTCTTGCATTAATAATCCTAAATAACTAGAGAATAATAATTAACATTGGTGCCCTCTCCACACATGGGAATCTAAGTTCACCTATTCCATGCACTAAGGAGTAAATACATTAATTATTTATCTACACACATAATTAAATACATTAGACATAGAGATTTGAAAGGTAGATATTCTTCTTTTGCATTTCTCATTAAAGTTTTAAAAATAACTAGTCGATCAAAAAATGGTCAGAACATTTCTTTTTTTCTATTTACAAAGTTTTTAAAATACAAGGTGTTTCAAAAATCTAAGAGGCAAGAGAACAAAACCTAGAAACTAAATTGGGATATTGTTTAAGACATGCAAGCAATTTTTCTAATATCTAACTAACTAATTCATGACAATAGCTAAGATTATAGTTAGTCTTAATGCAAAAGCATAAATAACGTATGACAAATATTTGACCAATTTCTAAATGTATCATCAATATTTAAACAATTTATTTTCATGTCAAAATTGAATAAATAGTAGGAAAAATTCACCAAAATAATATTTACCACTTTCTAACCTCAAAATTATAATCTTATTTATATTTCACTCTCTTTTCTTTCCAAAGAAGCCACTAACTTCCATAACTCCCAATTAATTCTAACTTAACTTCCTTTTGAGAGGCTCATTTTAATATAAACAATTTAATCTATAAAAGTTAAAACGACAACTTTTAGGTCATTTCTTTTGTCCACATCCAATCAGTTATTCCATGATAATCATTATCTAATGCCCATGATTCCTCCTTTCATGTTTTCCAAACCACGTTTGATCAATTAGCATTTAGCTATTGAATATTATTCATCCAAATCCAAACTTTTTTGATATTACTCAAAAGTGTTGGACAACAAATTTTATCTTAGCATAGCTTCTCCCCATCTTAAAATTACCATATAATGATCATACATACTTATGATAAAATATCCATGGTGAAGATCATTCTCTAAATACATCACTTGTCTTTCACTAACTAGGACCTACATCTTCATTTTCTTTACTAAATTCAATCACCAAAAATGATTTGTGTCCTGATTCTTCTTGATAGACTACTTTTCCCTATTGGAAACATACTGAGGTTGTCAGCTACCAATACATATAATTAGATTCCAACCTTGCCTCAAAATTCGGTTTAAAGCATCAAGGATGTGAAAAGTTCACAGGAACTCTTCTGAATATCAATGAATATGAGTTAATTCTTTGATTCTTATTTTTTTTATAATTGTTAAATGCATATTGGTCAGTCTAGTTTAAATAAAACTTACCAACAACTTGTGCTCTTGCAACCTTTGCAAAACTAACTAGAGGTATACTAAGTACTCAATTATTCTAGGTAAAATTATTTTACTTTTCATCTTGCACAATATCAAGTAAAAATCAATTATTTTTATTTGGAATAACAATCATCTTTCCAACAATAAAAATCTTGTCCAAAGTAAAATGAATTATCATTTAAATCAAATGGACAAAACAATAATCATACCTGGAGAATTTATGTAATGAGATGAATTTACAAAACTAGATCAATGAATTAGCTTTAAAAGACAAACTAAGACGATAATTATTCATACCTTGTAGCATAAAATAGAAAACCAAATCCTAAGGGCCAGACCTAGTCCTTAAGGGCTCATACAAAATGGCCTTGCCTACATATTGAGATCAAAGGCTCCATAGTTTTTTAACTTGGACTTCCAACCTTACTTGGTCGTCCCAACAAGTTTACAATTTGATTCTATCCTAGGGCCAATCAACACTTAACCCCCATATTAGTTTAAAAAAACTTTAATCACCAAGTTTTTGTATCATTAACCAAAAGAAGACTAATATTACTTTTTATCTTATACTCCAATATTATCTATTCCTAAAATTAGATCATAGGTTTGATCCAATTCTTTTGTTAATCTCAAACACTTACAATCATAGTTAACTTGATTCAATAATAATTATTTAAGACTCTGTACTCACAAAACCTCATTACAAGGGTTCCACTTTACCACAAGAAGGAATATTGTTATGTTCCATTTTTTAAGAAGGATCAAACCATTGATCCTATCTTATTATAGTTACTCTTAGAAACAAATTTTAACTCAATAAGTATCTTTATTATAAAGGATTTTTTTATATTGCATATTGTTTACAAATATTCTACTCATATGAGCATCAACATTAGACCAATACAAGCTCTTTACGAGTAAACATACTAGAAATCATCTATGGAAGACCAAGAGTCACTACTTGGAAATCTAGTTTTATTAGAAACCACATCCACATTAGAAGCCAACTATGGAAGACCAAGAGTCACAACTTAGAATTCCACATTAGATGTCGCTATGGGGATTTGAACTTGGCTCTCCATAATGAGAACCCAACATTTTAACCAAGTTCAAACCCTTGGACTTATTATAATGGATTTGCAAATTCAAAGAGAACTAATATTCAAAAATAAGTTGACTCTAGCATTTTTCTAGGAATTAAATACTTCTCATGTAATTATATCTGAATACATGCTACTATCTTCTATCTAGATCAAACTTAATTCAAAATACTTAATCTACAATTGTGATTGAGAGGAAAGATCCTAACCTTTTGTAAATGGTTTGACAAGAAATTAGGCAATCAAGAAAATTATATTTTTACTAATTAATCATTTAATGGATCTTGGGTAAGATATCCCAAATGATTCTTTTAAGTTGGTTGACTATAAGTGGGTACGCAACCCTTTTCAGGGCCTAATTCCCTAAACAATTTCTTGTTGACTACTATCCACTTGGATAAAGCAACGACACTCTACTAGATTACAAGGTCTTATTTTCAATATAAGATTTGGTTTAAGAATATAAAAGAATAGATGTTTATGAATTATACCAATGAAGTTTTCTTGTTTCACTTAAAATAAAATAGAAGTCCTTATTTCTCCCTGATGATTTATAGGGATGAAGCCACATGCATCATTGTTGCATCTATATTAGGAATTAAATACAATAGTTTGATCATGATGGCTTTACCCATAAATGTGAACCTGAGGCCTCATAAATATCGAACATTGCAATGTGTTTTAATTTGCAAGATATGTTTATTAACTAAACATGAACTAGATGCTATCTTGAAATATGACTAAATATTGATCTACATGGTTTAACCAATTTTGGTGATAAGTGGTGTTGCGACTAAGTAACACTATTTCAACGAAGTTTAAAATATAGAGTTGGATTGCATAGAAAAAGGTTTTGGTTTAGAAGAATAGGGTAAGGTTTAGGGATGATTGGTAAAGGTGATGCCCCCTCGAGAGGACAGGTAGGTTGCAAGAACATGGGTGTGCTCTCAAAATGGATGAAATAGATTGGTTGAAGTGGTTGGAGGATAAGGGGTGAGATAAGAGATTGATGATTTTGGCTAGATTGATTGATGGATGATTATTGTGCTGAAAATGATTTAGAGCAATCCTAGGTTTTTTATAGCAAAGTGGATATTTTCACCAAGGTATAGAAGACCAAGGTGATGATGTTTATCCAATATTTGCATGGACTAGACATGCAGACAAAGGGATGATCCCATGCATGCAAAAGATAGTACAACCTTGTCCAAATGAGGGAAGGGGACTCATAAAATAAGCCCTTAATACACAAAAGGTATGAATAACCTTAGATGCAAAAGGAGAACAATATGCTAGAATCGACCCTATGATCCACAAGATATGAATACTAGCTTGGAGTAATGAGACCAACCCACAAGCACAACATACAAAAGCAAGACTATGCCCCATTCTAGATGTTTTCACCACATACCATGATATAGTGAGATCAAGGTAGTTTTGATGTGATCTTCGAATAAGACAAAAGATAAAAATCAAGAACCAAAAGACCAATGAACCAAACAAATAGCCATTGTATCTCTTGCCAAGATGGATGATGATATGATGATGGATTTTGCCTATTGTAGGAATGATATACCCTAAGGCAAGAATCAATTGATGATTAGATCATGCCCAATGTAGGAACGATCATGGTTTTGATGGTTGATGTTGTAAGATTGGTGCAAGATATGATGGATACAAGTTGTGGTTGATGTTAATTTGATAGTTGATGATTTTTGTTAAGGGATGATTGCTTTGATAGGTGCTACAATGCTTTGGATATTGCATTTGGATCAAGTGTAAGCTCAGGGGATAGGGACCATCCAAGTGGGTTGGATGGGTGCTTCTTATGTACTTGAGTACTAGAAACCTCCTTTGTATTCCAGACTGCCTACATACCTTGTATCCACAGGATCAAGGCACATTAAGATGTGGGTGGTGATGATATGCAGTTCTGATTTGTGATGATGATGTGGGATGATTGATTGGTGATGAGATGTTTAGGTTGGTGATGAGATGTTGATGGAACAATTTTGATTTTGGGATGGGTTTTGTTTTGGGATTTTGTGGATATTTTGATTTTTTTGGGTTTTTGTGATTTTGTGATTTTTTGGATTTTTGTGATTTTGGATAGGGAATGATTATATTATGAGATGGTTACATTGAATTACATTTAGATAGCCTTTGTGCTAGATACCAATGACAAGGGAGCACCAATTCTAGAGGTGAAGGTGGATAAAGTGATAGGATTAGATTGGATTGGCGATGAAAGGATAATGGATAGGTTATAGATAGATGGAAAATGGAGATAAGAGATAGGATGTGGGGTACATGATAGATAAATGGAAGTGTTTAGGATGATTTCCAAAGGCTATGTTGCAAGGAATCATATGCCCCATTTACATGATGGACTTATGTTTGGATGGATGGTCTTTGTAGTAGATAGATGGATGGAAGATATGCTTGGAAAGGGACATATGCCGAGAGGTGTCCAAAGCATGTCTTTGATCTTTTGCCCCAGTCTTTATCAAGATCTAAGGAGGAAGATATAGTAGATATGATGGATAGAAGATGATAGGATAAATAGGGGATGATGGATAGGAATATGATAGGATAAGGCTAAGATAGTGGATAAGATATGCAAAGGATATTATGGATGTGGATGATTTTGCCCCCAAGTGTAGGGTACAAATGGATGAGGAAGGGATTACGCATGACACCCACAAGGGTTTTTCATCCTGGTACTTGTCCAAGGCACCACAAGGAGTGGTTTTCACCATTGGACAATTTTTTTTTCTTTACTATTTTCTTGATTATTTATTTATTTATTGATGGAATGGGGACTCTAGCATCTGTTTCCATAGTAAGGAGAATATGGTCCCATGTTGGATCTAGCATTATGGATGACAATTGCATGCATGTGGGTAGATAGAAGAAGATGGAATGGATGGTGGATAGTGGATTATGACATGGATTATGTGAATTATGATGTGGATTATGATGTGAATTATGTAAGTTTTATGCAAAAGCATGGACCATAGGGATGTGATGGGAGAGATATGTAGGATAGTGGATGAAAGATAGAGAGATGGGAGTATGTGGGAATGTCATGTGGTGTAGGGGAACCAAGACCAATAGTTGCACACACTATTTTAGATTTTGAAGCTTATGTTTTAGATAAGGGGTGGGTAGTAATGGGGATCGAGATAGGGGATTTTTGGATGGTCGATTTGGGGTTTTAGGGACCCAAATAGACAAGATTTGTGGGATTTTTGGATGGGGAGTGGGATGTTTGGGATTTTTGAGATTTGGATGTGGATGCCTCTTTTGGATTTTTTGCTTTTTTCTTAAGGACAGATACCATTTTTGTTTTCGCTTTTTCTTTTGATGGTGTGCCCTTTGGTAGCCTTTTGGATTTTTGATTTTTCTTGGGGGAGAAAGCTTCTTTAGGCTTATGTATATTTTTTGCTTTATGTAAGGAGGCATCCAAATTTTTATTTTTGAATCCAATGGGTGTTTTGGTAACTTCTAGTTTGGATGATGTGTGCTTTTGTTGGTCTTGATTGGGGATTTTAGGGGATTTATGGGTGGAGGGGTTAAAAGTGGATTTATGGATAAATGAATGAGTGGGTTTCAGGATAGGGATATTAGGGGTTGGGAGGATGGGAGGATAAGGAAATTTAATTTTAGGATTTGGAAGGATGGGAGGATAAGGGGATTTGATGATGGGGATGTTAGCAGTTGGGATGATGGGAGGATAAGAGGATTTGAGGATGGGGATGTTATGAGTTGGCAGGAGTGGAGATAAAGTTGATGGAGGAAGATGGATGGTCACACACTTTTGCAAATGATATGATGATGGAGGGGGAATGGCAACATATGATTTAGAGGTACAATGAGATGCACCGAATTTCAAATTAGATGAATGGATTTTGGAGGATGCGTGGATGTTACCAAGATGTTTAGATTGTTTGCCTTGGGATGTATAGCCAAGGCCATGCAAGGATGGATGGAATGTGGTGTGGATGGGCTCCACGATGCCTTGTTCATGAAGGCCTAAGCCTTTGCCTTGATAGTTCATAGGTTGGAGCATGCAACATGCAATGGGATGTTTAGTGCTTTGGAAACAAGATGTGAGTCCATTGTTTGTTGGAAGAGGATAGGTGGTGGAAGGAAGTTGTTCACCTCCTACAAGGGAGCCACCGTAGATGAAGGTGCTTTTTCCAAGTGGATAAGGGGATAGATTTGGGGTGGGATTCGTAGATAAAGAGGTGATAGAAGATGGTGTGGGATCAATAAGTTGATCACTAGATGGGAGGGGATTGGGGATGGGATTAGATGGGATGCTTAAATCTTGATTAGGATAAGGGGTTGATGATTCAACATGCTTTGGCTTTGACTCTTGACATAGCTCATTTTTTTGGATAGAAGTGGAAGTGACTTGGATAGATGTGTTGGGTGCTTGGATGGATGTGATAGGTGCTTGACTTATGGGTTCTTGAACATGGCTACGTGATCGTTCTTGACTTATGATAGGAGATTGTTCAAGAGGTTTGGTGGGTGTTGGATTGCATGAGGGTGTTTGATTCCTTGATAATAGCCAATCAATGACATCCTTCATGAGTGTATGGTTGAAGAACAATATAATGGATGGATAATAAGGGTGGATGGTGTAGGATTAAGATTGGTATTGGATTGGTGGGTGATGGGATTAGGTAGTGATGATTCTTGGATGGGTTCAAGGATAGGGATTGGTTGAAGGGGTGGGAGATTTGGGGGATTCTATAGCTTTTCTTTTTCTTTGGAGAAAAGCCCTCAAGGATTCATTGGATGTTGTTGGCTTAAGATTTGGAAAGTTTGTTGGTGGATTAAATGGTAAATTAGATGGTGGATGGGTGATAGGGATTGATGGATTGGGAGGTGGATAAGTTGATGGATTAATGTTGATAAGGTTGGAGGGATATTGTGGTGGAGGGATTGGAGGATGGGGATTAGAGGATGAGGGATTTGCATGGGGAAATGGTTTTTGATGTAAGCTTTGAATTTTGGCCATGAGGTGTGCTAGATTGGTGTTCCCTTGATCAAAGTTAGCATGACAAAGGTTGGGGGATGGATAAGTTGGAGGTATTGAATGGTTGGATAGGTAGATGGTATATTGGATGAAGGTTGATATGAGGTTGATTGGGGTGACATGTAAGATGTTGAAGGTTGATATAAGGTTGATGGGGTGGATATATAGCATGAAGAATGGTATGATGAAGGTTAATATGATGAAGATGGGGTAGGGGCTTGGGATTCTCCAATGATGAGGTGTGCTAAGGGGTTGTCCTTAATAATGTTTTTGCAATTTTCCTTAGTGATAGGATCAAAATCCTCATAGGCATATATTTAACTCTTTGTAAATGTTGCATTGCCACATAAGGATCCATTTTGTTGGAAGGATATGAAATGATGGAGGATAATGGATGATTGTGATGTTTGGGGATCAAGTTTCAAGACCTTAGGATGATTTGATTTGATTTGTTTTGATGGATAATTAATGCTTCTCTATGCTTAAGGTAGACTAATGACACTTAAGCAATAGAGTTGATTGGGTTGATTTGATTGGATTTTGATTTGGATGAAATTGATCAAATGGATGAAGGGATGGGATTGAGATATTGATAATGAATTGGATTAAGGATGATGAGGATGATTAGGATGGTTGGGATGAAAGAGGTATGATGGGATGAGTAATTAGGAGGATAATATGGGATTAAGCTCAAAGATGGGGATTAATTAAGCTCAAATGATGGGATTTGATAAATGGAGGGGGTGGTTTAGTGGGTGTTGGGAGGAAAAAGCTCAGCCCAACATGAGGGGGGTGTGGGGGGGCAGATGCGACCCCCTGCTAATAGGGGTTCGGGGATGTAGCCCCTATTGGAAACAAGGCAAATAACTAAGAGGGGGGGTGAATCAGTTATCTCAAATATCTTAACTTTCTTTTCTCCTTTTATAATTTATGCAGCATCAAAACATATAAGCATATATAATCATAAGAATAGAAATAAAATCAACACACATAACACAAGGATTTTTACGTGGAAAACCCTGTTAAGGGAAAAACCATGGGGTGACTAACCCAAGATTGTATTCTCTATTAAAAGAATAAGAAGTACAAAATGGCACTTGCCAATTAGGGCTCACTGCTCGAGCGCACTGCTCACAAGAGGCACACTGCCTACAAGAGACTCACTATCTACAAAATTTATAGAAGGTAATCAAGTGTTTGAACTGATAAGAGACATCTACAAATGCTAGAGTTTAGTTCTGGTTAGGCACAATATATTGATCTGATGCACTTCATTCTTCCTCTACTTTAGTGCTATTGCTCTGTCACATACTAGACTTGTATTGCTGCTTCCACACTTATCTCTGCTTTTCTTCGCACTTTATTTCATCATATTTGTATTCACACACACCTACATACTAGAATCCATCTGGTATATATATCCGCATCAAGGATTTCAACAACTTTCTAGTCGGCAACTAGAATACTCAAGATATTTACAAATTACTGATCTGTCGGCTGAATCCATGCTTGATTTGTGATGCAAATCAAAAACATAGGCATTGAAGTCATCAATCATGTCTCCCAACAATGTATGATCCCTCAAATTGCTTTATCAACATCAATTACTCATCCGGATTGAAGTCTGATACTTTGTCGGTTAGTTCTTTCTCTGTCTACTCTACCTGTTTGGAACCCAACACTCAGATGCTCATATCTTTTTCATGTTTTTATCACTAGAGGCTAAATCTCTAGAATATAGTATTCATGATACTCCTCTTGACTTATCCAAGTCTGCAACTTGATGAGTTATAGCACCTGAGAGATCCGGACTTGATTGTCTGACCTTGTTGTGTACTCTGTTCTTGTTCACCGGACCAAAACAATCTTCAATCTGACTTCCGGTATAGGCATACTATGTGCTGCGGATGTGTGGGATAGACTTTGTTGCCATCAATGACAACACTCATGAAACCACACAGTGTCTCTTGCCAACAATCTCTCCCTTTGGCATTGATGGCAACACTTAGTGAAAAATGGCTAAGTGTCGCAGTAAACTCCCCCTTTGCTGATGCTCCATCTTATGCACTATCTTATTGGAGCTCCCCCTTAGCTGGATTCCACATTTTTCACTACTCCTCACTCCCCCTTTGATATCAATGGAAAAGGGCAGAATCTGCACACCAAAATTTGCAATAATTAACCTATACATGGCCGCATAAGTATATATACATGTTATAATTACATATACTTGAATATATCCACAAAAGTGGCCTTCAACTATACAAACTCTATGGCCCAGCTCTAATTCATCCTGTCCAAAATGGAGATGTGACCACTCAAAAAAATGCATATGCTTCTGCCCTTCTTAAATCTACCGAATCACTAGTCCGAGCTGTGGTCTGAGCATCTGTTAAGGCCTCATGCATTGCCTCTAACTTAGGGATAATTATCCCTCTGAGTTCACTCATTCTGTTTACTATATCCTTCTTTTCTTTGTTCAGCCTCTTTATTTCATTTATAATGACAATGGCCTGGCATTCTTGATTCATTAAGGATGTAGTGAGGGGATCAAAATTCTGAGATAAACTTGATAGTTTACCTTCTTGTCCTTTCACCTTCTTTTCAATATCCTTTGTCACTTTGGGCCAAGATAGACAAAATTTGTACATGTCTCCACCATCTTTAAGAGCATTTTCAAGGCTCTTTATTCCAATGTCTAGGGTCCTCCTATCATTAGCAATGAGTCCCTATACTTCAGTGAATCTTTTTCCCAAAAACTCCTTCTGGACCTTTGCTTCTACCGATTTCTCTAAAGATTCAAAATGAGTGCTAACAGAGTTTACTAGAGATTTCAAGTTATTGGATGGAGAGGCCGAAGGATCCTTTTGAAATGATGGCATGATCTTCTCCAGCATCCTAGATGCAATCTCTAACAGCTCACAGTCTTCCATGTGAGATTTTAGAAGTTTTTCTTTTGCTTTGGCTTGAGCAAAAGATGCTATTTTCATTATCTAGACCGAAGAAAGAGAGTCAAAATTTAGTGGTCCTTGAAATAGTTCAAGTTCATCTATCTCCATCATTTCTTTGTTCAAGAAGTTCTTCACTACCTCTGCAGTGTCTCTTGCTGGTGACTAAGTCTTCTTTTCTTTTGGGATCTCAGAACTGTCATCATAGATCTTCTATGTCTGCTCTTCTTCTTTTCCCTTTACCTCCTCTTCTTGATTCACTTTCTCCTCTTTTCTTCCTTCTCCTTCAGCTCCTGAGTTTGGAATGTCTATAGTGGGATCCGGAGGAGAGATGTTACTTGTATTTACTGCTTCATGAACTTCCTCTTCCGGAACAGAGGAATCCAAGTCCTTAGACTTTTCTTCACCTATCTCTTTTGACCCTTCTACATTTTTGTCAGAAGATTCTTCATTGGCTGCATTTAATCCTTCAACATCCATGGTAGAAGGTTCTTCATCTGTTTCCTCTACAATAGGAAGATTGAATCTTTTGAAGGCATTCTGGAGGATGTCTTTTATTTCTTTTGCTACTTGGTCAGTTTATCCAAGCATAAGTTTGTTCATTCTTGCTTTGCTCTGAAATTCATCCTTACAGTCCTTAAAGATCATGTCCATTTGCTTTGGAGTAATAGAAGGATAGAGCTGAATTTCTATCTGTTCCTTAATCTCTAAGTCCTTTTCTTTTGCATTCTCTTTTCTTAGTTCAAGTACCTTTTCTAGACTTTTGGGAATCAATGAAATAATTTCAATGAATGCTTTATTGTAAATATTCAGATACCTGACTGTAGCTTGTTCTAGAATCCTCTTGTCAGTATCACTGTATTCATCATAGAACTCTGTTACTAGTTGCAGGTTCCCATCCACAGTGACTGCCTTGATGATATCATCAATGGAAAGAGTGGGCTTTTCAACAAAATCTTCTACCTTTTCTTCTTTGTTTTTACTGGCAGAGAATTTCCTGGATGTTTTCTTCTTCATTTTCTTAATTTCCTCATCAGACTCCGTTTCTTCATCATCCTTGTGACTTGTGTATGACCTTGTGGCTTTTGTTTTCATTCTCTTTTCTCCCTTTTCGGATGTCTTGACTTCTGGTTTGGTGGCTCTTGAGCTCTTAGGAGTGGCAGGTGTAGAGCTCTTGGAGCATCTAGTCCAGGAGGAGGCTTGTACCGAAACACTTCCTTTCTCTACTTCTTGTTTCTCTTTCTCAGCCCTTTCCATTTTCTCTCTGTTTGCATCTACTACCTCTTTTGATATGCCAAATCTTTTGGCAATTTCCTCAAATTCCCTTCTAACTTTCCTCTTTATCTCAGGTTGTCTTAGCTCAACATGTATTTTTACACTTTGTTCTTGAAAGGTTCCAAACCTTTCTGCCTCAGGGTCCTTAGGCTGGCTCAATAGGTGTTGAATATGTAGCACCAAGATTTTCTCATTGACTTCGTATCCCATTGGCATTATCCACACTATTCTAGGCTCAACTACCTCCATTAGGCATTGATCAGTATCTACCATGAAACACACTGTATCCTTGTATTTCTCAACTATGGATTGAGGTATCCTCTCTTTGGCTTGCATCATGCTTTGGAAGTTCTTAAAGTAACCCCAAAGAGCTATGCTTTGAGCTTTAGCATCACCAAGTCCATACATATAGTCTCTAATCTGTATAGCAACTAGTTTTTCATTTTGCCAAACCCAACCACCTGATCCTGGTAGCTCATTCATGTAATAGAAGAATAGACACAGTATTAAACAACCATACTTAAAGGAGTTCTTCTTATCCTTCTTGATCTTCTGCAGGTTTTCTAACAGTTGGTTTAAGAGAAGATCACATAGGTCATAATCTGCATTTTCCTTCAACATCTGATATGCTGCATTTATTGTAGTCCCAAACACAGAATTCTCCCTGCTAGAATGATAGATCTTATACCCAATTATCATATAGGCAAATTTGACATCCAGACATGTGATGTCATCTATGGTCATTACTCTGTTGTCAAACTTAGATCTGGTGGCTTCAGTCACTGTTTGATTCTTGACAGATTTGAGGGCAGGTAACCCACCGGTTGAGTGCAGTCCAGTTACTGCCCTGATGGCATCTTTTGTTATCTTGAAGGGCCTCATTAACCACACAAAATTATCATGCATTCTGCTTAGGACATACTAGACCCAATCATCTTCAGCAAAATAGGGAAAGTGGATGCAATGTCTGAAGTGTTTATCTCAGAGGGCCTTGTATTGAGGTTTGAGTTTAAAACTTTCATCTATTAACTATTTATGATAGATGTCCATCAACTTAGAGTCTCCAAACTCCTCAATGTTGGCATGGATGTAGACCCTAACATCTTCTATGTGCAATACCCCATGCGGAATGGTAGAAAAAGTGCCTAAAGGATCAACTTCTAGGGATTCATAGGGGTGTTTCTTGAATTTTGGGCGCAACCTATCAGTGATCTTAACAAGCATTGGAGTATCCATTTTGCAAAAGATTCAGAGAGAGATTTTCAAAATGGAGGTACCTTTTTACACTTTAGGGTTTGAAATAAAAGCTGGAACAAATCGCTGGTTGAATTGGATTTTGCAGTTGATCTTTGAGAGAGTTGTAGAAACTTTGATGTAGAGCTCTTCTTTTCTTCTTCTTGAATGCAAATGTGCAAATAATAAGTGAATGAACCCTTTTATCTTTGCACAAACCCTAATTTCCTTTTGCAATAAATGCACAACATAAGTTATTTGGTTGCCTTGTTCTGAGAGAGATCTTCTCGAATCACTATGTTGCACTTAGAATCATTTTTAGTGAGGATTGACAATGTATCTGCTTTTCTTCAATCATGGCATGGATCTGCAGGTCAAAGCATTTCAATTTTGAATCATACTGGATCTGTCTGTGATCCTGATTTACCAGATGGCTATCAAACTGGATCAATCTTGGATGATTAAACTCTTGCAAAACTCCATGCGGATCTTTCATATTTTTACCGAGGGTTATTTAGATATTTTTCTAAGAACCTTTTAATCCACAACATTCCATGTGCCAAATTTAGGCACCAATTGACTGGCTGGGGGAATTTATTTTTCTTTGTGACTCCCCCTGAGCCAAAGCTCATCTATTTAGTTTCTGGAAGGAATATCAGCACCAGATTTCGGTGCGGATCGATCCATCCCTAAAATTTTCTGTACTCTTCTTAACCCAAATCTTGCTCATCTCCCTTTGAACTTCATCTGCATTCACTTTGTCTTTTCCCTTATCTTGTTTTTGATTGTGATGCACTGGACCCTTTTTATCCTGATTTTTACTTCTGCAGAATTTGGCAATATGACTGGATCTATTGCAGTTGTAACAAACAACATTTCTTTGCATATTTGATTGATATCCTCTTGATCTGCATTGATTAACCATATGTCCCATCCTATTGCATGCAAAGCATCTACAATTGAATGATTTGTTTATTTGCATATTTCTGCATTCATGAGATTTGTGACCATACCTTTTACAGTTGAAACATTGTCCGAAGAAGGATGGATTAGTTTGATTCATTATCCTTCTGTACTGAGTTGTTTTATGACTAAAGTTATTGCAATTGTATCCATTGAAGGATGGATATCTTTGAGCATTTGGTTGCCTTACCAGAGGTCTTCTAGGCTTGTTTCTTTGATTTCCTGATCCAAAATTTTTTTGACCAGGTCCAGAGCTTTCACCTTTCTCATATCCCAAACCACGCTTATCATCTACCCTGTTTTGGCTTTCAAGAAGAACTTCAAGTTGGGCTAAGCTTATCTTGAATTTATCTTTGTATTCATTTGATGTTTGAAGATCTTGTTTAAGAGTGTCTATCTGATTCTCAAGTTGTTCTTCATTATCTCTAGCTTCTTCAAGATTAGATTCAAGATGCCTGATTATTCTATCCATTTTGTGGTAATCCTCTGTCTTCTCCTTGAGGGATTGTTTTAGATTATCTTCAATTTTCCTTTACTCTTCAATTTCTTGGGTGAATCTCATAACCCCTGATTCCATCTCATGCCTTACCATAATGACCTCTTTTGATAGCTTCTCACATAGCTTGTTTTTCTCATCCAGATCTTCATTAGTATCATTGGCTTCACTCTAACTTGCTAATTTTTGAAGTAGTTCCTTTCTCTTTTTCACAGAGATACTCAGTTTTTCTTTTATCTCATTTATGAAATCATCAGCTTGTTTGAGTCTTTCTCTCAAGTTATTGACTTCAAAGTGGGATTGTTCAAGATCATCTAGGGCAGATTGAAGTTGTTCCTTCATACCATACATATCCATTGAGATTCTCAGATCTTCCTCAAGCTGTTAGGCTCTGTTTAGAGGAACTTAGCTCTGATACCAATTGTTGGAAACAAGGCAGATAACTGAGAGGGGGGGTGAATCAGTTATCTCAAATATCTTAACTTTCTTTTCTCCTTTTATAATTTGTGTAGCATCAAAACATATAAGCATATATAATCATAAGAATAGAAATAAAATCAACACACATAAAACAAGGATTTTTACATGAAAAAATCTGTTAAGGGAAAAACCATGGGGTGACTAACCACGGGGTGACTGCTCGAGCACACTGCTCACAAGAGGCACACTGCCTACAAGAGACTCACTGTCTACAAAACTTATAGAAGGTGATCAAGTGTTTGAACTGATGAGAGGCATCTACAAATGCTAGAGTTCAGTTCTGGTTAAGCACAATATACTGATCTGATGCACTTCATTCTTCCTCTGCTTTAGTGCTATTGCTCTGTCACATATCAGACTTGTATTGCTGCCTCCACACTTATCTCTACTTTTATTCACACTTTATTTCATCATATCTATATTCACACACACCTACATATTGGAATCCATCTGGTATATATATCTACATTAAGGATTTCAACAACTTTCTAGTCGGTAACTAGAATACTCAAGATATTTACAAATTACTGATCTATCGACTGAATCCATGCTTGATTTGTGATGCATATCAAAAACATAAGTATTGACGTCATTAATCATGTTGCCCAACAATGTATGATCCCTCAAATTGCTTTATCAACATCAATTACTCATCTGGATTGAAGTCTGATACTCTGCCGGTCAGTTCTTTCTCTGTCTGCTCTACCTGTCTGGAACCCAACACTCAGATGCTCATATCTTTTTCATGTTTTATCATCAGAGGCTAAATCTCTGAATATAGTAGTCATGATACTCCTCTTGACTTATCCAAGTCTACAACTTGCTGAGTTACACCATCTGAGAGATCTGGACCTGATTGTCTAACCTTGTTGTGTACTTTGTTCTTGTTCATCGGACCAAAACAATCTTCAATCTGACTTCTGGTATAGGCATACTATGTGTTGCAGATGTGTGGGATAGACTTTGTTGCCATCAATGACAACACTCATGAAGCCACACAGTGTCTCTTGCCAACAGCCCCCGACTGGGGATTTTTTTCAAAATGGGCTTATAAAATTGATGTTTTTGATGGGAAAATTTGATTCTTGGACACAGAGGAAAATGGCGCTAAAACAGATGTAGGAGGCACTAAAACAAAGGGAAATGACATTGAAATATGAACAAATGGTGCTAAAGGATGAACAGATGGTGCTAAAGGATGAAAAGATGGCGCTAAACAGAGGACTGAAGGCACTGAAACAGAGGGAAATGATGCTGAAAGATTGTGAAGTTTTGGAAATTGATAGATGAATTTGATTTTTCTTGGCTCAAAGATTCTTGGCAAGAGATAATGCAAGAAAGAGGACATAATGGCTAAATGTTTGATGGGAAGTATAAGTGTTATGTGTATGTTCAATAGCCCCTCAAGGCCAAATTTCCACGGGTATAAGCACAATCGCAAAACACTTGAAGACAATGCTTATTCTACCTAAGGTCAAGGTGAATGGCGATTTGTCAAGCCTACAACTTGGAATCTTTGACTCAAATGAAAACACACTAATTACTAAGTGTGTCCATTATATTGTCTTCTCGAGAGAGGATGGATAGGGGCCTCTTGCATTGGAAGGATGACGCAACTACCCTTTCATTGAAAAGCTATGTATAGCTTATGGTAAGCTGAGGATTCCCATCTCATCTCAAGGGAGTCATATGGTGAGAATCTTGGGAGGATTATGTGTCCTCTTTCCTTGAACAAACTGCCACAAGGTCAAAAAGGGGGGCTTCTAACCAAAAGGTGTTTAGTGGGGGATATTCGGGGGACCAACATGTTATGAGCATCCAGCAAGCCACTTAAGGCTTTAACTAGTCATACTAGGAGTCTCATATACATAAGGTATGCCTCCGTTCAAACTAGCACTGTACGGTAAGCGCTAATATCAGTTAGACTTGACTTTCGCCTTATCCTTTTTATATAGTAGACTGAACGAAAGTACCGCTTAGGGTCATCTCTTGGGGTGAGTACCTCTTTTCCCACCTAGGTAGACCCTTCTAAAAAGATAAAAGAAAGATAGAACAATTTCTCTTACACCCAAGATCCTTTGAACGGCAAGGGGAGATGATACTTTTGTTCTATCTTTTGGGATCTACTTGACAAAGTGTGCAAGTGCACCAAACATGCCAAACAATTAAGTTCTTTTTAAGCACCAAGATGAAATGTTCCTAGGTCAAGCATGTAAGCACAGACACAAAAGTGGAAATCTTGCAAAGAAACTCGTTAGTAGTTTGATGTTTGGTCTTTGACAAGCATTCTTTTCGCTGCAAAATGTGTTAGTGTCCTACACAAATCCCAAGAAAAAGTTATACGGATGGCACCAAAACAAAGGAAAATGGTGTTAAAAAAGAAGATAGTGCCAAAAATTTGGAAGATAGCACCAAAGCAGAAGATGACGCCAAAGTAAAGGATGGCGCCAAAGATTTGGAAGATAGCACCAAAGTAGAGGATGGCGCCAAAGTAGCAGATGGTGCCAAAGAAGAAGATGGCGCCAAAGGATGAATGGATGGCACTAAACAAAGGTTTTACCTGTCTTACCTTACTACTGGACTAGAGGATGGAACCAACCTGTGTTTATATTGCACCAAAATGACACAGTCCTTCAAAAACTTGCTCAAACAAGATGTTAGCTTCACATAAACAAGTCAAAAGGGGTAGTATGTCTTCTTTCTCTATCAACAACCACCAAAGATCAGATGAAAACCAGACAATAGGTGTTATGAAGCAAAATGATTGTATGTTTAGTCTAAAATCCACTTCAAACATTTCTAGAGAAATTTTGACATTATGATCCCCTCTTTATATGACTTTTCTATTAAAACAAAGAGCAACATATTACAAAACCCTGAAAATGCAATAAAAACTTGTTATGAGCCTAGAAAAAGTCTAAGGGTGTCGTTGAAGGATGGAGCCAAAGTAGAGAGAAATGGCACCACAAATCAGAGAAATGATGCCAATCTGAGAGCAGATAGTGCCAAACCGAGGGGTTTTAGCACCAAAACCCTACAAAACAAGTTTTTCTTGCAAAATATCAAGAAAACAAGGTTAGATAGGGACCATGGGGTCCCACCGGACGTGCCAAATGAATATGAGGAGAACTTCAAAGGTATAAAACACAAATGAAATGCATAAAACAAACCATTTATACCTTCAAAATCTTCCCTCTCCTTGATAATGTGGAGGAGCTTGCACCAAAGAGCTCCTAGCTTTACCCAAGAGGATGATTGCGTATGTGGATTGCTCTTTGACATTCAACACAATATGATAAGGGATTTGATGATAGATTGGATGGAGATTGGCTATGATAAAGACAAGATGAGATTGAGCTATGGATTGTGAAATGATTTTGGCATTATGATGTTAGGATGAGATGAGAAGATAGAGATTTGGGCATAGTTTTGATAGGATGAAGAAGTTATTGAAAATGGCTTAGATGAGGGCTCTATTTATAGATTTTTGGTAAAAGAATGGAGGGTGAGGATTGAAAGTTTAGATCAATGGATAGGAATGCTTGGGGATTATGGTTTGGATTGGAGTTGTAGTCTTGTGACAAGTGTAACAAGAGGGTTGGATAAGAGGGATCAAAGGCTAAGATTTGGTCAATAAGATTAGATGGGTCCCATTATTTATGAATTTTAAATTCACATTGGGAAGGATGAGGAGAATTAAAATGAATTAAAAATTTATTTTGGGGAAGAGTTGGATATAACAAGTTAGATGTGAATTTTTAATTCACATGGGGAAGAGTTCCATTAATGGAGACTAAGACAAGTTTGATGGAGAGGATAAAATGTGAATTTTTAATTCACATGGGGAAGAGTTCCATTAATGGAGATTAGAACAAGTAAGAATAAAAGTTAATTTTTTATTTGTGGGGTGTGGGAATGAGTGTTAAATGGGGTTTGACCAAGCTAATCAAGAGGATTATCTTAATTAATATGGCTGGAAAAAATTAGTAAATGGGTTAATGGAGGGTTAAAATTAATTAAACAAGGGTTTATTTAATTAATTTAGGTGTAGGGGTCATGTAGGCTAGTGTAGCTAATTAAATAATAGGTACTTAATTAACTAGGTTAGGGGTAGGCTAATTAGTAGGGTAAATTAATCAAATAAGTATGATTTATCTAATTAATTAGGATTAGGAGATGGAGAAATTAACTAAATAAATATTGAGAATATTTATTTAATCAATGAGGGTATAGTTATAAGGTTTAGTGATAAATTAGATGAATTAATTTATCATAAGGGATGAATGGTTAAGAGTAGATGATTAGGGATAAATTAATTAAATAAAATAAATTTATTTAACTAAGTGGAAGAGATAGTTAGTGATATGAATGATGTCAAAGGATGGTTGAAGGGTTAAGACATTTTTAGGTGTCTACAATAAGCAAAACAATAATTCTTCTAAGCCAATTTTTTAACTATATATAGATCAATAAAAAATGATGATTAAATAATTCAAGGTATCTATCTTATATAAATAAATGATTCAAAAATCCAAGTTATAATGGAAACCAATTTTCAATCAATAATCATGTATTAATGTGAAATTCAATTCAAAATAAATCAATTAATCTAATTTTAATAACAATTAGTTTTAGTCACATAATCAACATTATAAATTTAATTCTAACTTAAATTAGTTAAATCTAACTTTAAGTAAACAATTAATTTTTCTCACAAAACTTGTATGAAATTAATTTAAATCAATTAGTCTAAAGAATCAATCCATTATATTTAAAATGTATTTTGATCAAGGATCTAACCAACTTTTTAATCACATTTTCAAATTGATCAATTCTAATCAATTAATCTAACATTGAATAAAAACTGATTCATCATTTCTAATTCTAAGAGATTCTAATTAAATGTTTGATATATATATATATATATATATATATATATATATATATATATATATATATATATATATATATATATATATATATATATATATATATATATATATATATATATATAATTCTTCTATGATTCAAAATATGTTTTTATTCCAACTTATATATAAATACAACTAATTTTATTTTTGAATTATCTATACACATTAATATATATTCTACATCATATATATAATTATACCTATTTCTTAGGTTACCAAGAGAAGTCTATAGGCTAACCAAATAGGGAAGGCTCATTAATAACTTTGAAATCTATTATAACAATTGTTAAAATGTTGATAGACCTGCAGATTGTTATGATCATGGCCATAGTAACTGTGGTCCACAGAAAGGATGAAAGTTTAGCCATTACATATCTACCCTTCCCACTTATTTTTGACCCAACCAACATGGAGTAAATATTTAAGCACCCTTAACCAAGGGTTTGAATGCCTTTGTATCTCCTAAATAAAAAATCAACTTTATTTAATCCATTCATTACATTTTTTTGGGTAAAAATTTATTTATTAAAACCAAGCATCAAATGCCAAGAAACTAGGATACAAGGAAAGAAACTGAGACATAGTCCAAAGCAACTAGAAAACCAACAACCAATACAACTCCTAAAGACCGCTAAAGACCAAACCAAAGGAGTCACCCTTAGCTTGGCCTATCATTTAACTCAAGTTGATGCAACTTGTGAAACTTGTCTTCAAACAACTAACCCCAACAATTAACATCCCAACCACTTTGCTACTCAAAAGCCCACTTGGCAAGGTAGTTTGCTACCCCATTCCAATCCCTGTGGATATGGGAAAAGGAAAAAGACTCAAAAGAGCTACCCAACCAAAGAATCTGCCTCCCAACCACCGCCAATTGCCAGTGGATTCCCTCAAACTGTTGTTCATTCGACATATTAATAATTATCATAGAATCTGCCTCAATAATGATATTCCTCCAACCCAGAGCACAAGCCTTTTCCACCGCCACAAGAATAGCTTGAGCTTCCATGAGATTATTCGATGCATGCCCCATATAAGTGGAGAAGGAAAATACAACCACACAAGAACAATCTCTCCCAACCCCTCCAATTCCAGCATGACTCGGATTCCCTCTAGAGGATCCATCTGTATTAATCTTAAAAACCTCAAGTGGGGGAGAAGCCCATTTACCTTCTCTTGAAATCTTCTTCTTTGGCTTGTGTCCCACCTTAGCCATAGAATGACCAATAACATTCACATCATGGCCTAGCCCATGAGCCACAGAAGTTGCTCCCACTCCAATGACTCATCCAAGACACATTTGGCTATTATAGTCTCCTGGATCATACTCACAATCTTTTTCCAAAACTACAGGGCCCATATTTGACATCCCTGGAAAATACTTCTATTGCACTTGTAACATTGGAAAATGTCCCCTTGGGGGATTTTCCCTCATAAGGTTTAGCTCCCGGGTCTTTTATCTGCATTTAGGACATCTTGCATCATAGTTTGACATCCCGATGAGATGATCCCTAAGTTTCAGGACAAATGGGACCTAGGGGGATCTCTTGAACCTAACCCTGCCCAAAATAGGGGGGAGGACTTGGGCGTCCATGCCCTAGTCCTACCCTATTTTGGGTCAGTCCCAATTTTTGGGTGTCAGCTTGTGACTGTTATTTGGGTGCTATGCTTGACACGGTAAGTTTGAATTACAAAATTCTTGGAGGGAGTGTTTGTAGTTGCATATAAAAGCATGTTTAGGCATTCATTTGTAAACTAGGTGATTACTAGCAAGCTATTGTGTTATAAAGGTGATTCAAGGCATTCATTGTGTAGCAAGAGCAAATTTGTATTGTCTATGTGTTTGTATTTGTCGATTTGAACAATCATCTCCTCATGGCAAGAAGAGTGTCTTCCTCCCATGAGATCTTCACTACAAGGTGATATCATTTGTGTTTTTGAGCATTTATCATTTGGTTTTTACCTTTGCCTCACAAGGGCACACACTCTTTATCTGACAATGGTGTTCAGAAGACTTGAATGTCTCTTCGAGGCTTGATTGAGGCAAGCCTCTAAACACCACAAGCCCCTCCCAAACTTTTCATGATTACAAGTTACAGGTCAAAGATACAGGAAAAGTGAAGTTGTAGGAGGGTATCTCAGAGTGTCAGAATTGCAGATCAGAGAAGAAAATATCTCCCTGGACTAGGGCGCCCTACTTATTAGTCCTCGAAGTTCTGCAACGGGTAAATCTCTGATGCAACAGGAACATGTTGTAGATCTTGTTTGCAGATCTTGACAAAAAGAGGGGCCTTGGACTTGGGCACCTGCTCTTTAGTCCCTGACTATTCTGCTTCCAAACCTCAAAAATAGGTGCACAGTTATTTGTCATTTTACATCTTTCTGTAGCAGCATTTTCTGATATTCGTCTGTTTGTTGTCGTATTTGCATAATTAGGGTTTTGATGTATAATTTAACATAAGAGAAGATAATTGGCAATCAAATCATAAAAATCTAGGCTTCCCTACATCTCATAGTGACCTAGAGTATGATAGTACATTGCAACTCAACCCTAGGTCCTTGAATGAAAGGGTGAAGGAGGATATACACACAAAACTACCTAAAACTCAACTATCCAGATTTTACCCTTTACATTTTGGTGAACCCATGTTGTTGGACTTGTTTACCTTTCTGAGTGTTTTGCTTCAGATTTGCAGTGATTTCATTCATTCATAATATTATTCATCTTATTGCATTGGAAAACTTACAAAAAAATTGTAAAATTGGAAAAATTAGAAAAAAATTATGTTTTAGGGTTTCTATTTTGCATCAATTAATTTGAATTTCATCAAGTTTATGATTTTGGCATTAGATCTGAGATAAATTGTAGAAAATTATAAAAATTCAATATCTTACATTGTATTTTCATCATAAAATTGCTAGGGATTTGTTGAAAATTGTGAATTTTGCATATAACCTAGTAATTCCAAAATCTAGGGTTTGTAGGTAAAATCTTGTTTCAGATTTTTCTACTAATTTTAGAGACTCATTAAAATTTGTATTTGGCTTTAGTGTTTCATTTTAGTACAAATTTGCATTTGGATTTCAAAAATTTGCATTTTTGCATAGAAAATTTCAACAAAAACTAACATTTTCATTGATTTTTCACTAGATTTGCACTTGCATTTTGCATGTTAGGGCTTGGAAATCATTTTAAGATCTTAGAGAATTTAATTTTCATCATACATCAGCTTGGAAAACATTCATATAGCACTTTACATCAAGATCTTAAACCTAGGGGTTGAAAAACATTGATTTTCACTAGATTTGGCCTTATCGACTCTCTAAATTTGCACTATAGGCATGTTGTAAAGAATATTTTTGCACTATTTGGCTGATATCAGGGGTATTATCTGCTTCCCCTCCTAAAAATATTTACAACACCTTTCTATTGGCCTCTTGTATTGAAAATTTGGTGAAAAATTACACATTTTTGCTATATTTGCCCTAGGGTTTGACCTAGATTGCACTCCAAGTGTGTTGTGACAAATTTTATGGATTGAGGTGACTGATATCATTTCTATTATTTTCTTCACCTACTAAAATTCTTTACAACACCCCTTTTTCTAGGTCTTGGAATTGAAAAATCGTGAAAATTGTCTATTTTTGCTATATTTTCACTAGAGTTTGACCTTGAGTGGCAGTATAAGCATGTTGTGATGGATATTTTTGCATTAGATGGCTATTATTACTTATGTAATCTGATTTCCATCATCATTTTCCTCACAACACCCATTTTTATGCTCTTTTGCATTGAGATTTGGTGAAAAATTGCATATTTTAGTGTATTTTCATTAGATTTTGACTGATCATCATCTTAGATTTGCATCAAGAGTGTGTTGTGACAGATATTATTGCTGTATTGGACTGATATTAGACATATTATTTTCTTCCCCTGATCAAAATCCTTACAACACCTTTTCTTTCATATATTCACATTGAAAAAAGTACAAAAAATCAAGCATTTTAAGTCATTTTTGCATACAATTTTGCACTTGACTTTTGAATAACTTTTCGAAAATCTTTTAAAATATGATTTGGCACTCATGGCCTCATCTTATCAATGCTATTTTGAATCTCTACATGCATATATCACAAAATTTGAAAATCTCTACAAATTTCTTAGCATGCATCCTCATGTCATTACCTATATACAAGCTATGTACAACAAGGATATATTTGTGTCCTCTTCCTTCGAAATCTTTGACTATGTATATGATATTAACAACTTCATATCTCTCACCAATACATACCCTTGGGTAGTAGAAGAATTGATAAAATACACTTTGAATAAAGAGCATGACACTTCTCTTAATAGTTTGGAATTGATAGCTAAAACATATGGAGATGATATTGACAATGATTATGAGAGTGATGATGAATTCACAAACCACCCTACTTCTCCTACATCTGAGCATTCAGATAACTGAAATGAGAAGACTAGGGATAGCTCTAGTAATTTGAATAATCCTCCTAACCAAAATGAAGCATTAATGGATGACATCATGACAACACAAGATCATTTTGACTACCTTGACCTATTTGGTATGATTGATGTGGATAAGAAATAGTTTCATAACCCACCTAGTCCACTAAGAGATGAAATTTATGTTGAGGTTCATCCTTCATTATCCCTTCAGGGATCAGGAAGTGATCAAAACACATTAGACAAACAAATGGAACAACCTGCGTCTCTTTCTAGCATGGCCTCTAGCACGAAGACCCTACAGGTAAGTATCTCTAACCCTTTATCTCTCTCGTGATGTGCTTCCCCTGTGATGTGTTATGTGTTGTTTAGGACTCCTGGGATGACTCTTGATTCTCTTGTAAGGTCTAGGATACCAGGAGACCGCCTCTGTTGTGACCTTCTTCTATTTGTATCATCATTCTTCTATATTGCCTCTCTCTCTGATTTCATTGTTGTGTGTTGTGTCTTACGGACATAGCATTGCGGTTGGTGACTTGGGGGTAGCCTCCTATGTGATTGTCCCTAAGACAAGTTTGTTTCTCCTCTCTTATTTATTGTTTCCCTTCCTCTAGTGTTTCTATCTAGCAGGTAGATGACGAAAAAACATTTATACTGATGTGGACCTAACATCCCTTTAGCGAGAAATAAAAAATTGGACTAGTTCCTAATATGACTATGGGGTTGTATGTCTTATCCAACGCTTGGTGTTACATCCCTAATTTCTAACTTGCTATACTTTTACTTTTTACTTAGACATAAGTAAATTTGTTGTGATATTTAGATCAAAGACAAGGGAAAAACATGGTTTTTTATTGAATGTCATTTATTGAAATCATGGGAATGATTATGCTATTATCAATTTAATATTTGTATTATGAGATTTGATGATGCACTGATCACATATTGTTTGGTGACAAGTGAAATAGGAATTCAAGATATCAGATGACTCTTGGAGGAGAGAGTGAGAGAGAGTATCTTTCTAGGAGAGAGACATAGACTTCGGGTTACGAGTGATTTATTTGCCAAACTGAATATACAGTGTTTTAACGAAAACGTGAACTGTGATGACATAGAGGTAAGCTTTGTCTTGTCAGTTTACTTATAAACTCAATCGATAGGTAGTCGATACCTTACGAATCTTTGAAAGTCATAGGAAGTCGTCATAGTCATTAGTGGCGTTAACGAGGTCATTTGAGTTTGATTTATGACTATTTATGTTTAACGTAAATATTACGACATTAATGTCGCAAAATGGTTGTCATATTATTATTAAGTTACTTGACGTATTATAAACAATTCTTAACATTAAGACGATTTCGTCGAGTTAAGAATTCGTGGTTATTGTTGACTTTAAGCATTGAATGACAATCTTATCTCGTCAAGTCGACGTGAAATAAGGTGTGATTGTGAAGGGGGAGATGAACTCAACCCTATCACGCTTTCATGTAAGTCATTCATCACATTATTTTAATAATCCCTATTGATGCTATAAATTTGATCTTAAGCTAATATTACATTATTATTATTATATGGTTAGTATGTGGTAGTAAGTGGGGTTTTAAGAAGATAACGACCTCCCTTTTTGTTGGAGCACTCTTTCTTAACAAGATTAACAACTTTGGATACCATGTTGGAGATGTGGATAGTCTGTTAAGTATTTTTAATAAACACGACTCTGCCCCCCTTATTCTACATGCTCGTTAAGTAAGCAATTTGAGGCTTTATTCTAGAAGATGTTCATGACCTTGAAGAGAGTTCTTTGCAACCACTTTTGAGTAGAATCATTAAAGGTCATAATATTCTTGAATTAGTGACCAGATAGAAATAAGGATGTGCGGGTCTTTTTCTGAGGATCATCGTAAACTCATCAGAGGAGTATTGTCAAGCGACTTAAGTAAGGAAATTTAAACCAACTTATAGTGATGACTTAATGATTATTTTAGCTATAGATTTGCAGGCGTCGGCCTTTATGAGAGGGAGTGGTGTTAAATACCTTTTTTTTTCCCTCTCATTGCATGATGAAGAATCCGTTTATAACCAATTTCTGGTAACATTGAATGCCTTAGGAGTGAATCATTGCATCTTGAGGAGTGGGAATTTGTTACCCACGAACCCCTTAAGCATGCATGTGAAAGCAAAGAGTTTATGCCGGCATGTATTTGGAGATAACCGTGGCCTTGAGGAGGGCATTTTGCATCAAACCTGTAGTGGAGTCGTTAATGGTGGAGTGGTGTTGAATACCCACGAACCTCTCTAACTAATTGGTAGCATCTAAGAATAAATTTAGACTAGACAAAAATGGAAAGGGGAGAGTCTTTGAGGAAGTGGAGAAAGGTGTTAGGGTCGGGCATTTAAGCTAAAGCAAGAAAACAATATCGGGGGGGGGGGGAGATAAGAAAGTTGTCAAGATACATAGCAAGCGGAGAGTCTGAAACCAGATGCTAGAGTCAATTCTTCAAAAGGATATAAGTTGTCACAGAGGTTTAGTATTGCAAAAAGCAGTGAAGGAAAGAGAACCTTCCGAAGACGTTTCCAGACTGTCAAAATGCATAACTAGGTTCCTTCTCTTTGAGATATCATAATCATAATATGTTATGTTGGTAGTCTTATGCATGTCTTAGAATGATTGTCAGAGTCTTAATCTATTTCATTTCTATGAATAATTCAAAGTCGGGAACTCTGTGTCTTTTAAGACAGTGAAATTGTTACTTTATATCTATGCATACACGTATTAGTGACATAGCTTGAAGCTTGTGAAAGGGTTTGACATATTCCATGCACTCATGCTCGTATGGTATATAATACTTATGACCTAGTTCATATGTTATATAATACTTATGCTGTCATATACCCCTTGTGTACTACGGATATCATTGTGGAGTAAAGCCATTAGATTCCTCAATTTTTAGTAAAACATAGGGTTAGTTGATATTACTCTTTTATGAACCAGAAGATTATTAGTGTTCGGTATATGATTTAACATTTTTGAAGCTTGGGTAAACATTGCAATGACTATATATTGTCAAGTCAAGTAGCTTAGTATTATATTATTATTTACATATTGTCTTATGAAGAGTTTATTTAAAATAAATACTTAGACATGCTCATAACGATGAGTTATACATGTTGATAAGTAGGTTGTTATGAATGAGAAGTAAATGTCAAATAGAATATATTCATACTCACTTTGTTTAGATATAGTTTGACACTGTAAAATAGTCTATCCTTAACTTAAATTGCTTTCTTACCATAGGGTTCAAGGAAAATCAACTCTTTTATGTCAGAGAAGAACTTGCATGTCATAGGATACCTCGAGAGTAGTACTCTCATGCTCCTAGCACACTATAGTTTAAAATGGTTATTAATATCATTAAGAGAATACTTTTCTTTAGGGATGTTCAAATTGAGTGAATTCCCTACATCAAAACTAGGATAATAGCCCTCGTTTAATATTGACTCTTTATAGTTCATTATGTTAAAAAAGAGAAGAACTTAAACATGAATTCATGAGGATAGCAAATAAAAGGTCTCTCTCTCCATTTCGGAATTAAATCGAATCTAGTCAAAAGAAGATGAGGATAATCATTTACTTGAGACGTGGTTCTCTCTAGCATTAGAGAGTTTGCCATTCCATTGTGATGGGATAGGCTAAATAAAACCCTAAGTTTAAACTAGAAGGATTAAAGATTATTTTATAACACCTTTATGGTTATAACCCATTTTAGTTATTTTGTGTGGGAAGACACTAAGTGATCGAGAACCCTAATCTAGTAAAGTTCATGTCTATCTTATTGAAAAGAGATTTATTACTAGTCGACAATGTTTAACCTTAGGTAGGAAAAACTATTTGTTGGGCTACAAGTTGACTTAAAATACAAGTTGTAAGCCTCAGATTTTGCAAGCATGCAAGATGTACCATTAAATGGTTGGGCAAACATTAAATTCATTATACCTATTGGTCACAACTTCTCTTAAGCTATTACTTGTCAGCAAGGGGTGAATCTCAAAAGTTGCAAAGATGCAAAGAGAGATACCTAAGAATAGATAGTCATACCATAATGTTTATAGAGCAATGACAGTGTCTTGTGAATTCGTCTAAGTTAGAAAGACTAGATTGGAGTTAGATAAAACTCTTTAGTTAAACCTTAACTTGACCCAGATGTGGTAATTATTTATATTATATTGTTGGGATCATTATATAGATCATGATTGAAGGGATAGGTACCCTAACTATGTATAATTATTCTTACTTATAAGAAGGGATTTAATTTCCTAGACTATAATGTTTAACTTGGGTAAGGTTATCATCTTAGCCGTTATTAATCCATCTATAATTCTTATGAGTCAATAAGTCAAGGAACCTAGGTAATGCAAGGATGCAAAGGGGTATTCTTGTATAAAAGTAAATCCATGAGATCTATGGAAAGAGGATGGTGATTAAAAGCCAGTCAAAGTCATGAAGACTAAAATATTGATGTTGTCAAAACTATATAAGATGACCAAGTCAAACTGTAGGAATATGATAGTATCCAAGTTGAGTTGGGGTGGGTGAACATTATGACAACGTTCATTGTGAACATCAATTTATATTGAAACTATGGCCATAGTAATGCATATGTCTCTTCATGCATTGTCGATTCACTATATCTGGATTGCACAACCTGTTAGAAATCATACTTAGCTAGAGGGTATCTAGGGTTGTATGGTTGATAGAGTTGTGTAAGATACAACACTATGTACTTGGAAAGGCAAATTACCACTGGTCACCTTTGGTCTATATTCCTCATGAAGGGTAGGGCCACTTCCTATGTGGAAGATGTGTGGGAGACCGCCAGTCTGTGGATGGAGGTAAATCACTAGAAAGATACTCTCTCTCTCTAGCAGAAGACATGCCAAGGCTTGTGATAAAGATGTCAGATTTCTAGATGCAGTATATCTTTGAGACTTGTGTTTGTATAGATTATATAAAACATTATCTAAAGCAAATATTTGTAATTGATTTACTTTTGTAAACATTGTGCTTGAGAAGGACATTATGGTTTACTATATTTACTAGTGAGAAATCTTGTAATTGTAGTTATTTGATTATATTGAATAAAAGAAAAAATTTCTCTATCTCATTTTACCTTGTTTAAATTACTTAATGGTAAATTTCTGTTTCTTTTTACTATGTTGATAGAACATGGATGTTACACTTGGCTAGTTGAAGCACTCGTGCTCTTTGTGTAGTGATTTTGATGATGTTTTTATCTCATTGACAAATTATAACAATATTGCTACGCTGTGTATTTTGTCTATCTTGAATCTTGCATGCCTCAAATTTCATATGCATTAACATGATTATGTAGACACTAACATGTTTCTTGTAGGGATGTGTTTGTGGGAACATTTGACGATCGTAAAGTACATCTCACCTCTGGGGAGCATGGGCTTTGCAAAAGTCTGTGTTCCCTTGTGTGTTTTCTTCCTAACTTAATGTTCTTGATATCGACACCAGATATCAACCACCTTAAGGTGGGGGCATATATAAGGTAAGATGTCTATTGTAGATGTTAGCAATGTGCTTATCCTCAGGTGTAGTTTAATGACCAGTGTGATGAGTACTTCCTGCACTTTGAGTTTGTTTGCAATCAATCAATCAATCAATCATCTTAAGCCTTCTGTGGAGGCGGGGGTGGCATATCTCTTGCGGAGAGTGCCTATCTTGTCATTTTCAAAAAGTCCTCATCGGGAGGCAGGGAGCGGTTTTGTGACTAACTCAACCCTTAAGCATGTCTTTAGAAATTGTTGTGGTGAAGCGCAATCGTCGGTGTGTGCCTGTAATGTGCCTGAGATGGTGATGAACCTAGAAATAGGAACACTGCATTGCTTCTCTGCCATGTTTTCTTTGTGTCTTCAAAGTGTGTGTGTTTGGCATGCTTGCTTTGTTTGGTGTGTCTGTTGCCCCATATGCAGTCTAAAGACCTGCGCAATGAGTGCATCCTGCATTATGGGAGGTTTGGTGTGTCTTGCTTGTGTGTTGCCTCATATATGCAGTTTGAAGACCTGCGCGATGAGTGCATCTTGCATTATGGGAGGTGTGTTTACTTTCCTTGTACTTGCATCTGCATTTCATATATATGAGAAAAAGAAAAGAAAAGAAATCATTCTTGTCTTCCATGCATTAGCTGTCTTCTATGCATTCAGTGTATTCTTCATGTTTTGCGTGCCTATCGTTGTCTTCAATGTGTCCAAGGTGTGTCTTCTCCGTGCTTGGCGTGTTTGCTGTGTTTGTTGACCATACTTTAATGCATGAATTGGCTTCATGTTTATACATACATTAAAGTGGGGGCTAAATGTAATGTTAGAAAATGTCCCCTTGGGGGCTTTTCCCTCATAAGGTTTAGCTCCCAGGTCTTTTATCTACATTTAGGACATCTTGCATCATAGTTTGACATCCCGATGAGATGATTTGTAAGTTTCATGACAAATGGGAGCTAGGGGGATCCCTTGAACCTAACCCTACCCAAAATAAGGGGGAGGACTTGGGTGCCTGCACCCTAGTCCTGCCCTATTTTGGGTTAGTCCCAATTTTTGGTTGTCGGCTTGTGACTATTATTTGGGTCCTATGCCGACACGGTAAGTTTGAATTATGAAATTCTTGGTGGGAGTGTTTGTAGTCACATATAAAAGCATATTTAGGCATTCATTTGTAAACTAGATGATTACTAGCAAGCTATTGTGTTCTAAAGGTGATTCAAGGCATTCATTGTGTAGCAGGGGCATATTTGTGTTGTCTATGTGTTTGTATTTGTAGATTTGAGCAATCAACTCCTCATGGCATGAAGAGCTTCTTCCTCCCATGAGATCTTCACTACAAGGTGATATCATTTGTGTTTTTGAGCATTTATCATTTGGTTTTTGCCTTTGCCTCACAAGGGCACACACTCTCTATCTGACAACGGTGTTTTGAAGACTTGAATGTCTCTCCAGGGCTTGACTAAGGCAAGCCTCTAAGCACCACAACCCCCTCCCAAAGTTTTCATGATTGCAGGTTATAGGTCGAAGATATTGGAAAAGTGAAGTTGCAAGAGGGTATCTCAGAGTGTCAGAATTGTAGATCAGAGAAGAAAATAGCTCCCTAGACTAGGGTGCTCGCTCATTAATCCTCAAAGTTCCGCAACAGAAAAATCTTTGATGCAGCAGGAATAGGTTGCAGATCCCGATAAAAAGTAGGGCCTTGGACTTGGGTGCTTGCTCTTTAGTCGCCGACTGTTCCACTTCTGAACCCCAAAAATAGGTGCACAGTTATTTGTCATTTTACATATTTCTGTAGCAGTATTTTTTGATATTCATCCGTTTGTTGTCGTACTTGCATAATTAGGGTTTTGATGTACAATTGAACATAAGAGAAGATAATTGGAAATCAAATCATAAAAATCCAAGCTTCCCTACATCTCATAGTGACCTAGGGTATGATAGTACATTGCAACTCAACCCTAGGTCCTTGAATGAAAGGGTGAAAGGAGGATATACACACATAACTACATAAAAATCAACTATCCAAATTTTACCCTTTACAACGCTCTATCCAAAGCTATAAGAGAATACAAGAAGATCTAATCTCCCATGCCACATGAAGAAAGGAAGCTTTGGCAGGAGGTCTCCCCAAACTATTCCAAAAGTCTACCAAAGAAGTGGCATGAACACACCCCTTATTCCATAGTCCCCACCAAAAATTACAAATTTCCTAATATGAGCACTAGAAGAAAAGATGGGGGATACAATCCTCACTATACCCACACAAGGAACACATTGAAGGTCCCTGAAAACCTCATTTCTACAAATTATCCCAAGTAAGACATCTATTCCTAGCAACGAACCAAAGAATAAAGTTGCACTTCGGCCAAGTGTAATTATTTCAAACATTCTTCCACTAGGGAACTTCCCTATCTCCACCACCTTGCTGATCAAGAACCTAGTATCCCCTGGCCACAGAGTAAGATCCCTTAGGTTAAGACCCCAAGCTAAGATATCACAATCATCTGAGGAATTATAGAAACATCTGGCAAGAATTAAAGCTAAAACCTTTTGATCTTCCTCTGAACCCCCCTAGGCCATTCCTTGGGATTTCTCTAACAAGCTATCTCAGTTCACCCAAAGATTGAGTAGACTTAAAGTATGCCACACGAATCCATCCAACTTCCATATATCTATCACAAAGATCCTATATCTACGGAAGTGAAGAAGTGATGGGGGTGAACCCATCCTAGGAATCATGCTAAAACAAAGCTTCTGAGCCCTTGTTACAAATCCAAAATAGTCCTTGCTTGATAAGATTAGCCCCTTTCTTAAGAGTACTAAAAATCACAAATCCTTTCCATGAGAGCTCAATCCAAGGAATATCCTCACTAACAACCTCCCCCAAGTACTTAGAAGTAAGAATTATAGCCCATAGTTGCTCTGAGTTAGTGCACCACCTCCAGTAAATCTTGGTAGCAAGAGCCTAGAAATTGGTACTAGCTTGACGAAGACCCAAACACCCATTCTACTTAGGGCTACAAAAAGACCTCCCAACTGACCAAAATCCATTTCAAATCCTCCATATTCTTGGCCCAAAGAAATTGCCTCAAAAGAGCATCAAAATCTCTGATAAAACTCGAGGGGGCCGCCAACAGAAAACACCTATAGATAGGGAGAGCCTGAATCACAAACTTTAAATGTGTTACCCTTCCAACAGAGGAGAGCCATCGAAAGATCCACTAACTAAACTTTACACGAAGCTTATCAAGAATCGTCTGCCAATACCCCCTACCAAGGGCCCAACTGAAAGGGGAAAACCTAGATAGGTGAGAGGGAGAGTTCCTACCTGGAATCTAAGAATTATAGAAATCCAAAGCTAAATAAGATGAGGAGTATTAAATAAAATAATGGAAGAATTGTCCTCATTAATCATCTGACCAAAAGCCAATAAGTAAAATATCCAAATCTCTTCTTAAATTCTCTACCTCCCTGACATTGCCCAGGCCCATCAAGGTCGTATCGTCCATGAATTGTAAATGAGAGAAAGAAGGCAAGGTGCTAGCCCAAGACCATCCATGGATCCAACCCTGTCTAACATGAAAATTAAGAAGATGACCTAAACCATCGACCATCAAGATGAACAAATATGGGGACAAAGGATCTCCCTATTGTAGGCCTCTAGAAGCTCTAAACAGGGGAAAAGAGACGCCATTGACGATGACTGAAAAGGAAGAAGAGGTGATGCAACTCATAACCCACTCAACCCAATCCTGACCAATACTAAAAGCAAGGAGGATCCATTGTAGAAACCTCCACTTGACCCTGTCATATGCTTTGGACATATCTAACTTAATGAACATAGACTTGTCCTTAGAAGCAGCCATAGAATGTATAGCCTCCCCTACTATCATCACCCCATCCAGAATTTGTCTGCCTACAACAAAGCCCCCTTCTCTTCAAAAATAAGGGTACTTAAACACTTTTTAAGTCTCTCTACCATAAGCTTGGTTATGATCTTATAAACCACATTACATAAAGCAATTGGCCTAAAATGGTCAAAATAGTGAACCTCTTCTTTTTGGGGGATAAGAGCAATCGAGGTCACATTCAAGGCTTGCAACATCTATTTACTATTTTGCAATTCTCAGACCAGCTCCAACACATCCTGTTTGAGAATCTACCAAAAAGCTTGGAAAATTTCAATTGGAAAACCATTAGGTCTAGGAGCCTTCCACTTCCTCATCTGAAAAACAAATCCCTCTAGCTTCTCAAGAGAAACATGCTTGATAAGATCCTTATTCATTCCCAATGAAACTAAAGGATGGATACATTCTAGAACCAAATCCTCCTCCACTACCACATGGGGGGCCTCCTCCAAAAGAAGAGAGGAGAAGAACGACATAGCCTCTTTGCAGATATCTAAGGATGAAGAAAGAAGGTTCCCATTAGAAGACCTAATAGAAGTGATAATGTTCCTCTACCATATGTCCTTGACAGAATTGTGGAAGAAAGTTGTATTCCTATCTCCTTATTGAAGCCAATCGATCCTAGCCTTCTGCTTCCAGAAAATTTCCTCCCTAAGATCCCATTCTAAGAGATCTTTAAGTAACTTAGACTCCTTCTGTAGATTCTCTGTCATAAGGCCAAACTCCCTAGTCTGATGTGTGACCTCATCTAAATGAGATTGGATATTTTCCTTAGACTAAAAAAAATTTCAAAAGTAATCCTTATTCCATCTCTTAAGTTGGTACTTCACATACTGCAGTCTCTTAACAAAAGAATACATGGCCATACCATAGGTAGGCTTACCCTCTTGCCACCAAATTGCTATAAGATCATGTAAAGATTCCTCACGCAACAGCATCAGTTGGAATCTAAAAGAGGGTTTCCTTGAAGATATGGACCCAGATACGTTTAGATCTATGGGCCAGTGATCAGAACCCCACTAATCCAAGATCTCAAAGCTGGACATCCAATGAAAAATCACCCAATAAATGGAGACAAGGAACCTATCCAATCTCTTAGAAATCGAATCCCGTAAGCATCTTCTTTTGTTCTAGGTAAACTACCAATTACTGGACTGAATATCCACTAAGGCCAGAGAGTCAACACATTCTTGAAGTAACTCCATGGCAGCATCCAACCTTGGCACCCCACTTTCTCCTCTGGCAGACTTACAATAGCATTGAAATCCATAGCCAGGATCCACGGATGAAGAGGAACCAAAGACTGCACGTATTTGATATGGGTCCACAACTCCACCTTACTAGATAGACCCATAGGAGTGTACACATTCATAAAGAGAATAGATTCCCATGACTCAAGATTGGAAGCAACAACCAAATGCAAATGCCTACTGATGATCCACCAGAGAGGGGTAAGCTTACATGGGTCCCATAAGCATTCTAACCCTCCAACACTACCTTGCACTCCAACACACTGACATAGGCCTCACCACCAAAGTTTTGATGTAATGTTATGCATTCCTTCAACTGAAAGCTTAGATTCCTATAAAAAACCATATCTAGTTTGTGAATTTGGACCAAACCTTGAACAACCTTTTGTCTAGGGATGTTGTTCAAACCCCTTGCATTCCATGAGAGGACTATCATTTATGGAAATGAGAATCAATGGGCCTAACTGATCCTAACTCCACCAGGGGTTCCCCTAATAACTTCAGCTTATCCTAGGGTGATCCCACAATAGTGGGCTACACTTTTTGGCCAAAATTGACATTGAAATGAACATTTTGAACTAAATCTTCACTTTTAGACACCTATAGCTGCTAAACTGTGAGGAATTTGAAGATGATGCAAACTAGTGATTTGTGATATTTTGTCTAAAGATTCTAAATATATATTTTTATTTTTTTTGGAATCAAATTGCATTTCTTTTTCCATCTCCTTCGATAACTAGTTTTTAACAGTAAACACCATTTTTAAAGAGTAATGTGTACTATAAAGCACATAACTTTTTTTCTATGAAGGATAAAATTCTATTTCTCTCGAATTTAGATTTGTAACTATGATATCTAGAGGATGCATTTGGTTTCATAATGTTTTATTGAATATTGTTTAATTAAGTTTTGAAGTCAAACCAATTACAATTTAGACATAGGTATGCTATAGAGCATAACTTTTTTGTATGTATCAAAATTTAAATTTTTATGTTAGATCAAGGACATCAATACCAATAAGATAGATATTTTTCAGAATTTTTTTGGTAATCTACTATTTTTCCACATGTGCAGAACAGAGAGCTTGATTTTTAGTAGAAAACCTATATTTAATTAAACTAAAAAAATGTATAATAAAACCAAAATATATTAAAACTATACTTGATGGAGAGATCGTTTCAAGGACTATAATCTTACAGTTGGGTTTGTCATGTTGATTCCATTTTGATCCTCAACTTGAGCCTCGAAACCTAAAAATTTGCATAAAATTGCAGCTAGAGTGGGGCAATGGAAAAATAAGGGGGTTCAAATGAATACCCCTTCATTAGAACCCGTTGACACCCCTTGTAATGAAGGGGGGTTCCAATGAAGGGGTGTTCATTCAAACCCCCTTATTTTGCCCTTATTTATTAAAAAAATCAGTCAACTGGGGGTTCGAACAAACCCATGAGGAAAAGTGGGTTCGCTTGAACATGGGTGTTTGAGTGAACATATTTATGAGTTCTAATGAACACCCCCGTTCGAGCAAACCCATCCAAAAAAAAAAAATTCATGCCTGGACAATTTTTGTTTGTTAATAGAATTGTAACACACTATTGTGGGATCACCCCCTAATCTTTCTTGCAGCCTACTTTTGTAGGCTTCCCCGAAGCTCCTTTCTTAAGAGCCTTGGGTTGAATCCATAACAATTGAGGGCCTATATTCACATGACCCTCCAATACAACCTCCCTCACAACATGAGAGGGAGAGGAACCTTGAGCTTGGACCAAAGGCATTGTCTCAAACCCTACCGAAACTAAACTACCTTTCGCTACCAATATTTGCTTTGTATCCATAATATCTGTGGGGTTATACCCACGTGCAACTAAACTATACTTCCATCCTTATCAAAATTAGCCCAAACAACAGCAACCTCGTCAACCTTTGGTCTATGTGAACCTGTAGTAAAATCTTGGTCATCAAAAGTCTCCAACAGATCAAACTTGTTAAAGAGCCCATCCTTCTAATGTTCCTTGAAAGGTCTTTTCAACCCTCTCCCTTTATTGTGTTGTTTGACTGGAATAAAACCATCCTTTTTTCCATTCCCGCTTAGCATCGAAGCTTTCCCCTTATCCATCACTAGGGGAGGAGGAAGGGGATTCAAAGAGGTAGAAGGTGAAACTTTAGGACACTTCCTTTGAAGTTGCCCATATTCATGAAAAATGTGACATCTATGCAGTAGGGATTTATAATCTAGTTGTTGAGTCCAAGATAAAGAGCCTAACCTAATTTCCATAGAATATGGGAGTGACTTATTCAAATCAATTTCAACGCATAAGCAGGCATAAGAAACTACCTTACGATCCAGCATTTGTTGGGAGGGTCCTACGAGCCTACCGAGAAGCAAGGCAATCATGTGCAAAATATCATGCCTTGAGAACTCCATTGGGAGGCGAGGAAGGTGCACCTAGATAGGTATTCATGAAGGAAGCTCTTTTGCTGGATTAAACCCCACATGTCAGGGTTTCATGAATATGACATCTTGTTACTACTATAATCTTGGGACTGTCACATTTTTGCATGCTTTTGATAGTGATAATGAGGGTTTTGGATAATCAACAAGGTTACCCTCCACTCATGACACCCTCATAGTATCCTCACAATGCTTTCCTTGATGATCTAATGACTAACTCAATAGGATAACTTCATGTATTCATTAGAAAAAGGCAATCCCATGATGTAGTACTAAAGACAAGAACCCTAGTAGCCATAGGTAATATCCCAACACACAAACATTAATCAAATATGCATGGAAGACCATGAAACCACAATGTAAGTCTGAAAAGATGAAATTTAATCTATTTTGAAACTTCTACCATAGTTGCAACAGTCAAAACAACAACAGATCCTTCCATTTTTTCCAAAAATCATCATAAACCCTAGTTTGATAACCATTTCATGTGAATTTTGTAAAACATTCTTTAAGGCACATTTTTCCATTATGTTTTGTCTACTTAAACACTAGATACATGTGCTTACAAGATTATTTTTTGTTATTTTAGATGATGTTATCTATCCCATTATTACACGTTTCTTGTGCTAACATGGATTGGAATGGGTTCATAATCTTCAAGATTGTTTGAAACTTTGATTAATGCCCTACAACACATTGGATCAAGCGAGAACACCATATGAACCTAAGGAGAGTAGAGGAAGCACTTAAAAATGGAGATTACAACATAGCTTTTAGTTTAGTTTCATCTACTAGAAAGGTGCTAGGATTGAATTTTTATATTTGACGTCTCCTAGGGCCAAACAGATGACACCAACATATTCAAGTGGGTGGGTGGATGCTAGGAGAGTGTCTTTTCGATGGTGAAACCTCCTGGTCATTCTCGGCTACATTAGATGGAGACAGTCTCTTAAGAGCCCTAAGACAAAAAAAGTGTAAAACTTTGGACCGGTTGTTTCGTCAAACCCTGACACTTAGGAATATATTCTTTACATCTATAGGTGGATGTCAGGTCCAACTACAAATATCTACCTTAGTTTGTTTTAATCAATTTCATTTGCCTATGGTGGCAAGGAATGCATTGTTCCAAAATGGTTTAGTTGCATGTAGTGGAAAGGTGCTAGGAGTGAAATTTTGCATTCCACACCTTGTGGAGCCCAATGGACTACACCAACACATTAGGGTAGGTGGGTAAATTCTAGGAGAGGTCTTTTTTCACATGCCAAGTGCCCCAAACATTCTGGACTGCTAGCTACCGACAAAGTCACTTGAGATCCTTTAGAGCAAAAAACTACCAAACTTTGATAGAGAGGTTCTTGAAATTTGTGGCACTTGGGAATGTTCCATTAGGACCTATAGGTGCACATGGGGTCCATCCACAATAAACTCTTTCAATTTTTGTCAACTCCAATCCATTTGACCGTGCCAAAATTAAATGCATTCTTGCAAAATGCTTCAATAACATTCAACACAACCTTGCTAGGAGCCATATTTTTTGTGTTGCTCGTTGTGGGGCCTAATGGACTATGCCAACATGTTGAGGTGGGTGGGTAAATTCTAGGGGAGGTCTCTTTTTCATGCGCCAAGTGTGCCTAATGTTCTGGGCTGTAGGCTACTAGCAAAGCCACCCCCCAACATTGACTTTGTCGGTAGCCTGCAGCTTAGAACGTCACAGGCACTTGACGCATGAAAAGAGACCTCCCCTAGCATTTATCCACCCACCCCAATGTGTTGGCATAGTCCGCTGGGCCCCATGACAAGTAATACAAAAATATGGCTCCTCGCAAGGTTGTGTTGAATGCCACTGAAGCATTTTGCAAGAATGCATTTAATTTAGGCATACTCAAATGGATTCAAGTTGACAAAAACTGAGAGAGGTTATTGTGGATAGATACCACATGCACCTATAGGTCTAAATGAAACATTTGCAGGTGCCACGAATTTTGAGAACCGCTTCATCAAAGTTTGGTAGTTTTTTGCTCTCAAGGATCTCAAGTGACTTTACAGGTAGCTTGCAACCTGAAACATCTGGGGCACTTGATGCATAAAAAGATACCTATCCTAGCATTTACCTACCCACCCTAACATTTTGGTGTAGTCTGTTGGGCCCCACGATGAGCAGAATGAAAAATATGGCTCCTAGCAAGGTTGTGCTAAATGCCACTGAAGCATTTTGAAAGACTGCGTTTAATTTTGGCACGGTCAAATGGATTGGAGTTGACAAAACCTAAGAGAGGTTATTGTGGATGGACTGCACATGCACCTGTAGGTCCAAATGAAACATTCCCAGGTACCACAAATTTGGAGAACCACTATGTCAAGGTTTGGTAGTTTTTTGCTCTTAGGGATCTCAAGTGACTTTGCTGATAGCCTGCAGCCCAAACCGTTTGGGGAACCTGGAACATGAAAAGAGACCTCCCCTAGTGTTTACCTACCCACCCTAACATGTTGGTGCAGTTTGTTACTCCTCACGAGGTGTGGAATGCAAAATTTCACTCCTAGCACTTTTCCACTACATGAAACATAAGCATTTTGGAACAATGTGTTCCTTGCCACCACAGGCATATGAAATTGATTTAAAAAAATAAAGGTATGTATTTTTAGGTGGACCTAACATCCACCTATACATGCAAAGAATATACTCCTAGGTGTCACGGTTTGACGGAACAACCGATCCAAAGTTTGACACCTTTTTTGTCTTAGGGCTCTTAAGAGACTGTCTCCGTCCAATGTAGCTGAGAATGACCAGGAGGCTTTACCATCGAAAAGACACCTCCCCTAGCATTTACCTACCACCCGAATATGTTGGTACCATCCATTTGGCCCCAAGAGATGCTGAATGCAAAAATTTAGTCCTAGCACCTTTCTAGTAGATGAAACTAAACTAAGTGTTGTACTTGGCTATTGATGAAAAAAGTTGTATAGTTGGTTCTTTAGCATGACCCTACTATAAAGGTATTCTCACTTGATCCAATGTGTTGTAGGGCTCAATTAAGGCTTCCCTTACCACTGTTATCAATTCTTAGCACCAAATGTGAAGAAACGCATGAGGGTTTGTAAGATGGAATCCTTGTCATTAAAACTCATAGTAACATCATGATATTATGGTCTTAATCTCCTCATAGGATATAACAAAGCTAGTTTGAAATAAGATCCTTGTATGATTTCATGATGAAAAGATAAGTTTGATGTACAATTTCAAACTTTGGTTTCCATGAAGGAAACCATAATGTAACATGATGAAATAATCTTTGAAGGAATCCCTATCACTATGATGCATGAAGAACCATGGCTGCTCCCAAGCCTGACAGAGGATATTTTGGCAAAGAATGCCACCATTGGTACTCTGAAACCTTCAAAATATCAGGGTCTACAAGACAAATGAGAACAATCATGAAATTGACTCCAAAGGACATAATGGCATGACCTTCAAGTGAATGAACAATCATCAAATTGACTCTAAAAGACATATCATCATGAAATAATCATGAAAACCTACCTTTCTTTCCTTGCAAAACCAACTTCATGAGGATTATGCCTACCTCCAGCATACGCAAGTTGTGCATGTAAATGCAATTGCACTATTTAGCTAAAATGAGTACACCAACATGATGAAATGAGACAATACCATCAAAATAGCTCCCCACAATACAATCTTTGGCTTGCCTTATCCCTCCTCTCTTTTGAGGATTATCTTTCTTTTTATCTTTGGATCTATATGAACTCTAAACATAAATCTATGTTTCTTGTTGTCCACCTATTTAAAGATGCAAATTTCTCCTTCCTTGATCTTAGTATGACTTGCAAAATGTGTCCACCCTGCTTTTAGGGTAGGCCTATAGTCATGAAAAAGGTAACTAACCTCCCATTCATTACATGCATTCACTTAGTAATTGAAGAGGACATTCACCTATTTTTGAGAACTCCTACATTCTCAAACCATTACAAAAACTAAGTTTTTGTTATACCAATCCGCTCGGTAAAGGTACAAATCAAATGTATAATTTGAAAGTTGAAATAAATTAAATTAAAGACTTACAATTTTTATTTTCTTCCATTGCTTCAACAACATCATTGTTTTCCTCATCAGAAACTAATTCAATCAACAACTTGCTGCCTATTGGTTGACTTTACTGCATACTCTATTATCTGTATCAATGTTGGTATTCATAAGTTGAAAAGCAATGATATTTTTCACACCCTATTCTTTGAAATATCTTAACCTTAAAATTTGAGTTCAATCAAACCACTTGACTTGGTTTGATCAAATCAACTCACTAATCACGACCCTGGGGAATATCCAAATTCATCAACAACCATGTCATTAAGTCACGAGCTCTATAATGAAATGAAGCTAATCAACTAGGACCAAGGAGCACATATAAGAAGGTAAGAAAAAATTCAAAATTATAGAAGGTGAAATGAGGATAGCAAAGAAAAATAACATACCTTTGTTTTATTCCACTAATTCAATCTAATGAATCATCTAGATCTTCTCTACCCATTATGGTGTCAAGTATTGCTTCATGGTCAGACTCGTGAAATTTCCACAAGTTTCTATTCAACTGTCTACCCCCATATTTTATCAATCGAATGTTTGATACCACAACAAGGTTGGAATAATGAAGAATCTTCCTATGTGCGTTAAGGTCCTCAAACAACCACACATCATACTTTTTCATTGGATGCCTTCTAAGCCATGTTCTAGTAACAACCACCGATCCTGTAGGATACTCAATGTTTTATCCATTTATGACAGGGGCTGTCAATTTCTTTTTTGCCTCAACACAATGACATAAATAATAATATGTTCCCTCATCATTATCTTCATTTGCAATAACTCCATATACATGCCCTACAATAAATTGCACAAAAAAATTAAAATTCAATAAATGATAAAAAATACTACATCATGATATAAAATAAATAATAATTTCCATTAAGTAACATATTACCTGGTTCAACTAGATCTGAAATATGGTCAAATTCAATTGATGATTCCATCTGCACGAGTTGTAGTGCTCCTAGAAGTTGATACGTCAGAAGTGGGATTAAAGATCTAGCATGCCATTCATTGACCCATTCTTTTGACTCACAATCATTCCAAGAGAAATCCATACATGATGAACAATAACACACCATCTACCTCAAATAAATAGTCCATGAAGCTGCATTTGAGCTTCTAAAAGAGTGGAACTCACTTGATCCTGTCAATGTACAACGATCTTCATATTTTGCAATGTTATCTTCTTTTGTCAACCAAAAGAATCTACGAATTGTAGACTTACCTTCATTACCTGGACCCATTGTAGAGTTGCATCATTCGACGATGGATGTTGCATCTGTCAACTTTGCATTGTCCTTGTACTTCAACTTTTCTCATTCTAAGGATCTTTTAATACATGCTCTAGCACCATCATGCCCCCCTTTTCCATGCCTAGCCTCAGAGAAATTCCATATATGTTGAACACCACTGAATATATGCATCCTACTCAACCAATAGAACATTCATGAATTCTTAAATTGTGATGCACAATTATCAGACCATATGATATGCTGATCAAACATGATGTTCCTACTACTCAAATTAACATAGAACATCTAAAAGAAACCTTGCACAAATTCTGTAGAATGTGTCCAATCATCACTAATATGAAAATGATACTCTCTCAATTTCTTTCTATCTTTCTTTGTACTATCAGGTGCATGAATGAATGCTATATGCACAAATATAACAACCTGAGTGGAATTGTAGTACTATGATTGAACCTCATTCTGTGGTTGTAGTGTATAATTCTCTACAAATTCAACAATTGACACAATCATACGAAGAGGAAATGTGTCCTTGCATAACTTGAATTGCAAGTCCAACCATCAAGTTCTATGTGTATGCCTTAAATACTCATAAACTATCTTTTTTTTTTAAAATAGGCATAAATGCAGATACTGGTATTTCTTCACTAACCAAGTCAATTTTTTTTCCTTTTTACCGTCTTTTAGACTGTATACCACTGTCTTATATTTTCCAAAAGGCACTAATTCACTTCCAATTGCATGTACACTCTCCATGTGTACACAAGTTCTCAAATGTTGCAAACCACCACAACTATCACATGTTCCATCCAAACATGATGTCTTATAAAACATTTGTCTATCTACCATCTCACAAAAAATGCTTGAAATGAGATCTCTTGCTGATTTAGGTGGAACATATATCATACACTCCTACAAAACATCGTTAGTATGCAAAGATACACATATTTGTCGATAAACATCATAATGCATAGAAAATCCCATGTGAACTCCACAACAACAAGTTGTGTGTGTGTGATTTATCTTGACATAAAAAGGTTTTGTCATTTCAAAATACCTTTGACTAATTTGAATTTGAGGATAAGTAGCTACAAATTTGGAGAAAATTTGTGTGAGTCATATCTAAAAAATGTTTTAGATGTGGCTCACGGTTTTGACAATCAATTCTCCTTCTTACAACATCCCTTTGATTGGGAGATACTCTTGTGTTATTGGACCAAAACTCCTCAATTAGGGATTTTAAGGATTCAACAATGGCTTTATATTTCAATGGGAGTCTACTGGAAAATGCCCATAGTTCATTGCTATTTGGGTCCTCAATTCTTCCACACCTCCCAACTACTTTCATCAAAGTTTTTCTATTTATCTTTAGTGCTTGACTTTTTTTCTTATCAAGCGAGATTTCTTTGTTTGATTGGCTACAATAGTTGATGTAATGACATGTCGTGTAGCATTACTATCTTTGGTGCATGAGGTGGAACCAATGTTTTGATATGGATTGATAGATTTATTACAATAGATTTTCACTATTAGCACTTGATGTTCTTAGGCCAAGAATCTTCATGATTGGCCTAAAATTCAGAATTTCATAATCTCAACAAATAATTGGCATCTTCCAATTTCACTTATGTTTTGAAAAAATGTATTCTATATCTTATTCACATTTCTTCTACAAGTACGTTCGAGAATCTTATCAACCATTGGTTTTAGAATATTCTCATCAATTTCAATTAAAAACCTAGGCTTTTTATGCAAAATTCTAGGAGGTGTTCTGAACGGAAAACTTGATTCACAAGATAAATTTTGATCACTAAACACTTGATTGATTAGTGTATCATCTACGACAACATTTGCAAATGATAATAATTTTCAATTGGAGATTAAACATTTTTTACATTATCGAATTGAGATGGAAAAGATGACATACCTTGAAGTTCTCCCACATTTTATTTCTTACTTGCACAAAGTTTTTTCATTCGTTCCCTTTGTTTCTTCAATTCATTCTCTCTCTTCAATTCTTCATCATCCAATTCAATTGGCAAAGATGGTTCACCTTCATTTGTGAAGTTAGCTTTCTTATGGTCATGAAGTTGTCTCATTCATTCTCTTTTCTTTGCATTCTTGGCTTCACTCTACTCTGGTCAAAAGAACACAAAAATTATCTAATAATTTATCAAGTTATAATTAAAAAAATGCATAATTACATTATTTTTTATCAATGAAAAACAAAAAACTAGTTAATTTATTCAATCTAGTGTTACAATCCCTCAAAACATGAAAAAAATTCTGATGAGAGTCACTGCAGTCCTCATCATTTAATTATAAATGTCAAACCAGAGCAATGTCCATGGCAATATGCAAGAGGAAGAAGAAATCATTTGCATGACATTCTTTTTCTACAAACAGAATTGAAAGGAAATGCATGAAACAAATCGCTGCAATCAAATCTAATCTAAGAGCTTGTAAATGAAATTGTTGGAATCAAATCTATCCTAAAAAACTTGTGAAGGGAAATACTGAAAATGTAAATAACATGGAATGGAAAGATTGCTGGGAAAATAAACTAAGAAATGAAAACTACAAACAAACTACACTATTGCTGCTAAAATATTGAACTATATTATTTCATAAAACTCTTCCCATTTGATTCCTTGATTACAATGAATTTATAGAATTCTTATTCTCAATCAATCTACCAAGAATGTGGATCTAAGATTCTATTCTTGGGGAGAAAAACTAAATCTTCTTCCTCTAATTTTGCGGCCTTCTTTCACGCCACTTTTATTTCAGTCACGAACTGTGCATTTATTTTGGCGAATCTCTTCAAACTATTTCTGGGTTTTGTTTCCCTCATTCCCAGCTTTCCAGATCATTTTGAAATTTTGGATTTCATTGAGAAATTAGGGAGATAGCTCCATTTTATTGAGACTACATTTTTAAACTTCCTCTTTTAATGCTTCTTTCTGATGGAATTGCAATCGAAGTTTTCTGACGTTTCAAATTGACATAATTTATTCTTTAAACTACTAATTGCTGATTATAAGGCAAACCATGTAATAGCATTAATACATGCAATGACACTAATTAAGCAAAATATATTCTTTTATTTAGCTAATAGATGAGATGATTTATTGTCTCATCATCTCCCCCACACCTAAAATGTTGCAGGTCCTCCTGCAACTCATAGTGAGCTTCTAGAGCCAATCTCTTCACTTTTATTGCAAATTACTCTGGAGATTTTCTGAGAGGTACACTGGAGATGCTCTGAAGATATTTTGAGTTACTCCGGAGCTATCCAAAGCTTGTTGTCTTTTCATCATGCTCAGTTCTGAGTTACTTTGGGGCTATCCGGAGCTCTCCAGAGCTAACTATCTTTTCTCCCTTGGCGGCTCCTGAGAGATCCAAAATGTTCTAATGCTAGAAATAGAGCCCATGGGCAGCTATGGAGTGATCCAGAATGTCTTCAAATGCCAAAATAAATCTGCAAAAGCTCTTGGGAGTAGCAACTTTTATAGAGGAATGCATGTTTTTGAGCTTTAGAGAAGAAGACATAACGTGTGCAAAACACTTATTTGCAGAAAAGAAACCTACTCTATCCTACTCTACTTATTGATGTAGAGATAGGTTACACAAAAGCATTAATTGGTTGTGGAAAATAACTCCATTTCCTCAAAATATGGATCCATACATTCAACTTTTTTATAGAAGAAAATTGTGAGAAGAAGATGATTGAAGATTTAAACACTGATCTTCACCTTCCTTTGAAATGGTAGCCTTCTCCATAATATCTGATTCTAGTAGATCCATGGGCTAATTCGAAAGATCTTGCAATTCTTCCTCACATTCTGTTGCATGCATGAGTGGATGCAACTCCTTGTCCTTCAAATATCTAATCAGACAGCCCTCCTTGGACTTTGAAGGTGTCCAAATAATAATGATCCTTTCCTTGTTGGGGCTTGAAGTCATGGTCCTCTAGTTGAGGAGACTGCACAAGAGTTGTCACCTTCTTTACATGCAAGAACCTCTTCCTTTGGATATGTTTCTTTGGGGGGGAGTTTCTAAAATAATAAACCTAAAAAAGACTTGCCAAACTAATTTTTTCTTTTGACTTGCTATCACCAAATCAATAGGAACTCCCTAATGACACCTATCCCCAGCAATGGCGCCAAAAATGATGAGGGTTGTTGCAGTCCTCATCATTTAATTATAAATGTAAAACCAGGGTAGTGCCCATGGCGATATACAAGAGGGAGAAGAAATCATTTGCATGACATTCTTTTTCTAAAAATAGAATTGAAAGGAAATGTATGAAACAAATTGCTGCAATCAAATCTAATCTAAGAGCTTGTAAATGAAATTGCTGGAATCAAATCTATCCTAAGAAACTTGTGAAGGGAAATACTGGAAATGTAAATAACATGGAATGGAAAGATTGCTAGGAAAATAAACTAAGGAATGAAAACTACAAACAAACTACACTACTGTTGCTGAAATACTGAACTATATTATTTCATAAAACTCTTCCCATTTGATTCCTTGATTACAATTAATTTATAGAATTCTTCTTCTCAATCAATCTACCAAGAATGTGGATCTGAGATCCTATTCTTGGGGAGAAAAACTAAATCTTCTTCCTCTGATTTCATTGCCTTCTTTCACACCACTTTTATTTCAATCAAATTCAGCCACAAACTGCCCATTTATTTTGGCGAATCTCTTCAAGCAGTTTCTGGGTTTTGTTCCCCTCATTCCTAGATTTCTAGATTATTTTGAAATTCTAGATTCCATTGAGAAACAAGGGAGAAATAACCATTTTACTGAGACTACATTTTTAAACTTCCTCTTTTAATGCTTCTTTCTGGAAGTTTTCTAACGTTTCAAATTGACATAATTTATTCTTTAAACTACTAATTGTTGATTACAAGGCAAACCATGTAATAGAATTAATACATGCAATGACACTAATTAAGAAAAATACATAATTTTATTTAGCTAATAGATGAGACGATTTATTGTCTCATCAAATTATTTCCAATATCAAATTTGAATTTAAAACATGTAATTGGAATCTTGTGCATGAAAACAAGAACAAAAAGTGCATCAATTTTGTCAACCAATGATGGGAGTGTTGATAACTGAGAGGGGGGGGTGAATCAGTTATCTTAATTAATTTAACTTTTTGTTCTTCTTTAATAACTAGTGCAGCATCAAAACAAATAAGCATCCATAACCATGAAAGCAGAAACAAAATCAATACACATAACACAATGATTTTGACATGGAAAACCCTGTTAAGGGAAAAACCACGGAGTGACTAACCCAAGATTGTATTCTCTATTAAAAGAATAGAAGTACAAAATGGCACTTGCCAATTAGGGCTCACTGCCCGATCACACTGCTCACAAGAGGCTCACTGCCTACAAGAGACTCACTGTCTACAAGGTATAAAGAAAGTGACAAGATACTTGAACTGATGAGAAGTATCCACATATGCTGAGGTTCAGTTCTGGTTAGGCTCAATACACTGATCTACTGCACTTCATTCTTCCTCTTCTTTGGTGTTGTTGTCCTGTTACATACCGGACCTGTATTACTACTTCCACACTACTCTCTGCTTTTCTTCACACTTCACAACTCACACCACACACAACTTCTCATCAAAATCCATCTGGTATATATATCCGTACAAAGGATTTCAACATCTTTCTAGTCAGCATCCGGAATACTCAATATTTTCCCAAACTCTGGTCTGTCGGCTGAATCCTTGCTTACCAAGTGATGCATATCAAAGAGATGCTTATAGAAGTCATCAATCATGTCAGCCAATCATGAATGATCCCTTAAGAAACTTGATTACCATCAATATGTCATTCGGATTAAGGTCTGAAGCTCTACTGGTCAGTTCTTCCTTAGTCTACTCTGCCAAATAGGAACCCAACACTTAGGTGTTCATATCTTTTCACTCTTACATCACCGGAGGCTCAATCTCTGGAATATATTAGTCATGGTACTCCTCTTAACTTTCCCAAGTCCACACTTTACTGAGATACTTCCTCTAAGAGATCTGGATCTGATTGTCAGACCTTGCTGCATGCTCTATCCTTGGTCATCGGACCAAAATACTCTTCAATCTGACTTCTGGTATAGACACACCATGTCCTGCGGATGTGTGGGATGGACTTTTTTGCCATCAATGACAACACTCATGAAGCCACACAGTGTCTCTTGCCAACAATGTCCCCCTTTGGCATTGATGGCAACACTTAGTGCAAAATGACTAAGTGTCACACTACACTCCCCCTTGGCTGATGCTCTATTCTAATGTACACTTTACCGGAGCTCCCCCTTAGCTAGATTCCACATTTTTCACTGCTACTCACTCCCCCTTTGACATCAATGGCAAAGGGTAGAATCCGCACACCAAAATTCCCAAAACTCCAACTATACTTAGCCGCATAAGTATATATACATGTTATACTTACATAAACTGAAGTATATCTGCAAAAGTTGTTTCAACTGGACGAATTCTGTTGCCCAACTCTACTTCATCCTGTCCAAAATTAAGATGTGACCACTCAACAAGAATGTAAAAGCCTCTGCCCTCTTTAGATCTATTGGATCACTAGTCCAGACTCTAGTCTGAGCATCAATTAGGGCCTCATGCATGGCCTCTAATTTAGGGATAATTATCCCTCTAAGTTCACCCATCCTACTTATTATATTCTTCCTTTTCTTTTTAAGTTTCTTTAGTTCATTTAGAATGGAAATAGTCTGACATTCTTGGTTTATTATGGATGTGGTGAGAGGATCAAAATTTTGAGATACACTTGACAGTTTATCCTCTTACTCTTTCACTTTCTTCTCAATATCCTTTGTCACTTTAGACCAGGATAAACAAAATTTATATATTTCTCCGCCATCTTTAAGAGCATTTTCTAATCTCTTTATCCCAATATCCATAGTTCTCCTATCATTTGTTATTAGCCCTTGTACTTTAGAGAATCTCTTACCCAAAAATTCTTTCTGAACTTTCTCTTCTGCTGCTTTCTCTAAAGAGTCAAAATGTGTATTAATAGAATTTACAAGAGACTTTAGATTACCGGATGAGGAGGCCAAAGGATCCTTTTGGAAGAATGGCATGATTTTCTCTAGCACACCAGATGCAATCTCTATTAGCTCACAGTCTTCTATGTGAGACTTCAGAAGCTTTTCTTTTACTTTGGCTTGAGCAATACCTTTATTGTCTAGACCAGAGAGAGGGAACCAAAATTGAATGGCCCTTGAAGTAGCTCTGGTTCATCTAATTCCATCATTTCTTTTGTCAAGAAGTCTTTGACTGCTTCTACAGTGTCTCTTGCCAGAGACAGAGTTTTCTTCCCTTCTATAGCTCAGCACTGTCACTTGTGGTCTTTTCTGTTTGACCTTCTTCTCTTCCCTTCACTTCTTCTCCTTGATTGATGCTCTCTTCTTTTCTTTCTTTTCCTTCAATTCCAAAGTCTGCAAGGGGATCCAAAAGAGAGGTGTCTACTTCTCCATGAACTTCCTCTTCTGGAATAGAGGAATCTAATTCCTTAGCTTTCTCTTTACTTGTCTCCTTTGTCTCTTCTGCAACTGTCTCAGTAGATTCTCCTTTGTCATCCATGGTAGAGGGTTCATCACCTAAGTCCTCTATAATAGGAAGATTGAATCTTTTAAAAGCATTCCAAAGGATATCTTTTGTTTCTTTAGCCACCTAATCAGTCTCTCTAAGCATAAGCTTATTCATTTTGGCTTTGCTCCAGAACTCATCCTTGCAATCCTTGAAGATCATGTTCTTTTGTTGAGGAGTGATGGAAGGATAGAGTCGGATAGCAATATGCTCTTGGATTTCTAAGTCTTTTGCCATGGCATTGTTCTTTCTCATTTCAAGTTCTTTTTCTAAACTTTTGGGAATCAGAGATATAATTTCAATGAATGCTTTGTTATAGATGTTTAGATACTTGACTGTAGCTTCTTGCAGGATCTTCTGATCAGCTTCACTAAAATCATCATAAAATTCAATCATTGGTTTCAGGTTCCCATCCACAGTGACTGATTTGATGATATCATCAATGCAGAGAGTAGGCTTTTCAATGAATTTTTCTGCCTTTTCTTCCTTGCCTTGACCGGTAGAGGGTTCACCAGATGTTTTCTTCTTCTTCTTCATTTTATTAACTTCCTCATCAGTTTCAATTTCTTCATCATCCTTCTGACTTGTATAGGATCTTGTTGCCTTTTTCTTTGTTCTCTTCTCTCCCTTTCCGGATGTCTGGGCTTCTAGTTTTGATGCCTTTTGGCTCTTAGAGGTGGTAGGTGTAGAGCTCTTGGAGGATCTGGTCTGGGAAGGGGCTTGCACCGGATCACTTTCTTTTTCTGTATCTTGTTTCTCTTTCTCTGCCTTTTCTAGTTTTTCTCTATTTGCATCAAGTGCTTCTTTTGAAATGCCATACCTTTTGGCAACATCCTCTACTTCTTTTCTCACTTTTCTTTTCATCTCCGATTGTCTTAGCTCTACATGAATCTTTACACTCAAATCTTCAAAGGTTCCAAACCTTTCTGCCTCAAGATCCTTGGGTTGACTCAGGAGGTGTTGAATATGCAGCTCTAGAATTTTCTCATCAACTTCATACCCCATTGGCATGATCTAGACTATCCTTGGCTCCACTGCCTCCATTAGGCATTGATCAGTTTCTACCATAAAGCATACTGTATCCTTATACTTTTCAACTAGAGATTGGGGGATTCTCTCTCTAGCTTGCATCATACTCTAAAAGTTCTTGAAGTAGCCCCAGAGTGTTGTATTCTGTGCCTTGGCATCACCAATTCCATGCAAATAATCTCTGATTTGTATGGCTACTGGTCTACCATTTTGCCATATCCAACCACTGGATCTAGGAAGCTCATTCATAAAGTAAAAGAATAAACACGGTATTAGCCCACCATACTTGAATGAGTTCTTCTTGTCCTTCTTGATCTTTTGTAGGTTTTCCAACAGTTGGCTTAGAAGAAGCTCACAAAGATCATAATCTGCATTCTCCCTTAACATTTGATAAGCAGCATAGATTGTAGTTCTAGATACAGAATTCTCCCTACTGGAGTGATATATCTTATAGCCAATTATCATGGATGCAAACTTGATATCCGGATCAGTGATAGATTCAATTGTCATTGCTCTCTTGTCAAATTTTGATCCTGTTGCCTCACTCACTGTCAGATTCTTGATGGATTTGAGAATAGGTAACCCACCGGATGAGTGCAATCCGGTAACTACCCTAATGGCATCCTTGGTTATCTTGAATGGCCTCATCAACCACATAAAGTTGTCATGCATTCTACTCAGAACATACCGGACCCATTCATCTTCTGCAAAACAGTGGAAATAGATGCAATGTCCAAAATGCTTGTCCCAGATAGCCTTGTACTGAGGTTTGAGTTCAAAAGAATCATCTATTAACTGATTGTGATAGATATCCATTACCTTGGATTCCCCAAATTCCTCAATGTTTGCATGAATATATGCCCTAACATCTTCTACATGTAAAACCCCATGCAGAATGCTAGAGAATGCGCCCAAGGGATCAACTTCCAAAGATTTGTAGGGCTGTTTTTTGAATTTAGGGCGTGGCCTATCAGTGATTTTGACAACATTCAGAGTAGCCATCTTTCAAAAGATTTAGAGAGAGTTTTTCAAGAGCGGAAAATACCTTTTATGCTTCTAGGGTTCCTGCTATGAGCCAGATCAGATTGCAAGATGAATCAACTTCTACGGTTGATCTTTGAGAGGTTTGAGATAATTTAGTTATAGAGCTCCTTCTCTCTTCTTCTCGAATGCAAATGTGCAAATGATGAACAAAAGAACCCTTATATTTCTGCGTAAACCCTAATTTCATTGTAATAAATGTACAACTTAAGTTATTCTGGTTGCTTTGTTCTCCTTGTCCTGAGAGATCTTTCCAGATCACTAAGATGCACTTAGAGTTATTCTTGATGAATATTGGCAATCTATCTACCTTTCTCCAATCATTCCATTTATCCGCAGATCAAGATACCTCAAATTTGAATCATACCAGATCTAACTGTGAAAATCCTGTTCTTACCGGATGACTGTTAAACTAGATCATTCTTGGAAGATTAACCTCTTCTAAATTTCTTGCAGATCTCCCATATATTTACCAAGGCTTATTTAGATGATTCTCTGAGAACCCTTTAATCCGCAACTTTTCATATGCCAATTTCAAGCACCAATTGACTGGCTGGGGGAACTTGTTTTCTTTTGTGACTCCCCCTGAGCCAAAGCTCATCTATTTAGTTTTTGGAAGGAATATCAGCACCAGATTCTGGTGTGGATCCATCCTCAACATTTTCTATACTTCACTTCACCCAAATCTTGTTCATCTCCCTTTGAATTTCATCTGCATTCACTTTTCCTTTTCCTTTGTCTTGGTTTTGATTATGAAGCATCGGATCCTTTTTGTCCTGATTCTTACTTCTGCAGAATTTGGCAATATGACCGGATCTATTGTAATTGTAGCAAACAACATTTCTTTGCATATTTGACTGATATCCTCTTGATCTACACTGATTAGCCATATGTCCCATTCTATTGCATGCAAAGCATCTACCATTGAATGAATTATTCATTTGCATATTTCTACACTCATGAGATTTGTGACCATACCTTTTGCAATTAAAACACTGTCTGGAGAAGGATGAATTAGTTTGATTCATTCTTCTTCTACACTGATTTGCTTTATCACCAAAGTTATTGCAATTGTGGCAGTATCCATTGAAGGATGGATATCTTTGAGCATTTGGTTGCCTTACCGGAGGTCTTCTAGGCATGTTCCTTGGATTTCCTAATCTAGAGTTCTAACCAGATTCGGAGCTTTCACCTTTCTCATACCCCAAGCCTTTCTTGTCATCTATCCTCTTTTGGCTTTCAAGAAGAACTTCAAGATGAGCAGAGCTTATCTTGAATTTCTCTTTGTATTCATTTGTTGTTTGAAGATCCCTTTTTAGAGTGTCAATTTGATTCTCAAGTTGTTCTTCATTATCTCTAGCTTCTTCAAGATCAGATTCCAAATGCCTAATTAATCTATCCATTTTGTGGCAGTCTTCTGACTTCTCCTTGAGAGATTGTTTTAGATTATCTTTAGTCTTTCTTTTATCTTCAATTTCTTGGGTGAATTTCATAACCCCTGATTCCATTTCATGTCTAACCATAATGACCTCTTTTGATAGCTTCTCACATAATTTGTTCTTCTCATTTAGATCTTCATTAGTATCATTGGCTTCACTTTGACTTGCTAATTGCTGAAGAAGTTCCTTTCTCTTTTTCATACAGATACTCAATTTCTCCTTTAGTTCATTTATGAAATCATCAGCTTGTTTGAGTCTTTCCCTCAAGTTATTAACTTTAGAGTGAGATTGCTCAAGATCATCAAGGGTAGACTGAAGTTGTTCCCTCATACCATACATATCCATTGGAATTCCCAGATCTTCCTCAAGCTGTTAGGCTCTGTTTGGAGGAACTTAGCTCTGATACCAATTGTTGATAACTGAGAGGGGGGGTGAATCAGTTATCTTAATTAATTTAACTTTTTGTTCTTCTTTAATAACTAGTGCAACATCAAAACAAATAAGCATCCATAACCATGAAAGCAGAAACAAAATCAATACACATAACATAATGATTTTGACGTGGAAAACCCTGTTAAGGGAAAAACCACGGGGTGACTAACCCAAGATTGTATTCTCTATTAAAAGAATAGAAGTACAAAATGGCACTTCCCAATTAGGGATCACTGCCTACAAGAGACTCACTGTCTACAAGGTATAAAGAAAGTGACAAGATACTTGAACTGATGAGAAGCATCCACATATGCTGAGGTTTAGTTTCAGTTAGGCTCAATACACTGATCTACTGCACTTCATTCTTCTTCTTCTTTGGTGTTGCTGTCTTGTTACATACCAGACCTGTATTACTGCTTCCACACTGCTCTCTGCTTTTCTTCGCACTTCACAACTCACACCACACACACCTTCTCATCGAAATCCATCTGGTATATATATCCATACAAAGGATTTCAACATCTTTCTAGTCGGCATCTGGAATACTCAATATTTTCCCAAACTCTGGTCTATCGGCTGAATCCTCACTTACCAAGTGATGCGTATCAAAGAGATGCTTATAGAAGTCATCAATCATGTCGGTCAATCATGAATGATCCCTTAAGAAACTTGATCACCATCAATATCTCATCCGGATTAAGGTCTAAAGCTCTGCCGGTCAGTTCTTCCTTAGTCTACTCTGCCAAACAGGAACCCAACACTTAGGTGTTCATATCTTTTCACTCTTACATCACTGGAGGCTCAATCTATGGAATATTAGTCATGGTACTCCTCTTGACTTTCCCAAGTCCGCACTTTACTAAGATACATCCTCTGAGAGATTCGGACCTGATTGTCAGACCTTGCTGCATGCTCTGTTCTTGGTCACCGGACCAAAATACTCTTCAATCTGACTTCCGGTATAGACACACCATGTTCTGTGGATGTGTGGGATGGACTTTGTTTCCATCAATGACAACACTCATGAAGCCACATAGTTTGTCTTGCCAACCGGGAGAACTTCAAAATCATGAAAAATCTCTTTCAATGTCAGAAAAAGTGTAGAACATGGAGTAAAAAAAGCAAGTGCACAAAAAATCATGTGGCATGCCTTTTTGCAGGCTATTAGACATCATTTTAACTAGTGCAAAACATGCTCACATTATAACATGAGCACTTTCTAAACTAGCTAAAATGATATTTATCATATTGAGCTTCTACTGTTTCACAAACTCTTTCTCTATCTCTCTAGCTATCTCTTTCTAACTCTCTATATCTCTTTCTATCTATCCCTAAACCTAACTCCTAAACCCTTATCTCCCTATCTCTATCATCCCTCTATCTCTCAATTCCCTAAATATGTCCACCCCGTACTTCTTGGATAGGTCTAAGTTCCCTAAACCCTAAACCCTAACCCCTCTCTCTCTCTCCCTAAACTCCTAAAACCTAAACCCTAAACCTCTAAACCCTAAACCCTAACCCCTAAACCTTAAACCCGAGCAACCCTAATCCCCCTACCTCTCAATCTCTCTCCCCATGTCTCTGGACATCTCCCTCACTCTCTATCTCCCTATCTCTCCCCTTTGTCTCCTCTATCTCTCCCTAATATCCTCTTTATCTCTCTCTAAACCCTAAACCTAAGCAAACCTATCCCCTAACCCCTAAACTTGAGAAACCCTAAACCCTAAATAATACCCCTAAACTCTAACCCCTAAACCCGAGCAAACCCAAACCTCTATCTCCCTATCTCTTTCATCCCTCTACCTCTCAATCTCTCTCCCTATGTCTTTGGACATCTTCATATCTCTCCACTCTATCTCCTTTATCTCTCCCTATTGGTCACTCCTCTCTCTCTCTAAACCCTAAACCCTAAACCCTAAATAATGCTCGTAAACCCTAAACCCTAAAAAATGCCTCTAAACCATAACCCCTAACCCCTAAACCCAAGAAACCCTAAACCCCTATCTCCCTATCTCTCCCCTATCTCCCTATCTCTCCCCTATCTCCCTATCTCTATCATCCCTCTACCTCTCAATCTCTCTCCCTATGTCTTTGGACATCTCCCTCACTCTCTATCTCCCTATCTCTCCCCTCTATCTCCTCTATCTCTCCCTATCAGTCCTCTCTCTCTAAACCCTAAACCCTAACCCATAACCCCTAAACCCTAAACCCAAGCAACCCCTAAACCCTAACCCCTAACCTCTAAAACCTAAACTCGAGCAACATTAAACCCCTAAATAATGCCCCTAAACCCTAACCCCTAAACTCTAAACCCTAAACCTAAGCAACCCTAAACCTTTATCTCCCTATCTCTCCCTTATCTCCCTATCTCTTTCATGCCTCTACCTCTCAATCTCTCTGCCTATGTCTCTAGACATGTTCCTCACTCTCTATCTCCCTATCTCTCCCCTCTGTCTCCTCTATCTCTCCCTATCAATCCTCTCGGTCCTCGTCTCTCTCTAAACCCAAAACCCTAAACCCCTAACCCCTGAACCATAAACCCTAAACTCAAGCAACCCTAAACCCTAAATAATGCCCCTAAACACTAACCCCTAAACCCTGAACTTGAGAAATCCTAGGGTAAAAGTATAAATTTGTGCCACAATTTAGGCTAAACAAATAATTTCGACCGAGTAAGATTAACCCAAGTCTCTGTCAATCGAGTCGTATTCGGTAAAATCGACATGGCACCTTTTTGGCACCGTCGTGGCACCTATGTGGCCCCTATATTTTAGTTGAGTAGCTATTGGTCGAGTTTGTTTTAGCTAAATCTATCTGAAACAAAAGCAAAAAAAAAATCAGTGGAGGCGGGTATTTTGTGTTTTCAGCCGAAATTCTTGTGTCTAGACAGTGCTCGCCTAACAACCCAGCCTACAAATTCATCCAACCAGGGTAAGAATTCATTCGACCCATTATATTTAATTTTCATCAATTTTATGATTTTGATAAACTCCAACAAGATTTGTTTTTGTTTAGAGGATAAGTTGTTTGTTTGTTTTTTGTTCAATGTGTGTATGTTACTATGTATTATTGGTTTTGTATGATGCACACTGTATTATTGTTGTTCATTCATAATTTCTGTTGCGTGAAACAGTTAAATTTTTATTAGATTTTTTAAAACCCTAGCCAGGTTAAAAGTAATGTCCAACTGAAAACCTAGTGGGCACTTGTTAAAATTATCAGTTATCTCTGTTAGGGCATAAATGTTAAACTGTACAGCCTCCGTAATACTTCTTTATCCTTTTTGTTCCATTCAATTGTGACTATGATTATTCCTAATTTTGGAACGACCTTCTATGGCTGATCAACATTTTTTCCCATCTTAAGTCCTTTATCAAAATAAGCTAATTTCATTTAATCGGCCATAAGGTTTTGCATTGTGTATATCTATGATAAATATATTTTTTTTCCTTCCTTGTTGTAAGGCGACCAACATAACAATTGGCCTGGCTTTCTTTTATTTTTATTCTTTTAATACTGCAAGTAATGCTTGATTGTCAACCCCTTACGTTGTATTGACTGAATGATACTTTGAGGCCAACATAATTCCAACGCTTTTTATTTTATTTTAAAATGGCTTTTTGTCATAGTATTCAATCTGTATGAAATAAGGAACAACCTTTGCAAAAGGTAAATCGGCCTATCATATAATCATCGACCAGTCTAAGCTTAAAAGACTCCAATTATAGTTCTTTGACCCACTCTAGTCATCCATTGTCTTGTGTTGTAATTGGGATTTGAAAATATATTTACAAATAAAAGTACTAGGATAAAAGATCCCTAGCAGAATTAAAGGTAATTAAAACACTAAAACAGGGTAAATATAACTACTGGGGTACCCTAGACATGCAATCCAAGTACAATATAAATAACCATTCCATTTTGCAAAAAAATATAAAGAAAAATCCTAATCTCATGTCTTGCAAATTACTCTCACATTCTAAGAAAAGTCATAATGCAAGATGTTCTTCCATGGGAACCAACACTAGACGAAACAGATTTGGCTGGTAATATTGCAGTAAAGGTAGGATGTATTAGGGAAAGATCTTCAATTTTAGAAATAGGAGTTGAACTCCATATGTTAGCCTTCTAGCTCATATTGGGTAAGGAGCTCATTATTACTAATGAGGTCCCTCATGTTGTACTCCATGTATACATATTATATGTACTTGAAGATACAAGCTTCAAAAATAAAAACAATAGAACAATGCTCTAAGGAAGAAACCAAGCAACTTGCTTATTTTGATGAAAAGTGAATATTTTAATAAGCATATCCACTTTGAAGAAACAGTCAAGTTATACTCTGCAATACATTTCATGGAATATGATTTGAAATAGAAAATGGAGAAACCTCCCATTCTTCAAAACTGAATTAAGCTTTGTTGAGGGATGCCCATAAAAGAAATTAGTGTAATGTGTATGACAAATTCTCTATCATGTTCAAGTTATCATTTAATGAAATCTGCATTCAGAATTCACCACAATATCTGATTTGACAAAATGCACATGTTTTACACGAAGACAACAAACCAAAATAAAATATCAATGTCTACAAGTGACCAAAGTACATTAATGGGACTTGAAATTACATTTACATAGAAAACTACCATGGTAAAAAGACCCCTATGAGCTAAAAAGGTAACTAGTCAAACATTAAAACAAGGTAAACATAAGTGTTGGGGTAAACCCAAGCAACACAATCCAAGTCAGTACAAAATGTCATGTGGGGGACAAATCCCTCAAGGGAGGCAAGGAATGATAAAGACCTAAGCTGGATACTGAGCCTGGAAACTAGCAATGTCACATATCTGTTTGGAAGAGATCCCATAGTTCACATTTTGCAGGCAATGGTAGCAGCCGGGAATGGCTCGTTTCAACACAGCCTTGATGAGGTGCAGTTGTAACGAAGCTTCGAGAATTTAGCAAGTAGTCTGTAGCCTAATGTTGCTTCTTTGATGTGATTAGATAATTAGTTCTTAAGTTTTTTGTGTCAAAGCATTTTATATGCTTCTTGCTTTGAATATTTTGTTGACTTTTTCATGTTCAGTTTTAGCCTCTTACCTTGAAGATCTAGTCTGTTAAGGCACCTCTTGGTTTCCATCTACTTTATTTTCTCAACTAATACTTTTACCAGTAGTTAGTTTCTTTATGTGATGCAAGTGATATAAAAGACATTATTGACTTTTTGTCAAGGGATTAAAACATGCAGCCTTCTGCCATGATTCATGGAATGTTGGTAGCCTTTCAATTCATATGATGACTTGCTTCAAGTTTAAACATTTGGAGACAAAATTATTTTCCAATAGAGAAAGATTAGGGAAAAAATACTATTGTTCCAAATAAATTTAATCAATAGTATTTTGTCCCAAATGTTTAAATTTCATATTTTGTCTCAAATGTTTAAATTTCGTATTTTGTATTATTGTATTCAGAACTTGTAAAACTTCTTCATACTAATACATCAAAGCAGTGTAATCATGAAATCCACTATCCTGGTCAATTTGATAGGTAGGAATTTGTGTATCATTTCAGTAAATTGGGAGAGTACCCTTACCTCTCACATGATCTATTTTTAAAAATGTTTTTATTGTTCAATTATCATTCCTTAACTATTATTGTTTTATTTTGATATTTTCTTCCAAATTTATTTGTTTCCCTTTCAATTATAGATAATGTAAAAATAATAACAAAAAGATTGTCTACCATTGAAAATAAATCAATCTTCAAATCCATCATCTCCAAGTCAACCAGCAAAGAAATATGAAAAAACTTCTACAACAAAAAGATGATACAATTAGTAATTGTTACTAATGTTTCAGTTGGTGCTGTAGTAGTCCTTGTTTCTAGTAAAGTTTGATTATTTGCTACCATTAATGACATTATTTATATGAATCCTTATTTTTGTTGTGGTTTCATAGTGATGTAGTTATTGCTACTATATTTTTCCTTGCATCTTTCTTCCATTATGTAGTTATGAAAAGTTGAATCTGTTGCAAGTATGGGTCTAACCGGTGTTGTCATTGATGTCAACATACTCATGTTGCATTAATGAGAAGGATTGGATGAGCTGTGTGCTGAGGATATTGAGAAAATTAGCCTCAATCAGGAACAGTGATGACAACAAGGTAAAAGTCCAAAATAGGTTGAGGATCAGAGGATGCAGTTTAAAGGGTTTGTAGATATATGTCTTCAGATGCTCTAGTCAAGTTTTCAAAGGTCCACATGAAGATTGGAAGAAGTTATGGTCGCTCAGGTAGAAACTGATTCTGGCAGGTGTTTAGAGGTGACAGAGTGACACAGATAGGTCTAGTGAGATCCAGAAATGCTTTATCCCATTTTGTAGATTTGATGAAGTGTTGAGAACGTCCTTGAGAAGTGTCAAGTTGATTGGTTCATGGTTTGAAGGTCCGGAAGAACCTATTCCTTTGTGACAGTGATGATAGACTGTGTTCTTGAGGTTCCGGATGAAGGAGAGAAGGATTCTAGTAAGCAAATGAAGTGCGGATGTTGTTGGTAATTCAGGAAAGCTTGTGCTGATCTTTGGATTGGTTCCAGTTCATGTTGGTAGTTCGCATTGAAGCTAAAGTTCATATTTGAAGAATAACCACTGGATGTTGGTGTTCTTCCTGAGACTGGCTGACCGGATGTATTACACATCTTGTGGATGTTCTTGTAGGTGTTTGCCGACTTAGATGATTATTCCTAAGTCGATGTCTTGTATAAATAAGAGATTGTGAAGTCATTCCAAAGTGTGTCTTGTGGAGATGAGGGAGTGGTAGTGAAGAGGAGAGTGAAAGGCAGAGCAGAAGTAATGAGCTTAATGGAACTGATTCAAGCATGGTGAAGATGCTATTCTCCAGTTCATGTATGTGATGCTTATTTCTTTGTAGACAGTATGTCTCTTGTAGGCAGTGAGCCTCTTGTGAGCAGTGTGCTCGGGCATGAGCCCTAATTGGCATGTGCCATTTTGTTCTTTCTATTCTTCTAACAGAGAATACATTCTTGGGTTAATCACCCCGTGGTTTTTCCCTTACTAGGTTTTCCACGTCAAAATCTTGGTGTCTCATGTGTTGATGAGTTTCTGCTTTTGATTTGAATGCATTATGTCTCATGTTTAATATACTGCTAATCACTAAGAGGATTTAGGTGTCTAAATTGGAGAAAGTTTTGCACAACTGATTCACCCTCCCTCTCAGTTGTGTGCCCTAAGTCTAACAATTGGTATCAGAGCCAAGTTCTTCTAAAAGGAGCTTAACCGCTTGAGGAGATCCAGGATGTCGTCTTACAAGAAGGATAGTCCGAAGTTTGATGGAACCAACTTTGCTCTTTGGAAAGGTCACATGAAATGTCACTTGCAGTGTATGGGAATGGCATACTGGTCCATGGTTACAAAAGTGTATGTACCTCCACAGGGTGGTCCGACAACCCTAAATGAAATCACAGATGCTGATAATAATTTGCGGACCAAAGAAGCTCTTCTAAGTGCATTATCTGACTCAGAGCTCTCAAATGTTATTGACCTACCAACTACTTTTGAGATTTGGAATAAATTGGAACTTTTGCATGAAGGAGACTAGTATGTTAAATGTGCAAGGTTATAGAGTCTAAAAGGGAAATTTGAAAAACTAAAAATGAGAGATGATGAAAATATTACCACTTTTATGCCAAGAGTGAATGAGCTAGTTTGTGGAATTAGAAATGCTGGTGGAGTCTTGGATGAAAATGAGATTGTTGGTAAAATTCTCAGATCCCTTCTTGCTTCTTACAAAATCAAGGCTGCTACCATTAAAGAATTCAGAGCCCATACAACTGTCACAAGAGATCAATTGGCTGGGAAATTGGCTGCATTTGAAATAACAGAGTTTGGAAATGACCCCCCCAAGACTAAATCTGCATTCAAAGCCAATGCCTCTGTTAAAGGTAAACAAAGGTTTGATCCGGGAGAGAATTCTTCAAGAAAATTGTCATGGTATGAAAAAGAAAGAAAAAATCTAGAAGAAGAAGAAGAAGAAATTGCCCAACTTGAAGCCCTTATTGCAAAGAGGCTGCCAAGAGGATCTTGTAAGTATGAAGGAAAATTACCTTTTAAGTGTTTTAACTGCAATAAGATTGGTCATTTTGCCTACAGGTGTCTGGAAAGACTTTCAAGGCAAAATCCTAACAAGCCAAGGTTCCAAAAGAACTGTTACTATGTACATGAAGATGATGATAATGAAGGAGTAACAAATGATGAATCAGAGATAGGAAACCAATCCGGAAATGAATGGGTGTTCATTGCCATCAAGGAAGAAGATCAAATGTCCTCTGTATCTGTCAATATTAAGACTGTGGAAAGAGCTCTGGTTGCCCAAATTGAAGAGAAGGATGATTGGGTCATTGACAGTAGATGCTCTCACCATATGACAGGTGACAAAAATAAGTTTGTAGATTTGGAGAGGTATGAAGGAGGAGTGGTAAAGTTTGGTGACAATTCTGCTGGTAGAATCAGAGGAAGAGGAACTATTTCTTTTGATGGAAGAAACAAAACTGGTAATGTACTATATGTTGAAGGTTTGAAGCACAATCTTCTCAATGTTGGACAGTTGGTGGGCAAAGGCTATGATCTCCAATTCAAGGATGGAAAATGCAAAATCTTTGAAAGTTCCGGAACAGAGATTGCATCCGGTACTCAAACTAAAGGTAACATCTTCCATTTGGTTGGTACTGGTAAAAGCTGCTTATTTGTTCAAGTTGATCAGAGTTGGTTATGGCATAGAAGGATGTGTCATGTGAATTTTGATAATATGATCAAGATAAGCAATACTTAGGCTGTAAGAGATCTTCCAAAATTGGTGAAACCTACTAACAACTTGTGCAAGGAATGTCAGTTGGGTAAGCTGAGCAGAGTCACATTCAAAAGCAAGGAAATATCTTCTACCGGATTATTGGACTTAGTTCACACTGATCTTTGTGGTCCGGCAAGAACCAGGAGTATTCAAGGTGACAGATACTTCATGCTACTAATTGATGACTATTCCCGGATGATGTGGGTAACCTTTCTAAAGGAGAAATCAGAAGCTCTTGAGAAATTCAAAATATTCAAGGCTATGGTAGAGAATGAAACTGGAATAAAGTTGAAATGTATGAGGTCTGATAAAGGTGGAGAATTCACATCTAGTGAGTTCATAGAGTTCTGTGAGAAACATGGAATTAAGAGACAGTTGTCTGCTCTGAGGACTCCATAGCAGAATGGAGTAGTGGAGAGAAAGAACCAAACTATCCAGGAAGCATCTAGGAGCATGATGATGGAAGCAAATGTTCCTCAGATCTATTGGAGAGAAGATGTCAGCACTGTAGTCTATACTCTTAATCGAGTTCAAATCAGAAGCAATACTGGTAAGACCCCTTATGAACTCTGGTTTGGCATTACTCCTACTGTAAGATATTTCAGAGTCTTTGGTAGCAAATGTTACATCAAAAGAGATGAAGATCTAGGCAAGTTTGATGCTAGAAGTGATGAAGGAATATTCTTGGGTTACTCTACTCAAAGCAAAGCATACCGGTGTTATAACAAGAGACTAAGAAAGATGATAGAAAGTACAAATGTGAAGGTTGATGAGGGAATAGAGAAACCCTCAAGGTTTTATGAATATGATGAAGATGATCAGAATGGTCTTCTAGTTCAAGGAGTTCGATCCTCTTCTGAAATTCAGATTCAGACTGATCCGGTAAATCAGGAAGAAGAGATAGGTCTGAATGAGCCTGATCAAGAAGCAGAAGTGCAAGAAACTCCCAAAGTTCCAAGGTATGTAAGACTGAACCACTCTGAAGATTAGATCATAGGTGACAAAAGAAAAGGTGTGCAAACTAGAAGGAAAATTGCTCAAAATTTAGATGAATATTATCTGATTCCAAACATTGAACCTAAGACAATAAATGAAGCCTGCAATGATGAAAACTAGACCAAAGAAATGGAGGAAGAGTTGATACAAATTGAGAAAAATCACACTTGGGATCTTTTTCCCAGACCTAGAAACAAGAATGTGATTGGAACCAAATGGGTCTTCCAGAACAAACTAAATGAAGTTGGTGAAGTAATCAGAAATAAAGCCAGATTGGTCTGCAAGGGCTACTCTCAAATAGAAGGAATTGATTTTGAAGAAACTTTTGCTCTGGTGGCAAGAATTGAAGCAGTCAGATTATTTCTTGCATTTGCTGCCTTCAAGGATTTCAAGGTGTATCAGATGGATGTCAATCTGCTTTCTTGAATGGTGACTTAGAAGAAGTGTACATTGAACAACCGGATGGATTTAAATTATCTGAGCATAGTGATATGGTCTGCAAGCTGAAGAAGGCACTGTATGGACTAAAGCAAGCTCCAAGAGCCTGGTATGAAAGATTGGACAAACATCTTTTAAATATTGGTTTCAATAAAGGTACTACTGACAGTAACTTATATTTCAAAATTGATCATGAAAACATCTTGATTGTTGAAGTATTTGTTGATGACATCATCTTTGGAGGAAGAGATAGTATGTGTAAAACCTTTGCAAATCAGATGAAAAGTGAGTTTGAGATGTCAATGCTTGGTGAAATGAATTTCTTCTTGGGTCTGTAAATTACTCAAACAAAGAAAGGAATCTTTGTTTCTCAGACCAAATATGTGAAATAATTGTTGAGAAAATTTGGAATGGAAGATTCAAAGCCAATGAATACTCCCATGGCAACCAGATGTAAGTTGAGCAAAGATGATGACTCTCCTAAGGTAGATCAAAAAAAGTACAGATCAATGATTGGAGGATTATTGTATCTCACTCAAACTAGACCAGATATAATGCAGGTTGTTGGTCTTGTTGCGAGATTCCAGGCTAATCCCAGAGAATCTCATGTCATGGCAATCAAAAAGATTTTTAGGTATCTAAAAGGAACAGTTGAGTATGGTTTGTGGTATCCTAGAGAGCATGATTTCTCTCTTCATGCATATACAGATGCAGATTGGGCAGGAGATGTGGATGACAGGAAGAGTACCAGTGGTGGAGCATTCTTTTTGGGAAAAAGATTGGTTTCTTGGCTAAGCAAGAAACAAGAGGCAATATCTTTGTCTACAACTGAAGTAGAATACATTGCAGCAGCAAGTAGTTGCACTCAAGTTTTGTGGATGAAGCAGAAGCTAAGAGATATTAAAGTAGAATATGAGGAGCCTATCATAATTTTCTGTGATAATTCAAGTGCAATAAATATTTCTAAGAATCTGGTGTTGCATTCTAAGACTAAGCATATATCTATTAAATTTCACTTTCTGAGAGAGCAAGTGAACAAGGATGAAGTCAGACTGGAGTATGTGCCCTCCAAGGATCAGATTGTAGATATCTTTACTAAACCTCTTCCCAAGGACTCTTTTGAGTATCTCAGGGAGAAGTTAGGGGTTATTGCCCCTCCGGTGATGAACTAGGATGCACTGATGTGCATCAGTCTGGTGGATATCACAGTCATATCTTGTGATCCGGATTGATGATGGGAAGCTGCTACTCAAGGGGAGCAGCGAGTATGATTCTAAAGTATTGGAGTTGCAAGTATGAGCCCTTTGCCATTGATGTCAAAGGGGGAGAAAAGACATGTGAAAAACAAGTGGTTGATGATCAAAGGGGGAGCAGTAAAGGAAGAGAAGACATGTGAATAGTTGTTGTTGATAGGGGGAGCTGTGACAGTAAGGAGAAGTTCTTGTCTTGATGTGTTTTTCACATCATATGTTGCCATCAATGACAAAGGGGGAGATTGTTGCAAGTATGGGTCTAACTGGTGTTGTCATTGATGTCAACATACTCATGTTGCATCAATGAGAAGGATTGGATGAGCTGTGTGCTAAGGATATTGAGAAAATTAGTCTCAATCAGGATCAGTGAAGAACAGTGATGACAACAAGGTAAAAGTCCAAGATAGGTTGAGGATCATAGGATGCAGTTTAAAGGGTTTGTAGATATAAGTCTTGAGATGCTCCAGTCAAGTTTTCAAAGGTCCACATGAAGATCGGAAGAAGTTATGGTCACTCAAGTAGAAACTGGTTCTGGCAGGTGTTTAGAGGTGACAGAGTGACACAAATAGGTCCGGTGAGATCCAGAAATGCTTTATCTCATTTTGTAGATTTGAGGAAGTGTTGAGAATGTCCTTGAGAAGTTTCAAGTCGATTGGTTCATGGTTTGAAGGTCTAGAAGAACCTATTCCTTTGTGACAGTGATGACAGACTATGTTCTTGAGGTTTCAGATGGAGAGAAGGATTCCAGTAAGCAGATGAAGTGCGGATGTTGTTGGTAATTCAAGAAAGCTTGTGGTGATCTTTGGATTAGTTCTAGTTCATGTTGGTAGTCCACATTGAAGCTAAAGTTTGTATTTGAAGAATAACCACCGGATGTTGGTGTTCTTCTTGAGACTGGCCAACCGGATGTATTACACGTCTTGTGGATGTTCTTGTAGGTGTTTGCCAACTTAGATGATTATTCCTAAGTTAATGTCTTGTATAAATAAGGGATTGTGAAGTCATTCCAAAGTGTGTCTTGTGGAGATGAGGGAGTGGTAGCGAAGAGGAGAGTGAAAGGCAGAGCAGAAGTAATGAGCTTAATGGAACTGATTCAAGCATAGTGAAGATGCTATTCTCCAGTTCATGTATGTGATGCTTATTTCTTTGTAGACAGTGTGTCTCTTATACGTAGTGAGCCTCTTGTGAGCAGTGTGCTCGGGTAGTGAGCCCTAATTGGCATGTGCCATTTTGCTCTTTCTATTCTTCTAACAGAGAATACATTCTTGGGCTAATCACCCCATGGTTTTTCCCTTAACCAGGTTTTCCACGTCAAAATCTTGGTGTCTCATGTGTTGATGAGTTTCTGCTTTTGATTTGAATGCATTATGTCTCATGTTTAATATACTGCTAATCACTAAGAGGATTTAAGTGTGTAAATTGGAGAAAGTTTTGTACAACTGATTCACCCCCCCTCTTAGTTGTGTGCCCTAAGTCTAACAGAATCATGTAAATTGCCCAAGCTTATCTTTGAAGCTTTTTCCTTTACATAGAAATCTAAACTCTGTGTTTATTCAGATGATCTACATGTTGCATTTTTATATTTTCGTATGCTTAAAATAAAAATGCTTACATATTTTATTTTTTTGTTTTAATTAAATGCAGATCTCTTTACATATTTATATCTAGATATGGCGATGATCAGGGGTCTCATCGTTCCACGTAGTCTCAGCATGAAATTGAGGCTAGGAATAATTTTTATAATGATGGCATTTCTAGATTAGAGAATGCCTTGAAATGTTTGGACCAAACTATACTCAACTCCCCAAATTTGGCTAATAGAGATAGATTAGTCAATATTTAGCATGAGATTAGACATATGATTGAGACGATACAATCATACAATCCATATGATGATGTTGGCACTGAGGAGTTTTATAGGTCCCTTTCTAGGTCTGTTACTGGCACTAAGAATATCAAATCTATTTCTGAAAGAGTTTCATTACATAATGTGCATAGTATGTTCCCTTTTTATACTGGGTGAGACAAAGTTAGAGGATATACTGTTACTAGGTGTATAGATCCAATTGTTGGTCCATTTATATATCCTAGATTTTTGGCAGACAATCATAGATGGCCTCATAATGACGAGTTGCCACTATATTTTTGTAAACAATTATATGCTGAGCTTCATTTAGGATTAGCTGTGGATTACACATCTATGCCTGCACATGCTAGATAGGGCAAGGGGGGGTTTGTCGATAAACCTCAATTTAGATGTCCAAATTTGCCACCTCCCAAAAACAAGAGGGCATTAGTTGGTCCAAACCTTTTGGTTCTTCCAAAATGTTTGGAACTAGCAGTAGTAGGAGATGCAGCAGTCGTACCGACTAGATCTAGGCTTTTTGACAGTATGACCACAATTGCTACTCAAGTTGATCAGATGTCCTCTGATCATGTAGGGGGATACTTATTACATCCACAGATTAGCCTTCCTCCCACTGAGGCTACATCTGTAAATTATGACCCCTACATTCATGCGGATCTGTCATCCTCATCAGATGTGACACTTAAGAGTGACACCACTCTACGTAATGTGTGTTCATCTTCTATTGTTGATTTACTATTAGTATACCAGTTTATCAGTGACGAGTATGGGATTCCTTTGGATGCTATATCGACTCATATTAGACAACATAATGGTAGACAGTCAAGTCAGGGTGAGGCAACTTCAGAGGACTAGAATATTCCAAACCAGCCTACATCCCCCACACAACATCAGGCTACACCTCATGGACATGACAAATACAACACACTTCTCCTTGGCACTGGTCCTTTACCTTCAGATATAGGTGTCCCTGATGTCACCATTCATTCTTGTGACATTAGTGGGATTGGTAGAGTGCTCCAAGATGTGCAGGTACATGAATAATTTCTATATTTTGTGTTCTAAAAATTCACATGTATATATTAAATAAACTTGACTTAAAAGTAGTTCTCACTATTCATTAAAATCTTGTATTTGAAAATTTCTAGCAACACGGGGATAATTTGTCGAGCTTTGAAGATGTGGAGCATGCAGGGGATCCCGTGCATGGTACATTTGCAATATATAAATTACTTGATAAATTCAGACATGTTGAAAGTACAAAACTTCAAGATGACTTTATATATATATGTGTGTGTGTGTGTGTACATTAAATTAAATTATGTACTTTCTTGTGCAGGGAGGTGCATTAGGATAGAGATTAGGATCCAGAGAGAGATTGAGACATGGATCCACACATGGATTGGGAGATAGATCTATACATATGTAGTCATATTAGACATCCTACTTTCTGACTTGTTATGGTTTCACATGTTATGACCTTTCACATTATGGTTCATGTCTTATTATGTTTTACAATATATACATTTACATTATGGTTTCACATTATATACATTTTATATTATGGTTTTGAATATTATAGTTCATGTCTTATTATGTTTACAGTATATACATTTTACATTATAGTTTCATATTAAATAGTTCTTAAATTGTGATTTGTCATGTATCATGGTTTGAATATGATTTCTTTAATGATCTCTCTAGAATTAAAATAGATAGCATTTTTTGTCTCATTTTTTGGATACAACTTAATATAGAAATATAGAAATTCTTGAAGCTAAATTAGGGTTTTGAGTTGGGAATCTAAATAATATTCTTGCTCACTTTAAATCTATATAAAAAATTGAGTTAATTTAATGTTCATAATTTAATATGATGTTGTGTAGTTTACATTATGTTTAGGAGTTATATTGCTCTTTTACATGTTTTTTTGCATTTGATGTATGGTGTCAATGCTTATGATTAGTAAATGACACAAATCTTAAATTAACTATTGGTCCACAAATCTTAAATAAATGACATGTAACTCATAGACCTTCGTTAGTTGATATGGAACAAAGCCATGTCATATATGATATAACATGAAATATAATTTAATAGACTTGAGTGAACATGCTCTAAATACTTTGATGGTTTTCTAGATAAAATCTCATGATAACTTGTTGCATATGCATTACCATACAATTGATTCTATTTTACTGACCTAGGCACATAAACTAATCACTGTATAGTTATAAAATATAATTGCAATCAATCAAAATGACTACTAAAGAACTAAGCACAACACAAATAAACATAAAGGAAGTTTTTGTTTGATGAAAAATTTCTTATATGTTGGATTAACTATTGGTCCATAAATCTTAAATAAATGACACAACTCATAGACCTCCGTTAGTTGATATGGGACATTTAAGCCATGTCATATATGATATAACATGAAATACAATTTAATAGACTTGAATTCAACATGCTCTAAATACTTTGATGGTTTTCTAGATACAATCTCATGATAACTTGTTGCATATGCATTAAACCATACAATTGATTCTATTTTACTAGTCTAGGCACATATAAACTAATAAATGTAGTTATGAAATCAAATTGCAATCAACCAAAATGACTACTAAAGAACTAAGCACAACACAAATAAACATAAAGGAAGTTTTTGTTTGATGAAAAAATTCTTATATGTTGGATTAACTATTGACACAAATCTTAAATAAATGACACAACTCATAGACCTCTATTAGTTGATATGGGACAAAGCCATGTCATATATGATATAACATGAAATACAATTTAATAGACTTGAGTGAACATGCTCTAAATACTTTGATGGTTTTCTAGATAAAATATCATGATAACTTGTTGCATATGCATTAAACCATACAATTGATTCTATTTTACCGGTCTAGGCACATTTAAACTAATAACTGTAGTTATAAAATCTAATTGCACTCAACCGAAATGACTACTAAAGAACTAAGCACAACACAAATAAACATAAAGGAAGTTTTTGTTTGATGAAAAATTTCTTATATGTTGGATTAACTATTGACACAAATCTTAAGTAAATGACACAACTCTTATATGTTGGGGATGTTCCTACATCTTAAATAAGTGGCTCAAGAATTACCCTTAGCATAAAAGTGTAAATCTCAAGACATTGAATAAACATGTATGGGGATAGGTGCAAACATAGGTGTAATTCAAATGATATGAAGATGACAAATATATGGGAATAAGTGTGAATGAGAAGAGTATAACCCTACTGAAAAATAGAAAATATGTCTTTGCTTTGCTCTCCCTCATGAACATTGGTATATATTAAATTCTTAAATAATTTGAATTTATAATTTCTAATGAGTTTATTATGAACCTAGAATGTTTTTATATATTAAATTTCACAAGTAGGAACTCATATTAAGGAATGATTTTTATTATTATTTTGATTCTTCCTAGAAGATATCCTGACCTAGGCCATTTATTTGACTCAATTAACTAGGATGACTCATATTTTTCAGGATTTATGTTTTCAAATTTAAACTGTTGTATATTCACCAAGAACTAGGATAGGAAATTTAAATTAGGGGTCTGGACACCAAAATGTAGGAAAATGAAACATGTCGCACGGGCTACAATTAATTGATGACCTGTCTAATTCGATGATTAAGAAAAAAAGTAATGTAACACCACATTGAATGAAATTATTTGAATTCAACATAAAATAAAAAGATTTTCAAATTTAGGTCCAAATGTTACATGTATATATATTGTCATAGAAAATATATACATGTACAAAAATAGCTTTAAAGTTCTTGGTACATATAATCTGGATCCTCTCTATCTTTTATTATCTCTAAAATCTTTTCATGATCTTCAATAGGCAACCTCCACCTTTGTTTGGCACATCCTCTTTTAGGTAAAGTTTCAAGATTTATTCATGTTGCTATAACTAAGTGACTATAATGTAGAACCTTTTGACCTGGCATATAATCAATAAATATAATACCATTTGTATCTATCTTTGTTTGTTGATAGTATGTGCCTTCAACAACCATTGATCCAGTAGGATACTCTTGTCCATCACCATCTATCATTGATTCTAACAATTTGCATTTTCATTGCGTACATCTTAGTAGATAGTAATCTACACCTTCTGTATTGTCAAGATCTACAAGAATAACAAAAATATATCCTGTACACACCATGTAGTAAACCATGCTCAACTTAAGTAGAATATATAAATCAAATGTACAAGTTAAAATTCAATTTAAAAATTTAAAATTTACCTGTAAAAACTAAATCTAATACACATTTGTAATTAGCTGAATACAAAGGATCATAGACATCTACAATGTCATTATCTTCAAAAGGGTCCGATGTGTCCACTAATTGTTTTATTTCCCATTCTGAAACATACACTTCTCTAATATTCTCACATTATATAGTATTTGTATTGTTCTCAATGCAATCATCACAAAAACATGATTTTTCTCACTTGAATTACAGAAGGTCTGCTATGTCCTGTTGTCATGATTTGATGCAAACTTCTAATACCACTAATTGTTTGACAATTAGTAAGAGTTGATCGATCAATATCTATAAATTTCAATCATCCAATTAAAAAGTGTATAAAATTAAAATCCAATTCATGTACACACATTGAAATTCAAAAAAAATTATTTATATACCTTTAACTTCCCAAAAATAGTGTGTGTTGTATATTGAGTCACGGTTGACAAAATAACTTTTGCACCATTCAAGAATTTCATTTGCATTCCTTATGGCATTACCTGCAAGTTCATATTGGTGAAATGTCATGTTAAGAGGTTTTTTAGTTGAAAGGAAAAGACGATCTCAAAAAACATAATTAGATTTTTTAAAAATCCAACACGAGCAATATTAAAAATCTACAACATTGGATATATATCAAAACCACTATTGCATAATAGTAAGCTTCCACTTCTTAACACATGCAATCTATTGATCTACACTTTTTTCCTAATAGGTTTAAATTCATTTAAAATATATTTAAGAATTTAAATTTGTAGTCCATATGGTGTTACCTACAAGTTCATGTTGTCAAAGTGCACGCATCACACATGCTCCAGCTCCATCATGCTCTCCTTTTCCATGTCCACTCTCATATAAATTCCACAAAAAAATTATGTTTCGTTTAATATGTTGTTGGCTTAACCAATTAAAAGCTTTTGCAGACTTAAATTGTCTTGTGAAGTTACAAACAATTTCAAATTTAAAACCAAAATATTTTTAAAAAAAAACTATATACATACCTACAACATATAAGTAACTAAACAATTCAAGTCTACAAGTTAATTACACAAATAAATATAATATAATTTTTTTAAAAAACTAAATCAATACTTACCAACACATCCATCAGACCATATCCAATGTTGTGAAGCATCTATTTAACGTCATCTCAAGTCTTCAAAAAACATTGCAAAATAATGGACTACATAGCTTCTATCATGACCTGTATCATCACTGATATAAAAGTAAACCTCTTTGATGATAATTCGTTCATCTTTGCTACTTTGTACACCATCCACATGTTCTTTGACATGCCTATAACAACTTGTGCAAATATTGCAACTTGCTCTGAATGATAATATTGACTTTGAATCTCACTTTGAGGACTAAATGTATAGTTCTCAGAGAAATCAACAATAGAGAGAATACAACCTGGTGGAAAGCAATTCTTTGAGTCACGAAATTGCTTAGCTTTCCATCTAGCACCATGACAATATTCAATATGTGGACATATGATATTGCAAAATTTATTCATAAACTCGTTGTAAGACAATTCACTCTCTTTGAGAACAATTTTTCTGCTCTCAACTCCTAACTTTGTTGAGTACTTCTCATATTCAAATCTCTTCCACATAACTTGCATTGAATGATTAATATTATCAACTTGTACAAGATTCTTCAAATTTTCACAATCATTACATATAGTTTTTTATACATTGCACTTTGAATTCATCTGAATCTTCTAATTTTTCACATAGAAGAGACTTCACAAATTGTGTTGTACTTCCAGTGATGACTATATTTGGATTAATTACTGCCATAACTTTTTTATATGACTATAGGTGTAGATGCAATTTGACATGATTTCGACAACAAGTCTCACATACCTTATTTATACATACAAAACTTGGTCGTAGTCTCTCAAACATCCTTTGACAAATCTTCACATCTAAAAATTCTTGCTTGAATGCTTCAAAAGGTTCACTTTGTGTTGTATATATAAAATGTTTTGGATGTGAAATTTTTGTATCATCTTCACCTTTTATCTGTATAGTGTCCCTTGTATTGGAAGAAACACGAGAGTGGCTAGTCCAATATTCAATCACTTGTTCCTTTACATCTTCTGAGATTCTATCTTTTTGGGGAACCCTACAAATATTTACCTAATTATTCTCAATATTTCCATCCAATCTATTTCTCTTTGCAATGTATCTTTGAACAATTCTCCTAGAAACATTGAGTAATTGGGAAATTGCTTGAACTTGTCTTCTATGTGATAATTTCTTACTAGAAATTACAGTCATCAATGCTCTATGTGCAACACTTAAATCAACAGCTCGACTCTTGCTTTCAATAGAATTCAATGCTTCTTGTAGGTTTTCAACTATTGTTTGCTTTAATGAACCTGATGACCTTTTCTTATTGTCAACCCCTAACAACTCCAAAATAGGGGTCATCTCTTTCCTCCTAAATAACTTTACAAATAACTGTGCTCTTCCAATTATTTTCAAAAAAATCTGCCCCATATTCTTTTAGAGTGTAATTTTACTGTGCTTTCAGATAACATATCTTCAGAAGAAATATTATTGAAAAGAGAATCCTCATCTATCTCCATCAGATTTTCCATACCAAGGAAAACATTTCTATTGACACCACCTTCAATTTGTTTTGGTACCTGTACTCCTTGGTCATCAACAATTTCCATGGGTTATTCTTGAGTAGATGTACCTTCATCGACATTTGTAGTATCTCTTCTTCAATCATACAACCTTTTTCTTGTCTTTTTATTGCCTATCACAAATTGCTGAAATTTGAATTCACCTACATATAAAAATAACACATACAAATACTTTAACCTCTAATTTGAAGATCTACCTACATTCAATAAATCAATGATTTAATCAATTACACATTTTAGATCATGGTACCTGAGAATACAACTCTGCCCCTGTTGAAATTAGTGTTTGTTTTATATCTCCAAATTTCTATAATTTAATAATTAAAAAAAGCCAAAAAAAGGCATTAAAAAATTCCATCCAAATTAGTTT